>CM045462.1:31598073-31708073 GCA_024666655.1 Dascyllus trimaculatus | reverse complement strand
GGTCCGATGAACCCGACAGTCTCTAAACACTGGTTCTGATGAGGAGACGTCCTGCACATGGAGGGTCTTCATGTCAAGTTACAGCTGAAGGGAGTTCATTAACAGCAGCAGAGACTCATTAAAGACCCACCAGCCTCCTCCAACACACAAACACAGCAGCAGAAACCTGCAGAGGACGGAGCTTAGCAGGAACTTAGGTTCAGAACCAGAACCAGAGCCACTGAGCTCAGACAGAAGCAGTCGAGCCTTCAGTCTGTCTGATCACCCGACGGTTGATTCTTCAGATTGAGTCGTACTTTAATAATCAGGACTTCAGAGGAAGCTCAGGAACATGAAACCAAAGCCTTCAGACCTCCTGCCTCCTCAGAGGTCCACTGGTTTAGTTTGTGTCTGTTTTTACTTCTGGTCTCATTTCAGTTTAATGAAAGTTCATCACTGCTTTTCTATTTACTGAACACACAGACAGAGGCGTTTACTCCTCGACTTATAGTTTATTTAGACTGAGATTTTTAGATTTAAAACTCTTTTTAAATCACTGTGTTTGTTACTGAATATTTCATGTCCACTGTGAGACCTGAGGACTGAAGCTTGTTCCTGAAAAGGATCGATCCAGAGTTTCTCTATGAAACGTCCCGTAATGGATCCGAGTGAAGATAAAGTTCAGCTCTGACTGAATCCTGAACAGAGACGTCGACACTGAAACCTTCATCTTTAATCTGCAGCTCAGTTTAACAGACTGAAGGAACCAGTTCTCCTCCAACCCTCTGGTCCACAGTCAGCATGAAGAGCCGAGATCAGAACCACGAGATCAGAACCACGAGATCAGAACCACGAGATCAGAACCATGAGATCAGAACCACGAGATCAGAACCACGAGATCAGAACCACGAGATCAGAACCATGAGATCAGAACCACGAGATCAGAACCACGAGATCAGAACCACGAGATCAGAACCACGAGATCAGAACCACAGCGTTCATCAGGTCGACTCACCGCTGACAGACGACAGATTCACAGCCTGGAAGGTTTTTAAGTCTTCAAGAACTCTGCAGGGAGTTTCTGTTCTAAGACTTAAAAAAAGAAGCTTCTGATCCAGTTCCTCTCTTCTTCAAAGGGATTTCCTCCTGAAGAGGAAACAGAGAGCCGACTCCTTCGTGATGAACAGGATTAAAACTACATATATATAGTTTATATAATATAAACTATATATATATTATATAGTTTATATATCCAGTAGCAGGTTTTCCTCACTGTCCAACAGCAGCTAACAGAAGACAAGCGTCGACCCTTTAAACCGTCTGAACTGAAACTTTCAGGAGAGAAGCTGCTGAGGTCACTCTGATGATGTCATACTGAGCATGTGCAGTAGACGTGAGTCCAAACCTTCAGCCTTGTTTCCGTTTATAGTTTCATCTCCTGAACTTCATCTGGACTCATCCAGTTTGTCGGAGTGAAGAACTACAGCAGCTCCTTCCTTTGGAGGACTTTAAAGTACAGCCAAAGTACTTCAGTAGTACTTTATAGTTCTGGACTATGAAGTACTCTAGTAGTATGTTATAGTACAGACCTATAAAGTACACTTGAACTGATCAGAACCAGAACCAGAGCAGAACTTGGTCCTACATGAGGATGTTGATCAGTTCTCCTCCTTCCGACATCGGCTCCGTGTTTTTCTCATGACATGAAAACATGTTTTTACCATGATGAACTCTTATTCTGTGGTTCTGATCCGGTTCCTGTTTGGACCCCTCTGAGGTCACATGATGAGTGAAGCTACCTGCACTGACGTGACTCCAGTGATGCAGCAGATAAATAAGAGGTGAATATAGAACATGAAACTCACAGCAGAACCCCACAGAGTCCACATGAAGCCTCCAGGCTGATGTCAGAGAACCAGCAGGACATAAACCAGAAGGTGGATCAGAGCTCTGGTTCTGGATCTGGTTCTGGTTCTGGTTCCGTCCGCAGCAGAGTTCTGCAGATCAGACCGGGCCTCCATAACAAAGCTCCAGCGTCCTCCTTCTGCTGCTTCATTCTGCAGCATTTAGAGCCACCAGTCGTTTTGTGTTTCAGCAGCAGAATCAGAACAACTCACCTCTTCATCGTCATCCTCGTCCTCGTCCTCCTCGTCTGCTGCTTCTTCTTCTGCTGATCCTGGAAACAGACGAGCTTCTTCTTCTCTGGATCTGGGAGTGTCTCTGTTGTTCCCCTGCAGAGGAGAAGCTAACGGCTAACGCTAGCAGGGAGGGGGGTGATGATGCGGCACCTTTCATATGGAAACAGGGAGGGGGGGGCTGTTACCATGGAAACAGAGGTGCTGTGATGGAGGAGGAGGAGCTGGCCTCTGATTGGCTGACAGGGTGTGGTGCTCCCCTCCTCAGGGGGAGGGGGAGGGGTGGATGACAGAGCAGCTGCTGCCTGAGGAGGCAGCGACGCCCCCACGTGGACACTCGTGGAACTGCAGGACTCAGTGTGAAAACACTGGAAACACAAAGACACAACCAGGAAGTCAACAACAGAAACACAAAAAACAAACATAAACACACAGGAAATCAACAAAAGCAAAGAGGAAATAAACAAACACAAATAAATAAACAGAGAGAAAATAAACAGCACAAAAACAAAGACATCAATATAAACTGTTTAAACACCAACAGGACAAAGATCGAACATTCATAAAGGTTGATTTTTAAAAACTCAGCTGACAGATTTAATTAATTAAATCACAGATTGACATAAAATAGAGCAGAGGTCAGTTTTTCATGATCAATCCTGACTGTAGTTTATTGATCAGACTTTTCTCTTATTGCTGCATTTCCCTCATGTTACTGTTGTAGTTCAGAGGGTCTGGGTTGGTTAATGTTAGTTAAGATTAATGTTAGTTAAGGTTAATGTTAGTTAAGGTTAGGGTTGATTTATACACTATAGTAGAATAATTTATACTAATATTTAAATAATATTTACTTAAAAACATGTGACTGTGAGAACATCATCGTTAACATCTGTAACCCAACGTCTTACTGTCCTTTATGTCATAAACTCATGAGAATGAACAATCCTGAACTCTGTCTGATAACTTTACTAAAAACAGCAGCTCAAGTGTTTTTCTTTTATTATATTTAAACGTTTCTTGAAGGAACACCTGAAAAAAGCAAACTGAAGTAGAATAAAACAGAACGTCTGGGTTGAATCCATCAAGCTGGAGAGGAAACACGTCTTCAGGTTTAGTCTCATTGACTTGGTTTCTAATTTCTCTCCAGGTTTTTGGGCTGATCCCAGAGACTGGAGGTGTTTTACCAGAATAAACACTGAAGTCACCAAAGGGGTTGGTGGTCAAACTCTTTACTGCATCAACAACAACAACATCTGGTTTCCTGAAATCAGCTCAAAACTCACCTGAAAACCTCCAACAGGTAAAACTGCAGCTTCAGCAGAGTCTGACTCATTGATGATCAGACTCACCTGATCAACGATCTAATTAATGATCAGACTCACCTGTTCAGTTCATTTCAGTTCAAATCAGTTTCATTTATAAAGCACAAACTCACAGCATGTATTTCTACATGTATCTGGTTGATCTGCTTCAAGATGCACGTTTACAGATAGAAAAGACTTCAGATCAAAGTGGTTCAAACTGTTATTCCACATGTTTAAACTGTTTGCTGTTGTGAATCACATGTTCACAACAGCAAACAGGGATTTTTCTGAGTCAATAAAATCAACCAACCCTGAACCAGAACCTCCTCAGAACCTCCTCAGAACCTCCTGGTCCTCCATCTCCAGAACCTCCATCACTGATCAGAGTTCTACCTTCAGACTATGAATGTCTCCTTGAAGTCCATAGAGGGGGGTCCACATGGATCAGAACCTCATCAGTCCAGCAGACAGACACATGACATGTAGGAGGAACAACACACTGGAGTTCTGGTAGAACCTGGACCCAGATCAGTTTACATCCATCCAGGAGTCTCAGTCTGAACACTACACCTGGTCTCTGTTCGTTCTCATCGTCAACATCATGGGACAATAATTATTACAGCATGAAGGTGAAACTGCTTCATTGATCTGAAGTAAACACATCAGTGTTGATCAAACTGGATGAAGGTTGAGTCTCTGTCTTGTGAAGTGAAGCAGCTGAGCAGCAGGTGGCGCTCTTCAGCTCCATCACTGCTGCTGATGAACCTGATCTGATTGTATTCAACCGCTGTACTCAGGAGTAATCTGATTACATTCTACCTCCTACTGGAAATAAAACCATGAAGTTATCTCCTTCACTGCTGCAGAGGATTGATTTATTAATTATAATAAGAACAGAAGCTGTTGTCCTGTGAGTTCACAACAGTAAACATCCTCCAGTGATACGTCAGGTCTGTCTGGACGTGAATAAAAGTTCAGACGAAGTTCAACAGCAACAATAACTGAATTAAAGTTCTGAAATAAAACCTGAGTCCTGCTGACAGCCGAGAAATCCAGGAACTGTTGGTTCTGGTCTCTGATTTAATGTGAATAAAGAGGAAACCTGAAGGACCACCAGGACCCTGAAACCGTCACAGGGTTCCTGCTGTTCCCTCTAACAGCCAGCAGGGGGCGACTAATGCCAAGAAGTCAAGTTGTACAGAAGTCTGTTAGAGAACAGCAGATCTACTCAGTCCAGAACCAGAACCAGTTTTATAGAAGGGTCCAGTCCAGTCTCTCTTTGTTTTTATTTCCAGTTTATCTCTGGAGACCAACCAATCAGGTCTGTGGTCACTCAGTCTGATCAGTTATTGATCAGTTATCGATCAGATCAGACCCAGCCCTTGCTCCCTAAACTCCCACAATGCTCTCTGCTGCCAACATGAACTGCAGGTCCAGTTGTTTTTTTACTGTATTGCAGAGATTCAGTACTTCTACAACTACTACTACTGTTACTACTGCTTTGGATAAAATGTTGGCAGCATTTGTTCTGAAAACGTTTGAAATGGATTAAACTGCAGAACTTCCCTTTAAAATGTAAACAAATGAAGCAGAAATGCAAAGAACCTGAAAACTGTGGCCGTGTCCCTGTTCAGAGGATGGATCCTTCGAAGGATGCATCCTCTGACCTGGGACATGCTCGTCTATATTCTACTTTTTCTTGTACTTCTAAATGATTATTATTACACAGATGCTGCAGCAGTGAAAACAGGTTAGGAACAGCTTCAGAGTCTTTGTGGTGTTTTCAGTCAGATGGACAGAAACAGAAACGCCTTTATCGTCGTTACATAACGTAACGAGATGGAGAAGGTTCTGGATAAACTGATTTGCTACTTCACTGAAGCGTGTCGACACTGTTCTGTTGTCAGAAACCAACCGCTGAAATCAAGACGAGACCGTTTGGAAAAAAAGAAACTTTATTTGGAAACATGGAGAAAACAAAAGAAGTGTTTTAGAGCTTTTCATTTCTGAAAATCATTTTTATTTACTATAATACAGAGCGGATGTTAAAAGTCAGCTGGTTTGTACACCGGTGTGACTGGATGAAGCAGATCTGATCAACAAAATGATGAAGAAAACAGCTGATTGATGGAAACTACAGACGAACAGCTTCACCTTTATTAGCCCACAGAGAAAAGACGCTCATCCACTCTGAACCTCGACGTTTGGCTTCGTCCCGTCAGAACATTTCATCCAGTTTAAGTCTGATCAGTTGGTTTAAACCCAACACTGTCTTTGTGCTGCTTTTATTCCTTCTAGTGTCGTTTTTAACACCTGATTGTAAAAAAGAACATTTCAGGTCGGTAGAGCTACAACTATTATTAATTAATTAATTAATTAGTTCAAGGCTTTAAACTCCTCGTTTAGACTAACTAGTGGTTGAAAATCCAAAAATATCACATTTATAATTGGACAACTTTCACATTTGGACGCTGGACCTGACAAACTTTTGTCATTTGTGTGCAATAAGTTACTAAAGCATCAGAGCGACTGTTCCACTGCTGGAGGGAAAACGACCACAGTCCTATCGTTTAAAGTGGTTTCAGATTTACATCTAGAACCAGACGATCTGCTGGAACAGACGTAGTGTTTCCTGCACAACGAGCTACATAAATGATGAAATCCATAATTGTTTCAGCTCTGAAGGTAAAATTAGAGTTGACTGATCCAGAAGTGGTTTTAATGGTTCCTTAGTGGTAGAGTTCAGAGAAAAGGAAGAGCCTGAATCTGAGACCAGAGTTAACATCAGCTCCACACCCTGAGTGTCCAAAATCCAAAGTTCCACTTAGACGTGGACAAACGTCACATCAGTGGAAATGTTGAGTATTAAACTGTTTAAATAACGGAGATGTTCCAGTCGTCTGCTGACAGACGAATCGATTCACAGCTGGAGGGAAAAAACAGTTTGATGATGTAAAAGTTGTTTAAAGGGTTCAGAATCGAATCTCACAGAACGTGAAAGACTCAATCTAGTAGTCGATAATTTAGTGTTGACAGCGGGTCAGATCTACGTTCATCAGATCTACTCTCATCAGATCTGCATTCACTAGATCTACACTCTTCATATGTTGAATAGATCTATGTTGGACAGATCTATGTTGGACAGATCTATGTTGGACAGATCTATGTTGGACAGATCTATGTTGGACAGATCTATGTTGGACAGATCTATGTCTGACCTCTGAGTTAGAACCGTCTGAAGCTTCGATGAAAACGAACGTCAGCGACTGAAACTTTCCAGGAATGATTGAGTCAAAGTTGAACTACGTCAGGAGAAGCTGGACCGCTGGAGTTCAGGAGGACGTCCTCCGAAACACTCTGAATGTTTGACCTCTTGGTTCTGCTCAGACCTTCTGTCCGTCTGGACTAACAACATGTGGACCATGTTCAACCAGACTCTAGGCCAGAAGAACCCTCATCACTGCTGGAGACCCTGAGGAACCACCAGAGACCAGAGCTGAGGTTTACAGACGACTCAGGACTTCAGAATAATCTGGTCTGACTTTTTCCACATTTATGATCAAACGATTGATCCATTAAATCCATCAGCCACTATTCTGATAATCGATCGATCAGTGTTTCTAGTCAGACTTTGGCTCTGATCAAACAGCTGATTGATTAACTCACATTAGACCCTTAATTTAGTCTGTCCTGATGAACCCCGACTGTCACGGACTTCCTTCTAGTGCGTCTCATCAGCAGCAGCTTTAGAGCTGGTTACAAGCAGTAATACTACACTGGAGAAGTACTTCAGTGTGTAAAAGTACCTGCAGTACTGACAGTATCATATCTGGACTATGTGGAGTCCTTCTAAAGAACTTTAATGGATCAGATTTATTCAGCCACATGTCTGATTTTAAAAACCTTGACTAATTTCATCAGAAGAGTTTCGTGTTGTTTCTCAGAGCGACTTTAATCTGTGGGACGAGCCAAACAGGAGTTATTGATCAGGTATTGATCAGTTATCAGCCTCCACACACACACTCTCATTCACACCCATCAGAAAAAGATGGTTTCAGTTCCACACTTATGATTATAGCTTCAGATTATAGTCCAGTACCCCGTAGTTCACTACATCAGCAGACCCTGCTGATAGATTTATATAGATTTATACTTATATATACTTCTGTCCTCTATTTAGGGAAACTATTCGACATAGAACCAAAAATATGATATTAGGAGTTGATTTGTTGCATGAAGGAGAAACAAACAGATGCAGAAGATGTTCCCCTTAAACCAAAACCCAGTTCAGAGGTTTTCTTTTTTTAACTGGAAGTTTCTTTTTTGTTTCACTAAGTGGCAAAAACAGAGACATGCAAATATTCCATCCCAACAAACCAACGGAACAGAAGAAACGAAGAGCGAAGGAGTCGAGACGCCTCCCAGTGGTTTCATCACCGTCGTCGAGTCCGTTAGTCCACATCCAGATTCCCTTTTTCCTTCTGCTGCACACAGAAACACTCAGCAGACACAAACCCGATACAAAAAATAGAAAAACAAACAAACAAACATGAAATTGGCGTTTGGACCTTCCATCGTCCTTTCAGTCCTCTAGTGGGTCGCCTCCTTTGTCCACCTCCAGAAAAGAACCCAGACGTCTGCGAGTTCTGTTGTCGCCGCTTCAGCCGACAACAGAAGAAGAAGAAGAAGAAGAAGAAGACGAAGAAGAAGAAGAAAGGTTTCCTGTGCAGGAAGACAGACAGTGGATCAGTTCAGCTTCCCTTTATGCTGCAGGAGGACCTCGGTGTGCTAAACGTAGTGTTGCTATGTGCCAACAGGTGACTGGAGTTCTGGTGTTTGATCAGCTGATGGGTCCTCAGTTCTCCAGAGGTTCTCCAGAAGGCCGCAGACCGACGGGTCCAGCTGCTATATGAGCGGGTCGGGCTGCAGCGTGTGCTGGATCTGCTGGATCTGCTGCGGCTGCAGCGGCGGCGGCAGCTGCAGCGGCAGCAGCGCCTCCACCATGTTGTGGCAGTGCGGCGGCGGCGTTCCCTCGCTGCTGGAGCTCTCGGCCACCTCGCCGCCGTGGAAGAAGTAGTCGCTCTGCAGGATGAAGGACTCGACCACGGCCTGGTTCAGCTTCGTGGTCGACAGCGTGTCCTTGTTCTCGAAGTCGGGTCTCATGAGCGTCGGCCAGAAGCAGATGGAGAGGTTGTCGGCCGTCATCAGGGTGGTTTTACTGTGCTGGCTCACCCTGAGGAACAAACGTTATCACAACTTTAACACAACGCTTAAACAACATTCACCAAACAGCTGGTCTTCATTCCTCTGTTTCCACAGTCTAACAGGAATAAAGTCCTGCTGCCACCATGAACAGTTAGAACGGCGTAAAGCACAAACACAAACATCTCACTGATCATTTCTTTTATCCTGAACCGTCACGTCTCCACAGATGAAAACTAAAGACTGGAGACGCTGAACTGTTGGTACAGGTTAGGGTTAGTGTCTCCTTCTGTGTCTTCATCTTTGTTTAAACTGAACCAGCAGCTCTTTGTTTTCATGTTCAGTCACTTCTTCATCCTGAACTCTTAGCCTGCAGGTAGCTTTGGACAGAGAAGAACTTCTGTGCTCTCAGTTCTCTTCATCCCATAGGGTTCGTAGGGTTAGGGCGGGGTGTCACAGTTTAACATCCGTCACAGTCGGACATGTTCTACTTTCACTGAGGATGTCTGACAGCAGGTCTGACTCATGAACACTGAGTCCAGGTGCAGCAGCAGCAGGTCTGACTCATGAACACTGAGTCCAGGTGCAGCAGCAGCAGGTCTGACTGCACCTTGAAGCTGCAGAGCTCCTGTCTGACTGCAGCTCCTCAGTCTACATGATGCGTTCACTGTCACCACAGACTGATGTACATTCACACGCTGAGGATTTAACTCTGTTCACAGCTCCTGAGCTTATCTGTGTGGATGCACATTTAAAATTAATTTTTTAAACAAATAACTTGCAGCCTTATCAATCAATAATCAATAAAATCAAGATCAATGGAAAATTATCACCCTGCTGGTGAAGCTACTTTGAACCACAAGTGGAGACTTTTACTGTGAAAATGACTTGTTAAATTGGTGTTTCCTCATCAGACAACCAGCCTGACAGACTTCAGCTGACTGGACCATGTGGGTCATTAACCTCCACACTAGTCTTGGTCATGGTGCCCTTGGATCACGAAACCTCAGTAATTGTGATAACAGGTGAATCTAGAGATGCTGATACTGTTCAGGATCCACGGAGCTTCAGAAACAAAGGAACATACTTCAGCTTCATCAGATAACAGTGAGCTCAGGTTGGAGGTCATTAACCTCCTCAGAAGTCTTTGTCATGGTGCCCGTTGCAGCTAAACTCCCACAATGCTCTCTGCTTCCAACATGAACTGTAGTCTGAAGCTGTGTCCCAATTCAGAGGCTGCATCCTTCAAGGCTGCATTATTCGGCCGCATACGTCACAGCGGTGCGACTAAGGCCGTCCCATTTCATTAAAACTTCAAGACTCCTTCAAATGCGTCCTTCTTTTCCATGAATTTCAAGGATGCATCGATGGATCCTTCGTAGCCCCAAATATCCCAAGATTCATTGCGGGCCGCTGACAGTTCGATCAACAGCTGGAGTTTAACTGCTGACGGCTGACAGAGAAGATGGATGGAGGATTCTAGTTTTAAATATTAGTATTATGTTACAGCTCAGTCCGATAGTACAAGTGCTGAACACATTAAAATTTGTTTTAAAAAACGATTAAGTGACGTTATTGATGAGCTGCTGCAGTTTAAAACGTTTACTTTCCAGTTGTTCAGCTTCAGTTTTAAGTTTTATTTTACAGACTGTGGCGGTTTTTTCCGACTGTGGCACCACGAAAACGACTTATTCATTCATAAATATTCACATATTTAATCCTTATTTAAATTATTATATGGAGGTGAAGTTAAACGGTTACTAAATCCTGCTGGAGCTTCTATTGGTGGTGATTCTCTGTAGACCAGTGAAAACATGACTCTCCTCACTGTTCTTAGTTTAGCTCCACCAAGTTATCTGATAACATGTTTAACATACATTATATCTGGTTTCTGTTCAGACAGCAGGTATTTAGTGATCCTCATCAGAAACATTCAGCCCAGAGACTGTGGAGGTTTATAATATCTGAAGTTCATATCAGTGGATGTCAACAGATTTAAACCAGCTTCTTGTTTCTCAGACAGTTTAGTCCCGAACCACCGGACAGAACAAGACTCTCAAGTCTTCAAGGATAGAAAACATATTGAAAACAAAAATCACAATTTCGTGATCAAATCTAGTCAAAAATTAGGTAAAATTACAACGTCGTCTCATCCTGATCGTTGGGATGAAAATTTGTTTGTCAGGGTTGCTAGGCAACAAGGAGCGGCGCTACGAGACGTCATGACGCAAGCAGGAAGTTCATCGAAGGCTGGACCGACTCATTTAACAAACGCTTATTCAGCCTACCGTCCTTCAAAGGACCCAGCCTTCGAAGGACGGGTAGGCTGGGTCCTTTGAAGGATGCAGCCCCTGAATTGGGACACAGCTTGAGTGACGCCTCCTCTGGTCTCTACAGTGTTAAACAATAAGAGGTGGAACAACCAGGAACTACAGCTGATCTACATTTATTATTATTATTATTCTAAGATAGTCCTTTAGTTTTCCCACAGGGGGAGCAAAGAGCAAAAACGTAGGCAAATCAGTGAGAAATGAAAAAATATAAATAAGTCCTGTCAACATGGTCCAGATTCTCGTACATAAAGATCATCCAGATACTATTCAGATACTTCATGTTTAGAAAACAGACATCAGGCAGTCTGTTAAAAGACAGAAACAAGTTAGACAGAGGAAAGAGAAGAGGCGCAGTGGTGAGAGCTGCCAAACCAATCAATGTCCCTTCAACCAGTAGAATTATTAATCAATTAGCAGTCAATCAGCAGCATTCCTGGTGTTAGCTCCAGCTGTTTTACCTGTTCAGGTGTGTGATGATGTATTTAAAGACCTGGTAGTTGACGGAGGGAAACTTCTTCACAATCTCACGCAAAACCTGCAGACGCTCGATGTAGTCCACGATTTCTGACACACACACACACACACACACACACACAGGGAGAGAGAACAGACGTTTAGATTTCACAGGGTCTCACTGTAAATTATCTTCTCTGGAAACTAAAGACTGAAATCTGAAGATCAGCTCCAACAGAAACACCAGAAAAACAAATCTGAGTTAAAGACGTGATGAAATCACTGAAACAGAAGCGATGAACAGATTTTATGTGCTTGATGTTTTATCTACATACCTGGTAGCAGCACTGACCTGATCTAACTGATCTGATCTGATACCAGATTACTAAATAACAATGTTCCTGGAAAGCAAACCGTCTGGTGAGTTCCTCGACACCCTCCAGAGAATCTTCAGCTTTCAGTTCGTTGGAGCGAAAATGCTGCGATTAAATATTTAAAGAGCAGCTGTTCAAAGAGCTTCAGACCAACAACAAACCTTCAGAAGTTCTTGATCTACAGCAGGTCCAGAACTCTGTTAGATCCCCTTTAAACGGTAGTCATGAGTCTGACAGCAGGTTCAGTGAAACATGAAGGAACAGAAACAACTAAGAACTGACCACACCTCCATAAATCCATCTCTACTGTCTCCATCACCTGGAACCCTAAATCCATCTCAATTGTTGTCCAGGAATCCTAATCTTTGAGTCTTTGAGTGCAGCTCATGTCAACAAGAACATCATAAACCCAGTGTTTACTGAAATAATAATCTGTATTTTAACCAGATTTAATGAGAGTACTTTAACCCTCATTAAAGCACTAATTAGAATAAACTAACTGGTGCCTGCATTCTGGGGGTTTTACAGGTTCATTTGTTTCAGTTTGCTAAATGATCAGCAGTCTTAAATCTACAAACTAGCGACTGTTTGAGAAGGTTTTCCTTCATATCCCAGAAGAACCAACAGCAGAACCTGGATCTGCCTCCGTCACACCAGAAACACTTCAACAGTCTTTCCTTGGAGTATTTTTGGCTCATTAATCTCCTGTCAGCTGAGAAAACATCTGACGGCTTCCTGCAGCTCTAAAAGCCTCTTAGAGCCCAAACTGAGCTGGAGGAAGCAGAAACAGAAACACTCTGCAAGGTTTAAACCCACCGCCTGGTTCTCCTCTACCTGAAACACTGACCAGCTGATAGGTTGAACTCTCAGCTGATTGGTTGAACTGACTACCGTATTAAACAGTGAGTGGCTCCACCTGGTGGAACAACAACTACCAGATCATCTACATTGTCTGACCTGCATGTTCTTCGTCTGCTGCCTTCTACGTTCATATATATGAGAGTCATATTTATCATTGGTTTAATTAACATCCCTGATACATTCCAACAGAACCGACCGCCATGGTTCTGGTTCCTGCACAGAACTGGAGGTAAAGTCCAGTAACTGGTGCTTCTGGTCACTGAGTTAAAGTTGAAGCTGTTAGAAACAGAAGAACCGAAGGAACCATTAGAGAACGTTCCTGGAAACGTTCTCAGCTGCTGGGTGGACGGACCCAGTTTACACTGTCCATGCTAAGCTAAGCTAACATTTAGCCTCCACATTCTGATATGTTATTTAAATGTTAACTCAGAGCTGCAGACAGATTAAATCAGTCCAATTAAACCCCTGATTCTGAACCAGCAGCTGTCAGGACAGATGTTCCGTTTCACTTTGACCTGATGCCAGTAGAACCGTCTGGTTTCCAGAACCTGTACATGTGAGCAGTTACTCTTGGTGGTTCTTACTCGCTGCCTCCACCAGCTCCGGGTGCAGACTGTAGGGGATCAGCGGGTCGGGAAGGTCGGCGAAGAACGCCTTCAGAGCTCCAGCAGCAGCGTTCACGGCCACATCCATCGCCACGAAGTCGATGCTGTGATCTGCAGGACAAAGACAGAATCAGCTGGTTCCTCCTCTGCAGGACAAACAGGAAACACAAGCAGCATCTGGGCGGAGCTTCAGGGTCACATGATCAGGTTAAAACCTATGTCCAGTACATGTGTAGCTGTGATCTGCTTTCAGTCCGTTCATGTTGTGCTTATCAGTAACTGCAGCTTCTCTACCGCTCAGAGTTTATCTGTAATATCCTCGTTTATTTAATGTCAGAAGTTCTGACTGGTACCACACATCTGGTCTGGTTCTGATTCATCATCATCAACAGTTTGTCCAAAGTGACTCTAACAACAGAAGAGCTGAACTGAAGCTAACAGAAGTTAGCATGAATCAGAGTTTCCTCACTAAAACATGAACCAGACAGAACCCAAAGGAACCACACAGAAGGGTTGGGTTATCACAGACAGAACCCAAAGGAACCACACAGAAGGGTTGGGTTATCACAGACAGAACCCAAAGGAACCACACAGAAGGGTTGGGTTATCACAGACAGAACCCAAAGGAACCACACAGAAGGGTTGGGTTATCACAGACAGAACCCAAAGGAACCACACAGAAGGGTTGGGTTATCACAGACAGAACCTGACAGTTCTGGAAAACACAACAACAAAGACGAGAGGTGAAACAGCAGGATCTGAACTGTGCTGCTTATTTTAATGTTTGCATGAGTCATAACTGCAAAACACGACTTCAACATGATGTCTAATAAAATAAATACTAATACGGGTTTAACAGTTCAGAAACCAGAACCAGACACCTGCAGCTTTACCTGTCAGGTGTTTCAGCAGCAGCTTTACCTGTCAGGTGTTTCAGCAGCAGCTTTACCTGTCAGGTGTTCCAGCAGCAGCTTTACCTGTCAGGTGTTCCAGCAGCAGCTTTACCTGTCAGGTGTTTCAGCAGCAGCTTTACCTGTCAGGTGTTTCAGCAGCAGCTTTACCTGACAGGTGTCCCAGCAGCAGCTTTACCTGACAGGTGTTTCAGCAGCAGCTTTACCTGACAGGTGTTTCAGCAGCAGCTTTACCTGTCAGGTGTTTCAGCAGCAGCTTTACCTGACAGGTGTTCCAGCAGCAGCTTTACCTGACAGGTGTTTCAGCAGCAGCTTTACCTGTCAGGTGTTTCAGCAGCAGCTTTACCTGTCAGGTGTTTCAGCAGCAGCTTTACCTGACAGGTGTTTCAGCAGCAGCTTTACCTGTCAGGTGTTCCAGCAGCAGCTTTACCTGACAGGTGTTTCAGCAGCAGCTTTACCTGACAGGTGTTTCAGCAGCAGCTTTACCTGACAGGTGTTTCAGCAGCAGCTTTACCTGACAGGTGTTTCAGCAGCAGCTCTATCTGACAGGTGTTTCAGCAGCAGCTTTACCTGACAGGTGTTTCAACAGCAGCTTTACCTGACAGGTGTTTCAGCAGCAGCTTTACCTGACAGGTGTTTCAGCAGCAGCTTTACCTGACAGGTGTTTCAGCAGCAGCTTTACCTGACAGGTGTTTCAGCAGCAGCTTTCACTATAAAGTCAGTAAACTCAGAGATCTACCAGGAGTCTCTGAAACGGATTTTCTGTGTTAAATTAAAGCTTTGTTTTTTTCTAAGCAGCTTTAAAGAGGTGATGAGGTCAGACAGGAAGTAGAGCATCATCATCATCATCATCATCATCATCATCATCATCATCACACCTCAGATATCCACATCTATAGGAGTCATGGGGATGTGAGGCTGCCAGTCAGATCCATGTCTAACTCTGGTTCCTGGCTGTTTGGACTCTTTTCTGCCAAATGAACTAAACTGAAGCGATGGTCCTACACCTGTAAGCATCAGTATTATGGGATGTCTCATAGTCTAGTGTCTCTGACATAGAGTCCTAGGAACCATCAGTGGTTCCCTGGATGTGGTTCTGGTTTCTGATCGTCCACCAGAGGAAACTTTAACAAGTGCATTCTGGGTAAATTTTAACACTCATATCAGCATGTTGGTAGGAGGTTGGTCGGAACCGTTTTAGACCATGGAAGGATCATTTGAAGGATCATCTACAGACACGACTACCTCTGAGGAGGAAACCCTTTCTATTAAATTCACATTTTAACTGTCACACATCCCTAAAGTAGAGTCTGTCTGTTTTCTGCTGCTGGATTATTAATGCTGTTAGCACCGTGTGTGTATTAATAACATTATATAGTATATATATATTATTAATATTCCATTGTGTGTGTATTAATACTAAGACATAGTATATATATTATTAATATTCCATCTTGTCAGGATTGATATCTGAGCATCCTGATGAAGATCAGTGTTCAGGAGGTGATCTCTGTGTTTCTGTTCAGACTGAAAATAAAAACTGAATGTTTGTGACTCATCAAACCAGAACCGGTCTCTAACTGTTGAACCTGGTCTGAGCGGTTTATCTGGGACACTTTATCCTGTTTAGAGAATCAGAGTCAACAGACCGAACATCTGAAATAAAACTCTGGACAGACACGACAAAGAAGAAGAACGAGGAAACGAACAGCAGCACATTTAGAAATCACTGCTCTCTGGACAGACTTGGGGACAAAGTCAGCATCTGAACAAGAACAAGACACCGAATTCAGAAGAGTTAAAGTTAAAGCCTTTACATTCCCTCTGACACTGCAGACGTTTGTCTACTACAGTTCCCATCATGCTCTGGTGATGGATGGAAACAGTTAAAAACAATGTTAACATTGAGAATCTGCAGCGAGCAGTTCCTCTGATCACATTCAACTATGACCTGAACTGAAGAGAAGCAGATTTAAAGACCACTTCTGATGGTTTACTTCAAACTGTTTGACCCTAACACTGACCTAATTAGTATTATTACTATTATTGTTATTGTTATTATTATTATTGTTATTATTATTATTATTATTATTGTTGTTGTTTTTGTTGTTATTACCTGGCAGCAGGTTTGAAAACTGAGTTTAGTTTTATAAAATATATATATGTAAAGCACTTTGAGTTACATTCCGTATGAAAAGCGCTTTATAAATAAAGGTTGATTTGATCTGATGATAAAATAATGACTGAGTCCTGCTGACAGGGGTCGTCTCGGATTCTCTCCTCCTTCATGTTGTTCTGGTTCCACAGAGGACGGTAGATTAAAACCGAACCTGTCCAGGGTTCAGAGGGTTTAAACTGTGTCCTCCCATTCAGTTGGCTGTAATTAAGAATTATCAGAACATTTAGCTTCACATTTAAAATGTTTTCTACACACTAATGAACGTGTTCAGTTAAAGATCTAACAGCCTTCTGCTGATCTGAACTCTGGTTCTACAGAGACATGAGGAAATAACTCAGTGGGTACTAAAGTAGACCTCCTCCATGGTTCAGGACTGGATGTGTAGACCTCCTCCATGGTTCAGGACTGGATGTGTTTCTCTTTAAGTTCTCAGTTTGCCGTCGGTCTGATTTATCGGCTCAGCTGCTCATCAGAAACTTCCTGAGCTTCTCAACAACCTGATTTAAGTTTATGTGAAAACAAAGTGGAATAAAGACGAGCTGCTGCAGGTGAGTCTCACCTTGATCAAACAGTTTCTGAATGTTGTCCTGGTCCGTCTTGTTCCCGCTGACGCGATACAGACCTTCAGTGGTCAAACCTGAAACAGACAGAGAACCCAGTGAGCTGCAGCTCTGACCGACGTGAAGCAGAAACCTGAAACAGAGTTAGGGTTAGACTTAACCATAACCTTAGCTAAGCTAATGTCAGCTAGGCTTAATGTCTCATTAAATACCAAACATCTGGTTTTCTGTCACTGTCACAAACCAGAAGTCGTCAATAACAGATGATATTAACAACAGTGTGGGACCTCGAAGGCATCACAGCGTTCCACCAGCATCAGACGACTCTGTTTCCCTATTTCTATGGGAATACTCCACAACCCACATAAAGGGCTAACCCCAACCCTCCATGTAAAGGGTTAACCCTAGACCACATGAAGGGCTAACCCTAGACCACATAAAGGGCTAACCCTAGACCACATAAAGGGCTAACCCTAGACCACATAAAGGGCTAACCCTAGACCACATAAAGGATTAATCCTAGACCAAACAACAGGCTAACCCTAGACCACATAGCAGCTTAACCGTAGACCACATAAAGGGTTAGTCCTAGACCAAACAACAGGCTAACCCTAGACCACATAAAGGGTTAATCCTAGACCACATAACGGGTTAATCCTAGACCAAACAACAGGCTAACCCTAGACCACATAAAGGGCTAATGCTAGACCACATAGCGGGCTAACCCTAGACCACATAAAGGCTTAACCCTAGACCACATAAAGGGTTAATCCTAGACCAAACAACAGGCTAACCCTAGACCACATAATGGGTTAACCCTAGACCACATAAAGGGCTAATGCTAGACCACATAGCGGGCTAACCCTAGACCACATAAAGGCTTAACCGTAGACCACATAAAGGGTTAATCCTAGACCAAACAACAGGCTAACCCTAGACCACATAACGGGTTAACCCTAGACCACATAACGGGTTAACCCTAGACCACATAAAGGGCTAATGCTAGACCACATAGCGGGCTAACCCTAGACCATATAAAGGCTTAACCCTAGACCACATAGCGGGCTAACCCCAACCCATTCTTTTTATCTTGCATTTATTTTTCACACATTCATGTTTCTACTGGTCCCAGCTCATTTTCTCCTCATATGTGGAAAACATGAACTCATCATCAGATCTAATTCAGATCTAAAGAACACGTACATGTCTATAACAGAGTCCTGCTCAGATTTACTATTTCTCTGTGGTCCCTGAATGCAGCATTAACCTAACCTCACAGTGACCCTCCAACGCCCCAAACATCTCTGTGTACTTCTGAGGACATCTCACTCACAACAGGATGTAACACAAAACACACACACTCTCACACACACTCAAAACACTCTCACACACACATCCTCTCTCTCTCTCACACACAACACACACACACAGACCTGAAGGAGAGGACGTTAACAGTGTTCATGTTTGCATGCTGGGATCTGATAGG
This sequence comes from Dascyllus trimaculatus, assembly GCA_024666655.1. Taxonomy (NCBI): domain Eukaryota; kingdom Metazoa; phylum Chordata; class Actinopteri; family Pomacentridae; genus Dascyllus; species Dascyllus trimaculatus. Next base: position 31,689,691 of record CM045462.1, on the reverse strand, counting down.
ACTACTGTGATATGATCTAATATCCTCACACATACACACACACACACACACACACACACACACACACACACACACAGACACACACACAGAGTTGTGTATCATCTCTTTCTTATCTATAAAACGTCTCTTGGTCTACCTGTCTGTCTGTCTCTCTCCTGATTGGCCGGCTGCCACCGTTGTTTTATGGCCATGGCAGCCATCTGCTGTGGGCGGGAACAGGAAGTCGGCTCAATGAGAGCAAGTCAATGATTGGCTATTTTTAACGGTTATTTCCCGTTCAGAGCCACGGTCAATCTGACTGTTCTTTAATCATCTCACTCTGACTGAACGTCTGCAGCTACGACTGGAACCAGCGTTCCAACACAGAGAGAGAGAGTTCAACGGCAGAACGAAGACGCACAAATGACAACACAACCAGACGGACTGAAACACAACAGTTTAAAATCCTACAGCCGATTCAGTACGAACCTGAACGCAACGCAACCAACTGGAACCTGAATGCAACGCAACCAACTGGAACCTGAACGCAACGCAACCAACAGGAACCTGAACGCAACACAACCAACTGGAACCTGAACGCAACGCAACCAACTGGAACCTGAACGCAACGCAACCAACTGGAACCTGAACGCAACGCAACCAACTGGAACCTGAATGCAACGCAACCAACTGGAACCTGAACGCAACGCAACCAACAGGAACCTGAACGCAACGCAACCAACTGGAACCTGAACGCAACACAACCAACTGGAACCTGACCTCTCTGACAGACAAACATATTCATCACAGCCAGGTTTATTATCATCTACCTGCACAGACAAAAGAATCTGCTGTTTGTTAGCGGTGAGCTAGTCTGCTAACCCACGGGCTAACCAGGTAAACCAGCAGAAAACAGTGTCTTCACATCCAACTGCAGGTTCAGGTCCTTCATCCAGAACCTCCAGCTCTCATTAAAACACCATCTGATAAACCAACTGGTAGGAACAAGATGAATGAGCTAGTAAAAACACTTGTTTTCCCAGAGGAGCCTGAACGCAGCGTTTCCCACAATCCTGAGCAGGTCTGGAAGTGATTCAGTGTCAGACGGAGCAAAGCATCATGGGAAGGAAAGACCGAAGTACAACACACACTCACACACACACACACTCTAGTTGTGGTCTGGTGGAGTCATCAGTTTCTCTGCTGGTGTGTTAATTTAATGAGCCACAGAACAACCACAGGTCAATATAAATCAATACAGAGAGAGAGAATGATTTAATATGTGGGCTGCTGGGTAACAAGACACACAAACACACGCACACACACACACACACACACACACACACACACACACACACACTCACACACACACACACACACACTCACACACACACACACACACACACACACACACACACACAGCCCCAGTAGAGTTTTAACTGCAGCTGTTTTCAGAGATCGGTGTTTCTACATGACCAAACTTTGTTCTCTTTGGTGTTTTAAGGGAGACAACTTTTCTTATTATTAAATATATTCTGTCTATCCTGTTACGTCATAGAAAGGCGTCCAATCATAGGCTACAGGACGGCGTTCTGTCTGATGTCACCAGGCCATTCTATCCTGTTTTTATTCTTCAGACTGGCTGATCAATTATCAAACTAGTTACACCGTTCATAGCCTTCACCAGCGGCTCACAGTAAACTGATTACTCCTGAACTCCTCTGTGACTGAGCCTGCAGTACACACCAGGCTTTAAAACACATGAATATTCACCAGCAGGAAGCTGCCCAGCGGCATCATGGGAGCTGTAGGACGCAGCGTTATTGAAGCTTGACCCACACGAGGCTGACAGTTAATCTCAGCCTCTGCTGCCACATCATCTTACAGACACCTCACTCACAGCGTCTGTTCAAAACAACTCATTCAGATTCTCAATGTCTAGAAAAATGAATATAAAGTGAGCACGTGGTGTCAGGAGAGAAAACCTTGAGCACACAACAAACAGATAAATGGAAATAAATAAATAAAGAAAACAAGCACAGCTGGAGTCCTCAGCTGATCAGGTGAGGACTGTTTGTTTTATTGTTTTATGGTTCTATGTGCAGCACTTTGGAGACGTTTCTGCTGTTCATGTTAGGTTAACCCTAACCCTAGTCCGAAGTGTCCCACTGAGGACAGAACACATGTCGGGTGGTTCCTTCAGGCTGCCGGTTCTGTTTAGTGATGCAGTGAGAGGAAGCTGAAGGTGGATCTCTGAGACGTTTAAAGGTCTCATTTGCATTGTGTCCACCTGAATCAGTGTTTAGAGCAGCCAGAGGAGACGAGAGCAGAACGGAAAGACGGGCACAAAGAAGACAAACTAGATCTCCACCACAGAAAACTACGTCTAAGTACTAAATCAGACATCTGAATCAGCTGCTGTTTACATGTAAACAACCAGTAAACAACAACAACACTGCAGGATTCGTTCCCATTGAAGCCTCTGCAGCTCAGAGTCTGTAAGTCCTGGTTCTCCAAAGTCCAGGTCTTTTCTCTGTCTCTGTCTGTCTGTCTGTCTGTCTGTCTGTCTGTCTGTCTGTCTCTCTCTCTCTCTCTCTCTCTCTCTCACACACACACACACACACACAGCAGATGGTCCGTCACTGTGGCAGGCCTCAGGCTGCAGCTTCCTGTTGTGTCTTTGTGTGAATCCAGTTATTTATGATCTCTGCAGCTGAAAATGATGAATTAATCATTTCCCAACTAAACTGTTGCTTGAACAAAAAGTCTGAATAACACAGAAACATAAAGAGTTGGAGAAGGAGACTGAAGATACACCTGGATTTCCTCCTGACAGGAAGTTATGGTTTGGTAACCAGGAAGTAGCTCTAAAGGAAAATGACTGAGACTGAATGATGCTTTTCTGCCTCCAACCAATCACCACAGAGCCGCTGACCTGGTCGGTTCTGCCACGTTCTGAATCCACAAGCTCTGGTTGGAGGTCATTAACCTCCTCAGAAGTCTTTGTCATGGTGCCCGTTGCTAGCTAAACTCCCACAATGCTCTCTGCTTCCAACATGAACTGTAGTCTGAGTGACGCCTCCTCTGGTCTCTACAGGATTAAACAATATTAATAATAATAATAATTACAATACATAATGTGACCTCTGGGTGTAAAATCCTCCTGAAACATTTGGACAGTTTGTGTTCTGGAGAATTTATTAAACCGGCCAACAACCGTGAAATACATCAGACAGAATGCTTAGTGGAACAGAAACAGCATGCGACAACAAGGAGGCCGGCAGAACCACAACAACAACACAACAACAACACACTGCAGCATTCAGTCCGTTCACAACACTACACTGCTGACCTTTCACTTTCTGTTAGACGCACAAACACACACAATCTGCACTTTACTGCCACACAAACACTGTGTGTGTTTACTCTGGGTGAAGCTCAGTGATGCAGAGGATGAGGAGGAGGAGGAAGATGAGATGATGAAGAACGACAGAAGAAGATTCAGCAGCTTGTGATGGACAACATGGCCGACACTCATCACTACACGACTACACAACTACTGTGTGTGTGTGTGTGTGTGTGTTAAAGTTCCCTCTGACTGTTCTCATTTCTTCAACGTTCCTCTGGTTGCTTCATGTTTAATATTCTCTTTGTTTTCAGTCTTAAAGAATCAGCAGGACGTTTTTACAGGATCCAGTTTATTGTTGGTGAATGCTGAAGTGAGACGTGTAGAATGAAGAGATTCTAAACTAATACCACCGACTAGGAGGGTAGATGGTTTATGTTTCTGATGAAAGCTAAAGTCTCATGATACCTTCAGGAACTGTCAGAAAGTTTAACACTTGTAGATTCCTTCTGATTTCACAGTTTCTGGCTAATAGTTTAGTAGATGTTCCTTTATTTCCTCTCTGCCAGCAGATGTCAGGTTTAAAGGCTCACGTTCCACATTCAGACTTAATGATAATTAGAAGGACTGACTCACTGGAAGAACTGCTGGTTCACTGTTGTGTCTGAATAATCATGTAAACGGTAAAACTCATGCATTCATTCAGTGATAATCCAGAGACACTGTCTGTGAATAAATCTCATCATTGCTGATGTGACATCCGAGCGTCAGACCAATCAGCTGCTGGAGACAGGCTGACGTTTCTCCTGACTGGCTCCTGATTGGCTGAGACGGCGATGACGAGCTGTGACATTTAACTGCTGCCTCATTAGTAGTTCACTTTATTATTCAATTCTGCTTAACGTCACAGTGATTAACTCTGGATCAGTCTCAGCATCTTATTTATCGCCTGTTTAAATCTTATTTATCTCATTTATTACCTGTTTAAATCTCTTTTAAATCTTTTAAGGCATTTTAAGACCATTTCATTACAACCTACAGTAAGCCTCTTATTAATTACTTACTATAATTAGTCACCAAATGTTGAGACAATCACTTCTTCATTCTTTAATAACAACAGTCTAAACTCTGATCTCAGATTCTTCAGTGTGAGTATTTCTGGTTTCTCTCCTCCTCTGTAAACAGGGTTAGTCCCAGTAAACAGGGTTAGTCCCAGTAAACAGGGTTAGTCCCAGTAAACAGGGTCAGTCCCAGTAAACAGGGTCAGTCCCAGTAAACAGGGTCAGTCCCAGTAAACAGGGTCAGTCCCAGTAAACAGGGTCAGTCCCAGTAAACAGGGTCAGTCCCAGTAAACAGGGTCAGTCCCAGTAAACAGGTTCAGTCCCAGTAAACAGGTTCAGTCCCAGTAAACAGGTTCAGTCCCAGTAAACAGGGTCAGTCCCAGTAAACAGGGTCAGTCCCAGTAAACAGGTTCAGTCCCAGTAAACAGGTTCAGTCCCAGTAAACAGGTTCAGTCCCAGTAAACAGGGTCAGTCCCAGTAAACAGGGTCAGTCCCAGTAAACAGGTTCAGTCCCAGTAAACAGGGTCAGTCCCAGTAAACAGGGTCAGTCCCAGTAAACAGGTTCAGTCCCAGTAAACAGGCTGATTCACTCTGATTCACGTCTTGTTGCTGAGCTCAAACAGTGATGTCACTTCCTGAACTCTCTGCAGCTTGTTTTCAAATCACATGTTCACCAGCGGCAGCAGAACATAAAAGACGAGGGAGAGAAGGACTTTAAAAGGACAACTGATGGAGGACAGGACTCACAGACACACTAACACAGACACACAACCACAGACACACAACCACAGACACACAACCACAGACACACAACCACAAACACACAACCACAGACACACAACCACAAACACACAACAACAGACACACAACCACAGACACACAACCACAGACACACAACCACAAACACACAACCACAGACACACAACCACAGACACACAAATAGACACACAAAACACAAGGGAGAGAGAAAAGGCCAAGAGAACTGCTTTAAAAGGACAACTAATGGAGGACTGGACTCACAGACACACTAACACAACCACAGACAGACACAGCTGTGATTGGACGGAGCCCTAAAACTCTGCAGCCAAAACCAATCACCTTCATCTAACCTCACATCAAACGCAGCAGCTCAGTCCGACAGCACTGGACACACAGTGGTCTTCATGTCCACTGTGAAACAGACCAGTGGGACAGTCACTGGGTCTACAGTCAAACAGACCACTGGGACAGTATCTGGGTCTACAGTCAAACAGACCACTGGGACAGTCACTGGGTCTACAGTGAAACAACACTGGGACAGTCACTGGGTCTACAGTGAAACACAGTCACTGGGTCTACAGTGAAACAGACCACTGGGACAGTCACTGGGTCTACAGTGAAACAACACTGGGACAGTCACTGGGTCCACAGTCAAACAGACCACTGGGACAGTCACTGGGTCTACAGTGAAACAACACTGGGACAGTCACTGAGTCCACAGTGAAACAACACTGGGACAGTCACTGGGTCTACAGTCAAACAGACCACTGGGACAGTCACTGGGTCTACAGTGAAACAACACTGGGACAGTCACTGGGTCTACAGTGAAACAGACTACTGGGACAGTCACTGGGTCTACAGTGAAACAGACTACTGGGACAGTCACTGTGTCTACAGTGAAACAACACTGGGACAGTCACTGGGTCTACAGTGAAACAACACTGGGACAGTCACTGGGTCTACAGTGAAACAGACCACTGGGACAGTCACTGGGTCCACAGTGAAACAACACTGGGACAGTCACTGAGTCCACAGTGAAACAACACTGGGACAGTCACTGGGTCTACAGTCAAACAGACCACTGGGACAGTCACTGGGTCTACAGTGAAACAACACTGGGACAGTCACTGGGTCTACAGTGAAACAGACCACTGGGACAGTCACTGGGTCCACAGTGAAACAACACTGGGACAGTTACTGGGTCCACAGTGAAACAACACTGGGACAGTCACTGAGTCCACAGTGAAACAACACTTGGACAGTCACTGCGTCTACAGTCAAACAGACCACTGGAACAGTCACTGGGTCTACAGTGAAACAGACCAGTGGGACAGTCACTGGGTCTACAGTGAAACAGACCACTGGGACAGTCACTGGGTCCACAGTGAAACAACACTGGGACAGTCACTGAGTCCACAGTGAAACAACACTGGGACAGTTACTGCGTCTACAGTGAAACAACACTGGGACAGTCACTGGGTCTACAGTGAAGCAGGACAGTGGGACAGTCACTGAGTCCACAGTGAAACAACACTGGGACAGTCACTGCGTCTACAGTGAAACAACACTGGGACAGTCACTGGGTCCACAGTGAAACAACACTGGGACACTTACTGGGTCCACAGTGAAACAACACTGGGACAGTCACTGCGTCTACAGTGAAACAACACTGGGACACTTACTGGGTCCACAGTGAAACAACACTGGGACAGTTACTGCGTCTACAGTGAAACAACACTGGGACAGTCACTGCGTCTACAGTGAAACAACACGGGGACAGTCACTGGGTCCACAGTGAAACAACACTGGGACACTTACTGGGTCCACAGTGAAACAACACTGAGACAGTCACTGGGTCTACGGTGAAACAACACTGGGACAGTTACTGCGTCTACAGTCAAACAGACCACTGGGACAGTCACTGGGTCTACAGTGAAACAGACCAGTGGGACAGTCACTGGGTCTACAGTGAAACAGACCACTGGGACAATCACTGGGTCCACAGTGAAACAACACTGGGACAGTCACTGAGTCCACAGTGAAACAACACTGGGACAGTTACTGCGTCTACAGTGAAACAACACTGGGACAGTCACTGGGTCTACAGTGAAGCAGGACAGTGGGACAGTCACTGAGTCCACAGTGAAACAACACTGGGACAGTCACTGGGTCTACAGTGAAACAACACTGGGACAGTCACTGGGTCCACAGTGAAACAACACTGGGACACTTACTGGGTCCACAGTGAAACAACACTGGGACAGTCACTGCGTCTACAGTGAAACAACACTGGGACACTTACTGGGTCCACAGTGAAACAACACTGGGACAGTTACTGCGTCTACAGTGAAACAACACTGGGACAGTCACTGCGTCTACAGTGAAACAACACGGGGACAGTCACTGGGTCCACAGTGAAACAACACTGGGACACTTACTGGGTCCACAGTGAAACAACACTGGGACAGTCACTGGGTCAACAGTGAAGCAGGACAGTGGGACAGTCACTGCGTCTACAGTGAAACAACACTGGGACAGTCACTGGGTCCACAGTGAAACAACACTGGGACACTTACTGGGTCCACAGTGAAACAACACTGGGACAGTCACTGCGTCTACAGTGAAACAACACTGGGACAGTCACTGGGTCCACAGTGAAACAACACTGGGACAGTCACTGGGTCCACAGTGAAACAACACTGGGACAGTCACTGTGTCTACAGTGAAACAGACCACTGGGACAGTCACTGGGTCCACAGTGAAACAACACTGGGACAGTCACTGGGTCCACAGTGAAACAACACTGGGACAGTCACTGGGTCCACAGTGAAACAACACTGGGACACTTACTGGGTCCACAGTGAAACAACACTGGGACAGTCACTGCGTCTACAGTGAAACAACACTGGGACAGTCACTGGGTCCACAGTGAAACAACACTGGGAGAGTTACTGGAACTACAGTGAAACAGGACAGTGGAACAGTCACGGGGTCCAGAGTGAAACAACACTGGGACAGTCACTGGGTCTACAGTGAAACAACACTGGGACAGTCACTGGGTCTACAGTGAAACAACACTGGGACAGTCACTGGGTCTACAGTCAAACAGACCAGTGGGACAGTCACTGGGTCCACAGTGAAACAACACTGGGACAGTCACTGGGTCTACAGTGAAACAGACCACTGGGACAGTCACTGGGTTCACAGTGAAACAGACTACTGGGACAGTCACTGGGTCCACAGTGAAACAACACTGGGACAGTCACTGTGTCTACAGTCAAACAGACCACTGGGACAGTCACTGGGTCCACAGTGAAACAACACTGGGACAGTCACTGTGTCTACAGTGAAACAACACTGGGACAGTCACTGGGTCTACAGTGAAACAGACCACTGGGACAGTCACTGGGTCCACAGTGAAACAGCACTGGGACAGTCACTGGGTCTACAGTGAAACAGACTACTGGGACAGTCACTGGGTCCACAGTGAAACAACACTGGGACAGTCACTGCGTCTACAGTGAAACAGACCACTGGGACAGTCACTGGGTCCACAGTGAAACAACACTGGGACAGTTACTGGGTCCACAGTGAAACAACACTGGGACAGTCACTGGGTCCACAGTGAAACAACACTGGGACAGTCACTGGGTCCACAGTGAAACAACACTGGGACAGTCACTGTGTCTACAGTGAAACAGACCACTGGGACAGTCACTGGGTTCACAGTGAAACAGACTACTGGGACAGTCACTGGGTCCACAGTGAAACAACACTGGGACAGTCACTGGGTCCACAGTGAAACAACACTGGGACAGTCACTGTGTCTACAGTGAAACAGACCACTGGGACAGTCACTGGGTCCACAGTGAAACAACACTGGGACAGTCACTGTGTCTACAGTGAAACAGACCACTGGGACAGTCACTGGGTTCACAGTGAAACAGACTACTGGGACAGTCACTGGGTCTACAGTGAAACAGACCACTGGGACAGTCACTGGGTCTACAGTGAAACAGACCACTGGGACAGTAACTGGGTCCACAGTGAAACAACACTGGGACAGTCACTGGGTCCACAGTGAAACAACACTGGGACAGTCACTGGGTCCACAGTGAAACAACACTGGGACAGTCACTGGGTCCACAGTGAAACAACACTGGGACAGTCACTGAGTCCACAGTGACTGTTCCTTTAATTTTTTAATGACATTCTTTTAATGTCGATACATTAAAAATACAGCGTCTGTTCCATGTAAACTGCAGCGTCTGATCCAGGTGAACTACAGCGTCTGATCCATGTAAACTGCAGCGTCTGATCCAGGTGAACTACAGCGTCTGATCCATGTAAACTGCAGCGTCTGATCCAGGTGAACTACAGCGTCTGATCCATGTAAACTGCAGTGTCTGATCCAGGTAAACTGCAGCGTCTGATCCAGGTGAACTACAGCGTCTGATCCATGTAAACTGCAGCGTCTGATCCAGGTGAACTACAGCGTCTGATCCATGTAAACTGCAGCGTCTGATCCAGGTGAACTACAGCGTCTGATCCAGGTAAACTGCAGTGTCTGATCCAGGTAAACTACAGCGTCTGATCCAGGTAAACTGCAGTGTCTGATTCAGTTAAACTACAGCGTCTGATCCAGGTAAACTACAGCGTCTGATCCAGGTAAACTACAGCGTCTCATCCAGGTAAACTACAGCGTCTGATCCAGGTAAACTGCGGCATCTGATCCAGGTAAACTACAGTGTCTGATCCAGGTAAACTGCGGCATCTGATCCAGGTGAACTACAGCGTCTGATCCAGGTAAACTGCGGCATCTGATCCAGGTGAACTACAGCGTCTGATCCAGGTAAACTACAGCGTCTGATCCAGGTAAACTACAGCGTCTGATCCAGGTAAACTACAGTGTCTGATCCAGGTAAACTACAGCGTCTCATCCAGGTAAACTGCAGCGTCTGATCCAGGTAAACTACAGCGTCTGATCCAGGTAAACTACAGCGTCTGATCCAGGTAAACTACAGTGGATTACATCCGTCCACGGTGCTGGTTTCTCAGTTTAAATCTTCTGTCAGAATAATCCCAGATATTCTCTAAACCAGAACCAGACAGACTCGGGATGGACCAACAGATCAGCTGATTTTTATCTGTTTATTAAATTTGTCCTCAGGCCTTGAAAAAGGTTTAAATTGAATAAAACAACATCTGAGCCTCCAGGGTGAAGCTGCTGCTTGTTCAGCGCCACATGTACATTAGTGACATGTTGATAAACTGATTAATTAACCTGCAGATTAATTACAGCTCTGATGATGCTCAGGCTGCTAATAAAGACCACACCAGTATGAGCCTGCTGGGAGCACTGGGATCAGCTGCTCAGTTTCCATTGGACATGACATCACACACAACACGACAGAGTGTGTGCAGCAGATCAATGAGGCTCAGTCTGAACTCTGGTTTTTTGAAGTGCTTCTTCAGAACCGTTTATTAGAATGATTCCTTCAGCTCTGAAACCACTGCTCTAACCTCGAACCCTCGGAGTCTCTCTGACTCACTGCAGCGTTCAAGAGCTGTTCAAAAAGCCGCTCAGAAATCTATGAATTATTTTTACAAAATCTGTTTCACTCCAGTGAAAATCCTCCAAACTCAGGAGAGGAGAAGTGACTTCAAAGCAGCTGAAAATAGCCAATAATCAGCTTTGTGTGAGTCCTGGTGACACGCTGCTGAGGGATTCTGCTGCAGAGCTCAGAACACATTCAAAACTGAGCTTCCCTGCTTCTTCAGAGACTAACAGCTGCAGACTGAACTGGGACCAGTACACCAAACTGGGAACAATCAGCACAACACATAGGGTTAGTAACCCTTCACATAACCAGGCTGTCATCTGCTATGAAGACCACATAAACTATAAGTAATAGTGACTTTCATGAATGTGCACTTTAAAAAGAAGGGTTTATATGGTTCTGTAACAGACGACACTGAAGCAGGAAGACAGCATCACGTCAGAAAGACCAAATGAAGAGACATGAATGAATACAAACACAGCTATGAAGCAAAATAAACCTTAGTGAGGAAGAAAAAGACAACATCACATTAAAGATGGAAGAACTGATCAAACATCTGAACCCTGATCCACGGATCGTTTACAAAATCAATAAAGAACACGGAGTGGATCAGAGCTGAACAGAGATGACAAACGTCCACATACATTCAGTTCAGAGAAGCTGCAGTCAGAGTTTACACTGCTGTCAAAATGACTCCGTTATTAAAATAGTTGGAGGTTAAAGTAAAACATGTCTGTTAACGGCAGCAGCTCCACGCAGTAAACATGAAGTATGAGGACTTTAGATTTTCTATAGTTATAGCTGTGGTGAATCACACTGTGTGGCCTCAGCTGGATGGATGTAAACTGATCTGGGTCCAGGTTCTACCAGAACTCCAGTGTGTTGTTCCTCCTACATGTCATGTGTCTGTCTGCTGGACTGATGAGGTTCTGATCCATGTGGACCCCCCTCTATGGACTTCAAGGAGACCTTCATAGTCTGAAGGTAGAACTCTGATCAGTGATGGAGGTTCTGGAGATGGAGGCTCTATTAAATAATATTTAAAAGCCTATAAAGTGCAGTTCTTGCGCCTGCTCATGTACTTTTACTTGGTGATATCCGACAGCGGCAGAAAGCCTCCATCCGTCCTCGCATTATACTAAGTGCTGAGGAAGATAACAGCCAGTGGGACTTCCAAATGCATCAACATCAAAAAGCCATTTAATCAGTGCTCTCCTCCTCAGAGCCAAATACCATCCATGTCTCTGGGGAGCAGAAACATTTAATAAAACTTCCTAATCGAGTCGGCGGCGCAGGGCTGCGTGTCCTCGCTGTGAGCTCGTCATTCTGCAAACCAACTTCAGCAAAAGGTTTTATTCTCTCGGGCCAAACTCGGGTTTGGTTCTTTAATGTGAGCAGACCTGACGAACACTGACTCCATGGTGCCGTTAAAGCTTTGGCTTCAGGCCCAGATGTTGGCAGAAATCAGGCTTCAGGAGCCGCTCAGAGTCTGACGGATGTTTGATTCACTGCAGCAGGTTACATACATGCAGCTTTTACATGCAGCTGGAGGCGCAGCAGCCTGCAGCCTGCAGCATGTTTGAGCCTCTTTAAATACCAACATGTCAGCGTTTTGGAAGAACAAGGAGCCAGTCGGTGCTTCATCTGCACTGATGTAAACCTTTAAACCTGCCTCTGGAGCATCAGATCATTAGAATAAGAAGAGCAGAGAGGACGACATTATCTGACAGAAAGCTGAGTAAATGAAACCCCCACAGACTAACCGGTTCTAATTCTCAGTTATATGGGTCTGGTTCTGGTGGTTCTCCTCTGGTTATCTGTATTAAATGTAAGAAACTGTCACCTCTGCTGAAGCCCGCATGGTTGGAACATTAAACATGAAGAATCAGAGCCCAGAACCAGTTAATTATTCACTGAATGGTCTGAGGATGATTTTTCAGATGAAGCTTTAACTGGTGGAGACTTCTCTGTACGTTGATGTTTCAACCTTCTGAAACAGGGTCTTTACTAAAAACTGATCAGAAACTAGAAACACAAAGAACCGTGTTGATTTGACTTTGAACAGTCGTTAGGAGACGGAGTTCAGTCTGGAAAATGAACCAAAATCACTTTATTCTACGCGTTTCTTAAAAACTCTACAAATATAGACGATTTGCAGTGAACAGATTTAGTGACAACCAAAGTCGTCTTCTCCTGCTGAATCTCCTGCTGAATCTCCTGCTGAATCTCCTGCTGAATCTCCTGCTGAATCTCCTGCTGAATCTCCTGCTGAATCTCCTGCTGAATCTCCTGGAGACACCGATCACACCGTGCTCCCTCTAACAGTTCTTCGTCCTCCTGCAGTCCGATTCTCGGTTTGGTGTTTGTTCTGAGAGTCTGCTGAAAGCGTGGGCTGCTAACTTTGAAGAAGTGCTTCATGTTCGCTCCATTCATTCTCGTCTCTCTTTAAAACCTTTTTACTTTCATGTCTCCTCCACAGCAGCTCTCTCAGGTGTATTATCGGGTCCCTGTGGCTCCGACCCTTCACCTCCACTATTGAACACCAGCAGGGATTGAACTTCTTACCGGGCGATCGGCTCATTGTGTGAAGCTGCAGATAAAAGCCGGAGCTTAGTGTCGAAAATACAGAGCAGAGATTTGAGCTCAACCTCGTCCTGTCGGTAAAACTGTGTCCACCTGAAAGCCTGACCCTCCGACTGCAGCCTTTTAGAGGAATGTAAGGTCAGGACCTGCTTCTGTGCTGCTGGTTCTACACGCTTTCAGACAGACATCCAGCTGCCTCCAGGTTCCATCACTGCCTTAAAAACTCCCACTCATTCAGAAGCCGCTTCCCTCAGAAACGCATGGATGGAAGGAAGCTATGCTGCTGATGTCCAGCTGAACAGTTAATGATTAGCTCCCAGTAAAATCCTCCTGATCATCACTGAGCCATGATTCTGAAGGCTTATCCAATAGGAAACCTGAGTAAAGGGAAACCTTAACAGAAACAGTAGGAGGCTCCACCTGGTGGAACAACCAGGTACTAGAGCTGATATACAGTTTCTGACATCATGACCTTCTTCTTCTGCCTTATTGGTTAACAACATATTTATAATGGTCTAAATTACTGATGTCAATCATTCGACAAACAACAATCTTCAACATCCCTACTGAGGATGCAGAGAAACCAGAACTCCTGTTTGTACCTGAACAAGCCGCAGCATCACCACTCTGAAGAACTGTGTCTTCATTCATTAGCGTTACAGTCATATTTATGGAGTCACCGACGGTGTTTTCTAAGTTTCCTGTTCATGCAATTCAAAGACAGACGAACACATTAAGCTGAACAGTGAAATGTCCTCTGAAGGCTGGTTCAGTGGCAGCGTGGAGGCGACTGATAGAAGAGTATAAATTCAGTTTCAGGGCCAGCAGTTTATCGGTTCTGAAATTCAAAGGCCTTGTGAGGCCTGTGGGAGAATCTCAGTTGTGTTAATGTGAGAATGTTGTGGCTGAACTCACTAGAAACGGGAACCAGCAGATCTCTGCTAACAAACATCACAGAGCTGGAGCCTTAAACCCAGAATCAGCAGGTCACATAGCGCTATCAGTTACTCCAACACCAAGTAAAGGTCGACACAGAATCACAGCTTCACACCTCCAGTCACATTCACAGCCTCAAACACAGTTTTTACACGTTCTGTTGTGAAACCACGACACCACAAACTGCCATCATCACCCCGACGCGCCGTCTTTAATGTGGTTAAAGTCAGAAACAGCAGCTGCTGCGACTGCAAACACCACAGCTACACAGCGACACTGCACTGAGGATTCATCAGCTGGACCTGCAGCAGAACGTCCGGACCTGCAGCAGAACGTCTGAACCTGCAGCAGAACGTCTGGACCTGCAGCAGAACGTCTGAACCTGCAGCAGAACGTCTGGACCTGCAGCAGAACGTCTGGACCTGCAGCAGAACGTCTGGACCTGAAGCAGAACGTCTGGACCTGCAGCAGAACGTCCGGACCTGCAGCAGAACGTCTGAACCTGCAGCAGAACGTCTGAACCTGCAGCAGAACGTCTGGACCTGCAGCAGAACGTCTGGACCTGCAGCAGAACGTCTGGACCTGCAGCAGAACGTCTGGACCTACAGCAGAACGTCTGGACCTGCAGCAGAACATCTGGACCTGCAGCAGAACGTCCGGACCTGCAGCAGAACGTCCGGACCTGCAGCAGAACGTCTGGACCTGCAGCAGAACGTCCGGACCTGCAGCAGAACATCTGGAACTACAGCAGAACGTCTGAGCCTACAGCAGAACGTCTGGAACTACAGCAGAACGTCTGAGCCTACAGCAGAACGTCTGGACCTGCAGCAGAACGTCTGGACCTACAGCAGAACGTCTGGACCTGCAGCAGAACGTCTGGACCTGCAGCAGAACGTCTGGACCTGCAGCAGAACGTCTGGACATGCAGCAGAACGTCTGGACCTGCAGCAGAACGTCTGGACCTGCAGCAGAACGTCTGATCCTACAGCAGAACATCTGGAACTACAGCAGAACGTCTGAGCCTACAGCAGAACGTCTGGACATGCAGCAGAACGTCTGGACCTCCAGCAGAACGTCTGGAACGACAGCAGAACATCTGGACCTACAGCAGAACATCTGGACCTACAGCAGAACATCTGGACTTACAGCAGAATGTCTGGACCTACAGCAGAACGTCTGGACCTACAGCAGAACATCTGGACCTGCAGCAGAACATCTTGACCTGCAGCTGAACGTCTGGACCTGCAGCAGAACGTCTGAGCCTACAGCTGAACATCAACTTCATGAAGATGTTTATCTTTGTAAAGATAAACATAGATATTATCATCAACTTACTGCGTTTGTTTAGCTGCTATGTAATGGATGCTAGTGTAGTGGTTTTACGGTGACCCAATGGCTCCAACTGGGCTCCTTATCAATGGAAAAGCAAACAGGTTCTTAGGAGGAACCAGATATGAACCTAATAAGCACCAGAACTAGGACCTGGTTCTTCTTGGTGGAGAAGAGGTATCTGGTGTTATTCAGCAGGAGGTTTTTTACTTCTTAGCACTCAATCACAGAGCTAAACATAGAAAAGAGTCCTGGACCATGTGTAAATATATAATACAGCAAACTCATAAAATATTGAAGAGCTTTAAAATATTCATGTCGGTGGTCAGAGAGAGAAAACTAACACTTTGGAAAGTCTCTGGGAACAGCTTTGATATACTTTAAACCCAGTCTGTCTGAGAATAAACGCCTTTAACATGTTCACAGTATAAATATCCATCTGACGGATCCACTGAGGAATCTCTCAGAGTTGGGAGAGGCCGACAGCTGGGCCGGAAGCCAAAAACTTACCCAGAATGCACTGCAGGAACATGTCCGAGCAGGCCACGAGTCATTTTAAACTGTATTTATCCAGACGGAGTCCTGCGAGAGGCTGAGCAGCTTTAAACTGGTTTAATTCACATTTACAGGTTTTATCATGGAGACAATAAGCTTTAACCAAAACCATCTCTGAAAGGTGTTCTTTCTTCTACAGGTCCAGAAATAGTCTGTCTGCACCAGATTTATTAGGTAGATTCATGAAGTAGATTCATTAGGTAGATCCACTGACTCAGTTGTGTCCAACAGTCCAAGGAAACCAGAATAAATTCACTTTAAGAAGCTGCAGTAACGGATTATATTCGGCTGACCAAAACTGAGGACAGAAGCTGTGTTCCGTATTTTCTTTTTTGAATCGATTACCGTAGTTGTTTCGTCTCTGACCTGATAAAGACTGAAAAATGCATCCACAGTTTCCCAGATTATATCCAAACTGCTCCTTTGGTCCAATTAGCAGCACAGACCTGATGACATGAATAAAATAAACCCACCTAATGTATTATCATCATATTAACTTCAACCCCAGCGAGGGTTTGGTAACTCGCATCACTCATGTGTTCTTATTTCAGACTCATGCTGACTCTCTTTAATCCAAGAGTACCTGGCTGCAGACCTCCACTGTGAGGTCGCTTCCGCCGCAGACCTCCACTGTCAGGACACCTCCACTGTCAGGACAGGACGTAACGGGTAAAAAACAGAGAAGTACATTTTAAGCGTCCAGTCCGGTAGGTGGCGGTAACGCATGTGAAGTTGGTTTGGTAACCGCTAATTAAATCAAAAGAAGAAGCAGCCATTTAACGAGTGGTTTTGGCCGTTTCTCAATATACGCACTTGTCCACGGTACGATCGTGAACTGTGACACAAAATTTAGTTCAAAGATTATTTGAGGCGATAAAGTGGTTGTATAAACATCAAATCTGTGGTCAATTTATCAAGATAAATTCTGCTTAAAAATTGACTCCAACGATGTCGGAGATGTGAGTGTCCCCGTTAGACAGCTACTACCGGGCGGTCAGCGCTCACAGCTCCCCGCTGACAGCAGCCTGAGCTCGGCTAGACTTTCTGAAATCTGCCGCTGGCTCTGACGGTTCTGTAGCAGGATAGAAGTAGTTTTACGGGAATCTAACGGTCACACTTTTGTTATTTAATGTCCCCGGTCGCCGACTTTGTCATTATATTAGTAATTACTGTGTTGTCTTCATTACCTGTAGTACGTCTTTGTTCTATTCTTATGACTGTAACTGTGCATTAAAAATAACATTTAAGGATTATTCTGTTAGCAGGAATAAAACTCACAAAGGGGCTCATTATCAAAATAATCACAAGTTTAATATATAAATTAAAACGATATATACTGTAGACAATGGTCTAGTTGATTTTACGTTGTATTGCTAATGCATTAGCAATACTGCGCGATTTTATTTTGTAATGCATCCGTGCATTTCCTGTCCTCACAGTGGAGGTGTCCTCACAGTGGAGGTCTGCGGCGGAAGCGACCTCACAGTGGAGGTCTGCAGCCAGGTGCCTCTCCTTTAATCAGCTTCTACCATCTGATTGTGTAATCAAACATCACACAGCGAGCTGATGAAGCCTGACGGCGACACACCAGATAGAACATGATCACTACTGACTCTATGAATCATGTCCCGCCCCCTGCAGCCTCAAGCCACGCCCCTTCACCACAGCAGCCTTCCACAGGTAAACATTCAGACAGTTAAAACACCCAGCTGCGTCTACATGCACCAGCAGGTCACACAAAGACAGAAGAACAACGTGACCCACCTGTGCGCTCGATGTAGTCGACACACTTCTCGATGAACAGCGGGATGGGTCGGTCCGGAGTCACCAGGTTCTGCAGCGGAACACCAAAGTAGTTACTCTCCCAGGTTCTCCGGGTCGGCGGGTACAGAGGCTTCGGGGGTTTGGAGGACTTCAGCTACCGGGAGGACCGAGAGAATAAAAAGCAGGGATGAGACATGATGGAGGACAGAGAGAAGGAATCAAGAACAGGGAAGGAAAATAAGGAAAGGGGAAGAGAGGAAGGTATGAGGAAGGACGACCGAGCAGCAGAGAAGGAAAAGTACATTTAAAAGAGAGTTTAGAGACAGGAGATGTTTAGGATCCACAGTAGATAGAAGCAGATAAAAAGAAGGAATGATGGAAAGAAAGAGATGCAATGAAAGAGGAATAGAGACACAAGAGAGAGAAGAGATGGAGGTGAAGAGGAGGCAGAACATATCAGAGAAGAAGAAGAGGAGGATGAGGAGGAGGAAGAGCGTAACAGAGAAGAAGAGGAGGAGGTAATCAGGGAATACATCAGACAGAGTCAGTGGGATGAAGGCAGAGGGAGGAATACAACAACAGACAAACCGTTATTCACGACTGAAGTAACGAGCTGCTTTGATTTCCCAGAGTCCTCTGCTCTTCAAAGTGTTGTCATGCCTACAGCGGTTCGAGCTGCCGTCTAATTGGCCGGGAAGGCGACTAAACACCTTCCATTTTGTACCTTGTGCTTCTCCTTTGGCTCTCCTCTCTGATTATCAAAGACAGTTTGAATGTTCCAACAATGGCCTGCATTCATGCAGCGCCAGCGGCTGTTTCTCTACTGATTTGCACACTATTATCTGATCTGTGCTCACATGCATGTGTTTGCTCAGAGTCCGACTGGCTGCAGGGAAGCTGGCAAACTGTCCTGCTGTGATTATTCAGCTGCAGCTGCAAACAGGCAGCATGTGTTATATTCTAATGTCATTTAAGTAAAGAGCAGCTGAAGCTTGTTTTAACATTGGAACAAGAAGTACTGAGGACCCATTTGGAGCACTTTGAAAGTGGAGCAGTTTTATGAATGCAGATGTAGCTGGAAGTAGTTTGTTAGGAATCAGGGCAGCAGTGCAGAGTGTTTACGTGGGCGTGAAGACACACTGTCTACTAACGTATGCTTTTAAACTCTGATGATGTTTCTTCAGTCTGCTGCAGTAACTGTTCATGCACACAGCGTTGGTCTTGACATTTAGACGCTGAATTAAGAAGCGTCCCTTCTGATGAGCTTTAAGAGCTGCAGCTCTGATCACACCGAGTCCGACTGACTGTTATCAGCCTTTTCACTGCTCGTCTGGGCTCGTAAACTACTTCAGAGGGCCGATCAATCAATTATGAAATGAGCTTATTCTCAATGTGAGTCTGGGGCCTACTAAAGACAGAGTTGTGTTTATATCTCCACACTGTGATTCACAATCTGAGATCTTGTTTACACATTCAAACCTTCATTCAGAGCCTGAAGCTGCTTCAGTCAATGTCACAAAGAAAAGCAACTAAACCGACTCGCGTCTTATTTCTAACCCTCACCCAAACTGCCGTATGAAG
The DNA here is from genome assembly GCA_024666655.1 of Dascyllus trimaculatus. Lineage (NCBI taxonomy): Eukaryota > Metazoa > Chordata > Actinopteri > Pomacentridae > Dascyllus > Dascyllus trimaculatus. The sequence goes on along the minus strand of CM045462.1, from coordinate 31,670,237 downwards.
CACTTCAACCTTCTGAGCCCCAAAACCTGTTGGTGGGTTGGAAAGGCCTGCTATCTTTTTTTTCACTAATTATTAAAATAACAAAAAAGAAGAGCTGTCACATTTTCAACTTTCAGACAGTCCTTGAACTAATCATGTGACATGCAAGTCAGTCTGAAAACTTAAAATATTCAGTGTCTTATCAAATCACTTTATTCTAAATGTCTCATATAAAGTGTTTGCTCTAAGCAGAACCTGAAAACCAGGAAAATAAAACATAGTGGATAATAAAATAAATGCAGTATGCCGTTTTTAGAAGCTGAAAAATATAAAATACTATAGTTACATATCTGCAGTATGTGGAGACAACATTTGTTCCGGTGTTGGTGACATCAGTGGAAACGTGTTGGACATGCTGACTCCAGGGTTTTACACTACTTGTTAAATTATTAAAGAAATGCTTCTTCTTTCTGGTTTCTTTCACTGTCTCATACTGACAGATGACATGTCTGAGTTCTCTCTCCTGTCTCCATTAAAGTGCAGACAGACACTGTTTGAGGTTCAGAGGGTTAAAGCATCCTGACCTGGCCTCAATGTTCTGACTGTCACGACAGAGAGGACTCACCTTCTTCGGTTCCTTTGGCGTCTTGGGCGTCTTCTTCTTCTTCATCTTCTTGTCCTCCTGCTCGGGGTCGGAGGTGATCGCAGGATTATCAATGCCACCCTTCCAGGGGTCGGCGGGCGACAGCAGAGGGTCCTCCTCGCTGCCCCGGTGGGCTCTTCCCTTTTTCTTTTTCTGCGTGGCGGGGCCAGACTCCTCGCCATCGCTGTCAGAGTGGAATCGTCTTTGGTAGGCCTTGGTCTTACTGAACAGGATTTTAGAGCGATGTTTGTACTTGGAGGGCCGCCGTCCAGCCTGAGACTTGCGGTCGAACCCATTCTCCTCTTCACCTCCTCCGTGGAGGCCGTGCAGTCCGCCGAAGGAGTTTCGGATTTTGACCAGGCGACTGTGAGTGTCGTCAGGCACGGCGTATATGTCGTCGTTGTGGAAGCCCCTGGACCGGAGCAGCGTGTCCACGGGATCTGCATAGTTGTCCGACGCCTCTACGTCTTCCGTGTGCGTCACCGGACCGCGAGGCATTCTGCGGTTGCTTCGCATGCCGGCCTCGATGGTTTTGAGCAGGTTGGGGTCCAGCTTTCTAACATTGGGTTTGGGGAGCACAGGTTTGGGCCGGACAGGTGGAGGCACTTTGTGGTTGCGTTCGTGGTCTCCGATAGGCGTACTGTGCACCGGATACTCATTCCCTTCCAGGTCAATGCGGTACTTGGCTCGCTCGCTGGGTGTTGGCAGCAGCTGGACGTCATCACCGATTGGACTGTAGGGTGGGGGGGCCTCGTTGTCTTCATCAGACTCTGGGTAGTAGGTGTTGTAGGCGGGGGAATGGCTGTGCGGCGAGGTGGGGAAGACATCTTCGCTGGCTCCAGTGGTGCACTCGCGTGACGAGCTGTCGAACAGGAAGGAACTCTCGATGCTCGGCTTTTTCTCCAGCACTTCGTTGAAGAACGGGGTAAACACCTCTGTCTGCCGATGATACTGCGACAGTGAGTACAACGCCGTAAACTTGGCGGCAATCTCTGTGGCGATGTGCTCCCCCTCCGTCATCAACTCTTTGATGGCGTCGTTCTCGAAGAAGTCCGCCTGGCTGTCAGTGATTGCCACCATCTGCACGGGGATCACATCCTGCACTTCGGCTAGAAACGCCCGCAGCGTCGCCATGGAAGCCTTGCGTTTGGCCGAGTAGACCAGGATGTAGCCGTGCACCAGCTCATCTTTGCGGACACCGATGGCAGAGTGGTATGAGAGGACAGTGACCTGAATCCTCCGCCGGCTGTCCCCAATTATCTTGTCCAGGATCAGAGTGTTGCTCTGACCCGGCTGCCCGGCACTGCAGCAGTGAGAGTCCAGGAAAGGTGAGAGGATGAGGTCCACGCTGAACGGATCCCAGCACATGGCACACATTACTATTCTAAGGTCAGTCTCCGACATGTCTTTGATGCAGGGCAGCGGAGCCAACACGTCGAAGCTGTGCTTCAGCCCCTCCAGCACCGCTCGCAGCCCCTGCTTAATCTGGAACTCTGTAAATTTGCGTGGAAAGGCTCCAGAGGGGATGTCGACGAAGGTGCACTGAAGCTTGTTTGCCAGCTGTTGGCCCTGGTGCCTCAGGATGGGGATGTTTTTGCAAACACTGTCTCTCTGATTGGCCAGGATGAGAATGAAAGGCAGTGGCTGAGCGAATCGCTCTCTCCGGCTCTGTGCGATCTCAGCTCTGATCCTGCCGATGCAGTCGCCGATGCAGTTGAGCGACTCTATGGAGTTGAACACACAAAAGCAGCCGTGAGGTTTGAAGGTGGTGACCCAGGTGTGGCTGAAGAGCAGCGTGGAGTTTACATCCACAGGAAGCAGCTCCAGCTCGTATATTTTTCCATCCAGGGTGTACTCATCGTCCGTGGACTGAGCTCGGATCTCATTGGCCAGTTCCTGGGACAGACCCTCCTTCCCCAGCAGGCAGAGGTTGATCTTATCAATGTTGGCACTGTTGTAGTAGAGATTGGAGCGTCCGTGGTCGAGCTGCACCAGCCTGTTTGCTAAAACCTGCTCCACCTTCAGATCCACACAATTCTGTCCACTCAGACACGTTTCTTTAGTGGGATGATAAACAAAGCCGATGTGTTTGAGCAGCAGCGACTCTCGGTCCGGCGCCAGTTTCTGCAACGCTCTGTATCTGGGCTCCTCATTCAGGACGCTGTGAATCTCTGTCATCTTGTCACAGCTGGGAGTTGCATTCAGGTCCAAGTCATAGAACAGCTCAGCGTGCTCGAAAAGCATTTCCTGAAAATCCTCTTTGGCCCTTTCAACTATTTCCTGCTGGTGCCTGCAGTAAACATCCCTCCTATCTGATTCTGTGATGTACTTGTAGGCCTCATCCTCCATCACAAAGCACATGACCTCCTCCCATGGCTGACCTGGGCTAATGAAATGAACCCTCTCCAGCGTCTTCTTGAACCTCTCCTTCATCTCCACCCTCCTCTTCTCCGACAGCAGATGCTGGACATGGCTGTGGTAAATCCTCTCGCCGTCGGGTGTGTCCAGGAGGTCGAAGGGTATCCGGCGGTCACTGTTATCGATGTGGTCAGTCTCGTCCCACGGCGTTTGTTCCAGCATCACAAACCAGTACTGGAAATCGGGCCGGTTTCGGATCACGCTCTGCGCCTCAGGCCAAGACAGGTGCTCGACCTCGTCCAGGTTGTTGAGGAGGTTGTTGAGGGTTTTTGGCAGTGTGGTCAGGTACTCCTCCCTCCTCCTCCGGATGTGCTCCTGCTTCAATTGTGCGATGTGCTTTGTGAACATGTTTCGAGCCTTCCTGGAGCCCTCCAAGGTGATGAACTCATCGTAGTCTGACTGGCCCTTTAGATTGTTGATCACAGTTTTCCACGTGGTGTGATAATCTCTGACAGTGTGTACCATCAGCTTCTCGAATCGATCTGTCACCGAGGCAACAAGCTGTCGCTGGACTTTGTAGGCCTCCAGGTATGGCACAGTTTTTGGCTTCCCTCTCGTTTTGTCCAACTGCTGGATGAGGGCGTTGAAGCAGAGCTCTATGTTGACGTTGGAGCGTGCCGACGTCTCGATCAGCATCAGGTTCTTCTTGCTGGCGACGAAGGCCTGCAGGTCCCTCAGATGCTGTTCCACGCACTCGTCGCATTTTGTGGCAGCGACGACGATGGGCTTCTTGGACTTGACGATCTGAGAGTACAGGCTGTTGACGAACTTCATTTGGTCATCAAACTTCCGATTGCAGCCTTTGCTGACATCGATGCAGAGCACGAAGCTGTCGATGTTCAGCTTCCCATCGGGCATCTGCTTCTGGTCAAAGTCCTGTTCCAAGCCCAGCTGGTCCGTGCAGATGTACATCAGCTTCTCCGCCGACTGCAGCTTGGTCGCTGCCGCTCGCTTGGTGTACGGCTGCAGGTTGGTGCTCCGATGAGGGAGAAACGTCTGGTCGTCGATGAACTCTGTTTGTTCAATGACTTGGATCTTACAGTCCAACCCCTCATCCCCTCGATGGGACACCTCCCCCCAGTACAGGAAGTGGTCATTGTTAACCACGCGTCCACCAAAGTCTATCGTACTGAGCACCGAGGTGTGCTCCGAGTAGTAGTTGTCGGCATCTGGACGCACATATCGGTTGCACAGGCAGGACTTGCCAACACCGCAGTTTCCTTTCTCCTTCTCCGTCCCCGAGAGACCAACCACGCTGACGGCGAATGTTGGGGGTCGAGCATCCTTGTTCTTGGCCATTATATCCCCCCACTCATCGCTAACTCGGTTACTCTCAGGAAAGAAGTCAGGATATCATTCCAGTTGTGGGTGTCAGTGGTGCAGAGGCTCTTCCACCCTCATGTTGCAGTGAACCTTCTCTTCTATCCTGAACTCTTCACGCTGGGATAGATCAGCCGGCGTCTGTTATCACCTGCCTGCAAGAGATGGAATTCACAATTAGAGATGAAGGCCAAATAAACATATTTACAGTGGTTTGTTCGCACAGCGTTCCTTATCACTGATAATATGATCAGCTCTTTGGTTGCGCAGCCCTCTGGGATACACAGGACATGTCTGCATGACTTAAACAAACAAATCAGACATTACACAGAATTATCAACAAATTAGACAAAGTACACATTATCACTCCTGTGCAGGACTAAATAATCCCTCCAAAGTGGTGAAAGTCTACTACGGTTTTCTGCTTGCCTTTCATGTGTCAGTAATAAAACATGCTGGTTTTAAAACCCAACCATCACTGGTTTATAATGTAAAAATCCTGCATTTTTAAAAGTAAAAAGCAAAAATTTGTTTTCCAAACTGCAATGTCAAAGTGGGAAGGCAAATGCAAAAGAGTGACAGCAACATCTATGTAAGAGAAGGGGAAGTAATTCAATCACGCTCGGCAATGTCACTTTTCCCCTCGCAGAGAAAAAGAAGTGCTTTCAACCAATTTGTGCCGAGGCAGGATAAAAATGGCTGCAACTCCAGCCCTTTGACAGCCACTGACCTAGAAATGATTTGCTTTGCTGTGAGAATGAAACAGAGAAAATAAATCAGTTCACAGATTTGTTATCATCATCAGCACAAACGAAAGCTGCATAATTAGGACTAAAACCTATAATCCTGATTACTGTGTCCGTCACTGACGTAATACATTTTTCCTGGCATTCTGCTCGTGATTATTAATCCTGATTATTTGTGTCATAAAATGATTTTGCTGCCTGTCTATTCAGCATTAACAAGCAGGTGAAATGAAATGTTCCAGCAGCAGAAGCTGGAGACGCCTGAATCTGACAGGCTGTCAGTATTATCTCGACCTCACGGTCCAACAGGCCTGAACCCGACCGTGACCCAGCTATAGCCTGATGGCTGATTACTGCACAGAATTTACTCTTTGTTGTTTTTGCACTACGATGGCAATCAGCCAGCGAATCTGCCTGCGTGAGCTGAACTGTTCGCTGCAGAGCGACGGCATGCTGAGCCTGAGAAACTGCAGCAGAGCAGGAATCTGTCGACATGAGCACCGAGGTTTCCCTCCACGTTATTCAGGCCGATTGAAGGAGTCATGGAGATGCTGGGACCCGACAACAAACCCAACCCTCTAACCACTGCAGTTAGGAGATATAGAAGGAATCACCGGAGAAGATTTATTTTATTTTATACAAAATAACTTAACACAATTATTTTAAAGCTAAATAGGATAAGATTTACTGTTTTACTCTGTGCCAGATATCACTCAAAAAACAATACAAGAGAATAAATGCAGTGAACAACGGAATAGCACTAGTACAAAACTAAAATAATAAATGTCAGCGCAGCTATACGTGGACGGAACAAAGTCAAGCCTAAAACTAGGAGTTCTTTGAAAGGAGTCTGGTACTACAGATGACAATGCAGAGCCATGAATTTATCCAAAATGGGTCCTGACAAAAAAAGAAGGATTTTCCACTGAATAAAATCTAGTATCTAACAACGACTTTTATCTGAAATAACCATAACCCTACCATAGGGTTATCAGATAAAAGTCGTTGTTAGATACTAGATTTTATTCAGTGGAAAATCCTTCTTTTTTTGTAGAAGAGCAATGTGATGTAAGTACAATGCATTAACTAAAATAAAACTAGAACAGGAAAGCAAAAAGTAATGTTGAAATAATACTGAAATAGTAAAATAACACTGATAACAAAATTAAATACTTTATTATTATAGAAGACTGAAACTGGTACTTTGTTTAATCACCTGCAGGAAGGTGTTTCTCAGGTGAGTTTCCTCCAATCAGGATGCTGGATTATTATGTGAGAGAAACTGAGCAGCCGGTCTGTCAGGTTTACAAAACAACCACCATCCACTACAATAGCTGCTGTGCAGGTAAGATGAGCCACACCTGATTGCACACCTGAGCCGATGGACAGGTGATGGTATCCTGGCACTGAAGGCCACCAGCTAATATTCCTCCCCTGAGGGCAAACACTGCTCTTTCATTCCTGACAGACAGTCAAGCTTCTGTTGATTTGTTAATTAACTGTTTATGTAAAATGTTCAACTGAAGCTGCCTTCCAGGAACAAAGAGAACGAAGAACGTCTCCGCCGAATGACATCGTACCGCGATGAATCACAGGGAATAAATCATCAGTTCATCAGTAGATGTTCTAAATGCTCCTCAGAGCTCTGAGTTCTACCTGCAGATTATCAGCCTGAATGAACCATCAACGAACAGAACAGCTGGAAGCAGCAGCAGGTGAAACCACTGGAACCTGGTTAGCTACACTAAATGATGAGAACAGAGCAGCTGCACATTCAGAGGACTTCTAAAATACATCAGCTGGTGATCCAGAACCAGAACTACTGAGGACTAAAACCCAGTTAGCTGCTGTGTGTAGACGATCCAGATGTTGGTTGTTGAGCTGAAACACAAACTGCTGTTTGTTCACGTCGGGAGCTGATTGATAATCAGATCCAATATTTGTCTGATCATTGGGATGGCTATTTCTAGAGTTTATGACATGAAACAGTAAACTGACCCTTGTTCTGACTGGTGACGCTGCAACCAGCCAACATTTGGAATATTTACTTGGAAACTGTCTGACAGCATCACTGACACAATCTGAAATCTATTAATGTCCGTTTGCTTGAACCCGGTGAGTATTACAGCACAACATTCCTCTTCTGACTCCAGTCCAACCCTTGGTGTTTGAGAAGATCCGTCACCCACATCCAGGGATCTGTTCTGCATTTTACCGAGCCAGAATCAAGGTCTGCATTCACTCTGCTGTCAACACACAGGGTCCAACAAGAGCCGTGGATAAATGTGAGCAGGTAGCAGCTGCACACACCTGGATGGAGCTGATGGCTTTATTACTACCAGCAGCCAAACGGCAGCTAAAAGTAGCGTTGTGCATCATGATCAGTCCATTCAGAGCGAAGCTGCAGGGGATTAAGGTATCACTTGGCAAGCCGGTTTTAGAGATGACTAAACGCTGTTAAGCCCTGAAACACAGCGGAACAAGGATGGCAACCCTTTAAAAGCTGCTCCGGCTGCAGTTTTAGGTACAAATACATGTGTTTTAATCTAAACGTGGGCTCCAACAGAGAGGAGGGTCCAATCTACTGTAACTGAACCTCTGATTCAGAACAACCATGGAGACGAACCAGAACCAACCAGCAGAACACCAACTGTCTCCTAATGGACTCCTCAGACATCTCGTCCACAGCAGACCACTGACCTCGACTCTGAGGATTTCTGGCTTTCAGTCTTTTAGAGCATTACGGGTCACTGACATTTATCAGCAGAGTTGTGTAATGCAGTTTTAGATTTCAGCTCTTATCACTGGATTTACAGTTCTGATAAAAAGCATCAAAACAAAACAGAAACTACCAGAACTTTCCAAAAATATGTCCAAGGTCACAGCACTGCTGTAAAAATAATCAGCTTCTAGTGAGCAAAAAACATTAACAGTCATGTTCTTACAGCTCCACTGAGCTCCGACACTTTCACTGTCAAATAATACATTTTTCTGTCACTATGCAGCTGATTGGTCTGAATCCACCGTCTCAGGATCTGTTTAGGGTTTATGTCAGACCGAAACACTAAATTATGGATCTCTGCACATAAAACACCAACATCTAGACCTTATGAACACCAACATCTAGACCCTATGAACACAAACATCTAGACTCCTATGAACACCAACATCTAGACCCCTATGAACAACATCTAGACCCCTATGAACACCAACATCTAGACCCCTGTGAACACCAACATCTAGACCCTATGAACACCAACATCTAGACCCTATGGACACCAACATCTAGACCCTATGAACACCAACATCTAGACCCCTATGAACACCAACATCTAGACCCCTATGAACAACATCTAGACTCCTATGAACACCAACATCTAGACCCTATGAACACCAACATGTAGACCCTATGAACACCAACATGTAGACCCCTATGAACACCAACATCTAGACCCCTATGAACACCAACATGTAGACCCCTATGAACACCAACATCTAGACCCCTATGAACACCAACATCTAGACCCCTATGAACACCAACATCTAGACCCCTGTGAACACCAACATCTAGACCCCTATGAACACCTACATCTAGACCCCTATGAACACCAACATCTAGACCCCTGTGAACACCAACATCTAGACCCTATGAACACCAACATCTAGACCCTATGGACACCAACATCTAGACCCTATGAACACCAACATCTAGACCCCTATGAACACCTACATCTAGACCCCTATGAACACCAACATCTAGAGCCCTATGAACACCAACATGTAGACCCCTATGAACACCAACATGTAGACCCTATGAACACCAACATGTAGACCCCTATGAACACCAACATCTAGACCCCTATGAACACCAACATGTAGACCCCTATGAACACCTACATCTAGACCCCTATGAACACCAACATCTAGACCCCTATGAACACCAACATCTAGACCCCTGTGAACACCAACATCTAGACCCCTATGAACACCTACATCTAGACCCCTATGAACACCAACATCTAGACCCCTATGAACACCAACATCTAGACCCCTATGAACACCTACATCTAGACCCCTATGAACACCAACATCTAGACCCCTGTGAACACCAACATCTAGACCCTATGAACACCAACATCTAGACCCTATGAACACCAACATCTAGACCCCTATGAACACCAACATCTAGACCCCTATGAACACCTACATCTAGAGCCCTATGAACACCAACATGTAGACCCCTATGAACACCAACATGTAGACCCCTATGAACACCAACATCTAGACCCTATGAACACCAACATGTAGACCCCTATGAACACCAACATCTAGACCCCTATGAACACCAACATCTAGACCCCTATGAACAACATCTAGACCCCTATGAACACCAACATCTAGACCCCTATGAACACCAACATCTAGACCCCTATGAACACCAACATCTAGACCCCTATGAACAACATCTAGACCCATATGAACACCAACATGTAGACCCCTATGAACACCAACATCTAGACCCCTATGAACACCAACATGTAGACCCCTGTGAACAACACCTAGACCCATATGAACACCAACATGTAGACCCCTATGAACACCAACATCTAGACCCCTGTGAACAACATCTAGACCCCTATGAACACCAACATCTAGACCCCTATGAACACCAACATCTAGACCCTATGAACACCAACATCTAGACCCCTATGAACAACATCTAGACCCGATGAACACCAACATCTAGACCCTATGAACACCAACATCTAGACCCCTATGAACACCTACATCTAGACCCCTATGAACACCAACATGTAGACCCCTATGAACACCAACATCTAGACCCTATGAACACCAACATCTAGACTCCTATGAACAACATCTAGACCCCTATGAACACCAACATCTAGACCCCTATGGACACCAACATCTAGACCCCTATGAACACCAACATCTAGACCCTATGAACACCTACATCTAGACCCCTATGAACACCAACATGTAGACCCCTATGAACACCAACATCTAGACCCCTATGAACACCTACATCTAGACCCCTATGAACCCCAACATCTAAACCCTTATGAACACCAACATCTAGACCCCTATGAACATCAACATCTAGACCCTATGAACACCAACATCTAGACCCCTATGAACACCAACATCTAGACCCTATGAACAACATCTAGACCCCTATAGACACCAACATCTAGACCCCTAAGAACACCAACATCTAGACCCTATGAACAACATCTAGACCCCTATGAACACCAACATCTGGACCCCTATGAACACCAACATGTAGACCCCTATGAACACCAACATCTAGACCCCTATGGACACCAACATCTAGACCCATATGGACACCAACATCTAGACCCCTATGAACACCAACATCTAGACCCATATGCACACCAACATCTAGACCCCTATGGACACCAACATCTAGACCCTATGAACACCAACATCTAGACCCATATGGACACCAACATCTAGACCCATATGGACACCAGGTTCTGGTTCCTGCCAATGAGTCCACATCAGCATTTTGTCCAAACATCTAAAAACTTTCCTCCATCAGGTTCTACTGATGTTAGAGCCTCAACAGTTGGAGAAATGTTTTAGTAGAACCATGGATGGATCCATGTATAGACTCTATACCAGCCTGGACTGAACACTTCATTTATTTTCCAGGTCCAATAATTAAACTGTGTCCTCTGCTGGATCCATTCAATTGTTCTGGTCTGATGAATCTGTTCTGTCTGAGTCCTCACCACATTCCATGGTGGTAGGAGTTTTATTTATGGAGATACTAAACACTGAAAATGGCTTCACAGATTTTTTTTTGAGGGTGAAAAACAAAAATTCTCAGATGTGAAAACATGAAATTCTCAAGTTTCAGCCAAAATATTTGACAAAAGCAAATTTTAGGTCTGAACTAAGAAATCAGAAAACTGAAACGACATCGCCTGGCCCTGCAGTTCAGTAAAACATCCCTACTGTTGGCAGTTTAAATCAACCTTCAGTTGCTCTGAATAATTGTAGTCAAAGCCTGGTGACTTCCTTTGCAGAACCTTTGAATCCAGCTGATTTAAAGCAGTCGGGTCGGACCGGAAGCCTCTGATGTAACTACACCAGTTTATAGCCGACTGACACCATCAGCACCGTCATCACTCAGCTGGGAGCTCCAATAACCTCACACCATGATTCAATATCTGCCAGCACATTTGCATAACGCCAATACCAGTATGCATCAGTTTACTGCGATAATGCAGAGGCAAAGCTTCCCAGACGTTTGCTCCAAACCATTTAATTCTGACGGGTCGGACTGAAACACAATGAGAAATGTTCTGTCTGAACACATTCCAAATACCGACCACTTCTCTGCAATAAGCCATGTGAATATAAAACATCCTGCCAGCGTCCTTCATGTAAAACAGCAGCAGGCTGTGTTTAATGTCCAGCTCAGTATTGTTCAACTGATCAATACTGTTACTGCAAAGAGCTGTGAACAGAGGTCCAGGTCCACAACACGTTCAGACGGACTCCAACCGCTGGTTTTCAGCTCAGATGGATCCACACCAACAGCTGTTAGCTCTCTGTATAACTCAATAGGAGAGTCTGACACCGAGGCTTCTGGAGGAAAACCACTGGACATTAAAACACACCTGCATGTCAGCTCTAAAAGAGATCTCCAAGGTGACCCCATGAACCTGACAGGAACTGTAAAAACAGAACGGACAGTCAGATGTTCTGCTTTCAGACTGTCCTTGAACTAATCATGTGGTTCTGTTTGGAAACTTTAACCTGAGCTTAAACGTGACACCTCATCAAAAGCACTAAACTGAACACGGCAAAGAAATCTGTAAAAATAAACAGTTTACATCAGATCCTGTAGAACCAGAACCTTCCTCCTCCTGGCTCTGGTCCTCCAGGACTGACTCAGCTGTGACCAACAGGGAAACATCCAGAGAGAGAGTTCAGGTTGAACTGCAGGCAGTGTTTCCTCAGAGAGACTAAGAGGAGAATCAAAGCTACTGGATCAATGAATGAAAGCAGCATCAAAACCAGAGAATAGAGGAGACAGTAGCTGGAGATACATCCAACATGGAGGAACATCTAGTAGCTGGAGATACATCCAGCATGGAGGAACATCTAGTAGCTGGAGATACATCCAGCATGGAGGAACATCTAGTAGCTGGAGATACGTCCAACATGGAGGAACATCTAGTAGCTGGAGATACATCCAGCATGGAGGAACGTCTAGTAGCTGGAGATACATCCAGCATGGAGGAACATCTAATAGCTGGAGATGCATCCAGCATGGAGGAACATCTTCCTACAGCTGATGGGTCTGGAGAGGCTGGGACATGGAGGTAGATCATATCTACAGGAGGAGGAGACGACACTTGTCCAGAGTTTAACATCTGAGGAGACACGGTGGTTTGGGTTTTTACATTATTTCTTAGACAAGGGATTTAAAAGTAAACGTTCCTCCTCTCTGGTCTCCTTCATCCTAACTGAGTCCTCCTGTCAGAAGACATCTCTGAGTCCTCTCTCCTCCTTCATGTAGTTCTGGTTCCAGAGAGCTGCAGGACTTTAGATGAAAAATGAATCACAGTGAGTTAAATGAGACCCAGAAGCTGCTCATGGTTCGGAGATGGAGGAGCTGCAGTGTTTGAATGCAGCAGACCTGCATGTGAACCGGAGACTCTCCGCTCCGTCCCGTAAAGACTCGGTGTAAACACTCCGCTAATGTCGGCTCGGTGACCCCCCATGCTAACGTTAGCAGGACATTAAAACACACAGCAACTTCCCAACAGTTAACGGGAGGATCAGAGCTGGAGGTTCTGGTCGGTCCAGCAGAACAGTTCTTTATTTGAACACACTCATGTTTGTTCCGACTGAAGCGGAGGAAAACTGACACTGAGCCCTCAACCTGAAACGGTCCGAACCAGGAGCCCAGTTCATCATGTACCCTGATGCTAACTTAATGCGTCAGTGCTAACGGCTAACACCAGCAGCCTCCCGGGGGCTCTCACTTTGTCCCGGGAGAGCACACGGACCCGGCCCGGCCTGGCCCGGCTCGGCCTGGCTCGGCCCTGATACTCCGGGAAAACCCACCTTCCGATCCAAGCTAGCATTAGCCGAGCGCTGCTAGCTTAGCGTGAGGAGGGCGAGTTAGCTGCTGGCTTACGTTAGCCGACCGGGTTAAAAATCACAGTTCGGGATAATTTACCGAACTGGGCTCGCAGTCCCACCCCGGTCCGGTGTGACCCGGGCCGGTGCTGGCAGCTCCGGGCCCGCAGAGTCGTTAGCTAGCCGGCTAATGGAGACATTCCCGTACCCACCTAATAACATGGTCGCTCCCAGATCCACATACCACGGAGAGGAGGAGGCAAACAGCCACAAAACTCCGCTTTCAGTCCTCAATCTGCGGCCAGCGCGGCCCGACCAGCCGCTCCGGAGCCCGCTTCAGGTGGAGCTGCGGTCCGCTGCGGTCCCAGGCGGCCCGGAGCCCGTTTTCAGGCTATTTCGGTGGATTTGGGTGTTTCGGTGCCTCGGTGAGGAATGCGCTGAAAGCAGAAACCTGCCCGCTGAGGGAGGGAGCTCCGCAGCAGTAATGGCGCCTCTCTCTCCTCACAGCCGCTCTCAGCCTATGGCGCTCTACCGGTCTCACTCTCTCTACCTGTCTGCCTGTACCTGTCTATCTGTCTGTCTGTCTCTCTGTACCTGTCTGCCTCTCTCTACCTGTACCTGTCTATCTGTCTGTCTCCCCACCTGTCTGTCTGTCTGTCTGTACCTACCTGTCTGCCTCTCTGTACCGGTCTCATTCTCTGTACCTGTCTGTCTGTCTGTTTCATCTCACATTCGTCCATCAGATATTAATTTTTACCACAAATCCAGAATCTTATAAAACACAGTGATTGTTATATTTTAAGGTTTAATTTAAAAGCAGCAACACAGCTTCCCTCTGCTGCCCTCAAAGGAGCATTTAAAACACAGATTTTAGCATAAAATGCAAAATAAGTAATAAAATATGTCACATATCTGAGTATACGGCATGGAAGGCACAGAGACTAACAACGAAGAAAGACAAGTAAAGACCTGAGTAAGATCAAGCCAGTAAAGATCACTAGAATTAAAAATATTTCATGACTTCAGTTTAGTTTGTTTTCTTGTTGCTTTGCTTCATTATAAGCTGCTGATTTCTAAATGTCCTGTCGTCTTTATGTACTTTTTTGTCTTTGTATTTGCTAAAGAGACACAAAACAACCACAAAGAGACACAAACAGCTACTGCTGAACCTGCTGCAGATCACCAACAGCTTCACGCTGCAGTGTTCCCTGAGGATGATCCCTGTCACACTGAACCGTGTTGACTGGGTGTCAACTCAACCTCTGGACTCCAGAACTCAGTGCCATCCAGCCTCTGCTGTAGGTTCTGGTAGAACTGGTCCGATCCAGCTTAGAGGTTTAACGAAGACAGACTCTGACTGTGGTTTAGATCAAACTAAGAGTTGGACTTTAGTTACACTATAAAGTTGTTTAGTTGTTGACACCTTAAGTAGGATGGAACCATCTCGCTGCTCTACAACCTGTGAATTCTGACCCGTCTCCATCATGTTGGTGCCACAAACAAGGAAACATCAGAAGGTGGTTAACAGCTGAGATGTACAATAAGTTTTTATATATTATTATTCTTCTAATTATAGACCAAACTGAAATGAAGACCACAGGATGGAGGTCTCAACCAATCAGAGAAGACCACAGGATGGAGGCCTCAACCAATCAGAGAAGACCACAGGATGGAGGCCTCAACCAATCAGAGAAGACCACAGGATGGAGGCCTCAACCAATCAGAGAGGGCCTCCACTATACTGTTCTGTGATTTGAGGTCAAAATGAGACATGTATGAAGAATACAATGACAAGCATCGATCATGTTCTGTGTGACTATAAACTCTCAGTAGTAACACTGATATATTAATAATTATAATATGATGACTTTGTCTTTATTTACCTGTTTCTGATTAATTCCAGGTGAACATGTGCTCCCAGACCTTCTGTCTTCACACAGAATGAGGATTTAATTGATGTTTTAACAGGGTTGTGGTTTGAACAGGAGCAGGAAGCTGAGGCAGATCAACTGTGAGTGTTAATGAACACAAATGGTTTTTATATCTGTTGGTTCCTCAATGATAAATCAGCTAAACACTCTTTAACCACTCTGTTCTTCTGCTTATATATATATATATATATATATATATATGTGTGTATATATATATATATATATATATGTATATATATATATACATATATTTGCTGAACAGGACAAAAGGAAAGATTTGAGCCGTGAACAGAAAACAAACCTGCCTCCATGTCTGTGTGACCAGCAGCATATATATGTCTGTCTACAGATATAAATATACATATCTGTCTTGTCCTGATTCATTTCAGTAATCCTCTTCATGGACAGTGATGTGAGTACCTAAATCCAAATTAAAGTTTCTCAGTGATGTAATCAGGATGGTTCTCCAGTGATGTTGCTGCTGATTGGCCCAGCAGGTTCAGATGGTGAATGATGAGGTTTGTCCTCATGGAGTCTCTGATCTGCAGCGTTTTCTCAGTTCAGGTAATAAATCAGATGATCAGGATCTAATTCTGTTTCAGAATTCTCCTTTAGATACGTTAAAACAACATTTGTGCAGCTGCAGTCTGAACCTGACAGTAATGAAAAGAAGGCTGCTGTTAGATGAGGACGGCTGCACAAAGGAAGATCCCTCATTTATATTTCAGTTGTTCTGCTGGATCAATACATGCTGCTGGTTCCACTGGATTCCCTGGAGAACCATGTTGTGTTAATGAGCCTCAGA
Organism: Dascyllus trimaculatus; assembly: GCA_024666655.1. Classification (NCBI taxonomy): domain Eukaryota; kingdom Metazoa; phylum Chordata; class Actinopteri; family Pomacentridae; genus Dascyllus; species Dascyllus trimaculatus. The sequence continues at coordinate 31,654,253 of CM045462.1, read as the reverse complement.
GAGGAAGCAGATCGAAGCCTGGACCAGCTGAGATGTATTTTAATTTAATACAGAAAGGGCTGAGAAGAACCCCAGGAGCAGTCTGTGTTCCCGTTAGCTCAGGATTTAAGACAGCCGCCATTTACAGCCGTGACGCAGCACCAACGAAGAAGAAACAGAGAGCTGTCGTACACCTGAAGGAGCAGCTGTGGCTGAATGAATCGTTCAGTTACATTCTACCATTAATCTGCACATAAAAAGTCTCTGTTTAACTTGTCTGGACTGTTTTATGATTTACTGAATGTAATTCACTCAGTTTAATTCTGCTGTATTTTGTATTTGATCTTTTACATGTTATAACTCATGTTGGCCTGTAAACCACTGATCAGATGACACAGTCATCAACTCCACACACAGTTCATCTCAGAAGAACCTGAAGAGGTTCAGGGATGTTTCTAGAGGAGGTTCTACAGAGACGGTGCCAATTAGACCAAAGGGTCAAACCTCTGGAAGACGTCCTGGAAGTTCCTGCAGTAAAAAGCTTTTGTTGGAGGTCGTCAGTGTCGTGGAAAATGTTCTGACCAACAGTCCTTTCATCGTTGGTCCAATGAGATCAGTCACTTCAGGAAATATTCCAACACAGCGACCGTCCGGCTCTAACCTTCTCTAGATGCTATATCAACCTCCAGGGGAACAAGCAGGAAGTTACAGATTACAGGTGAAGGAAAACTACGGAAGCCACGCTAACCCGAACCCAGCATACATCAGATGCAAACTACAGAAGGAGGTGCAGAACTAACTTAATCAAGCCTGAGCTGGTAGTCAGTAAAGGAGAGTGTCGGGGGGAGGAGGGTGGAGGAGGTGTGCAGCTAGAATGGATGCTCAGGGGAGGGAACAGGAAATCAGACCCAAGGTGGATGGTTGGAGGAGAATCAGATTCCAGACAGGAAGTAGCCTCGATAGCGGAACAACGGAGAAACAGTTGACAGAACCAGAGCAGACGAACTGCACAGGTGGTGATCTGAGCTCCTCTTTTATAGCAGCTAGACTGGAAGCAGCTGAGCCAATGAGGTGTCCCCATTCAGCTGGTTATCCAACAGAGACACTGCACACCTCAGTCATCAGGGAAAAGAGGGAGGAGCTGGAGGCCATGACTCTCCTGTCTGCACACTGAACGCTACAACACACACTCTGTTCAGTTAGCACAGATGTCTTCAGTCCAAAGATCTAGATTTACTGTCTTAGAAAGCAGAACATCTTCACACTGAAGGAGCTGAAACCACAGAGTTCAGACCAACTGATTATTAGAATCACTGTAGTTGCAGCTAATTGATTAACCGATTACAATCGATTGGTAGTTATTCATCTATGATCATCTGCTGGAGGAGTCTGGTTCCAGTTGTATCTGGATGTTCTATTCTGATCCTCTTTAACATTCACTAGAAAGGGACTCAGTGTATTTATAAAACTCTGATCTCACCCTGCTCTAAGGCTCTGGACTCTCCAGCAGTGAATAAACGTTCATGTGAAAGTGAAACTAAGAGAACCGACTGCTGACGACACTCACATGAAAGACTGAGAGTCATTTTACACTCTAATGACCTCTGAGGGGAAGCAGAGAGAACAACCATCTGAAGGCTCCGTGGGTCTTCAGGTTAAAGGTCTGAGTGGAAAGCCACCTGGAAGCAGTGCATCATGGGATTTAAGAGCCTGACACCTGCAGGAAGTTAGGGTTAGATGCTGAAGAACTTTCTGGAACATAAATCCTCATGTGATCATCTGAGAAGCTTAAATCATAGTTTGTACATGAACCTGCACCATCAGCTGACTGGGGGCGGAGCTGGGATACACCTGGACAGGTCTTCAGTCCATCACTCTAGTTGTTTTTTCTGCTTTAGATGTTGCTGGGCATTCTGGGAACTGTAGTTTGTGACGAGCCACAGTCACTGAGGCCTCGCAGCTCGACTTGTGTGAGGCTAGAGAAGCTTCGATGGAGACTCTGCTGCAGCATCAGCAGCTCACAGTCATCTCCCTGTTCACTCTGAGCCTTTCATGTTTCACACCTTTCTGCTCTGTAAAGTCCTGACAGGGTGGTTTTTCTTTTCTCAGCATGCAGCCGATCCCCCACCTCCCAGAGTCTCAGTTTGTGTTGCTGTAACAAAACACTGTTCAACCCTAGCTGAGGTTCCTCTGAGCCAGGCAGGCTGAGGTAGAGCAAGGTCGGCTTTATTCATACTGCAGAAACTTCAGCTGAACAAACGGAGCTCTGCAGGTCCAGAACGAAGTGTTTAGGAGTCTGTTTGTTTGCTCTGCTTGAACCTCACAGTGCAGGTTCAGCACATCAGAGCTGGAACCATCAACCGATCGATCAACAGGCGACTGAAACCCTAACCCTAACCCTAACCCTACACTAACCCTACCCCTACCCAGTCGACGGGTGAGGTAGGGGGAGCTATCGAGATAGTATACACAAACCTAACCCTAACCCTACACTAACCCTAACCGTAAAGCCAACACTAACTCCAGCTCTAACACTAGCCCTAACCCTGGACTAAGCCTAACCAACCTTTTGACAGATTTAAACTTCTCACATTTGAAAACTGATCATTTGTTGTATTTAGTAAACTCAGCATTTGTGGCAGAAAGATGAGGAGCAGCAGTGATTTCATAAAGACCAAATTAATCTTGAATTTCTTACTTTTTTTCTATAAATCAGTTGAAGAACTCGGTTGCCTATTTCTCATGTTAATATTGCAGTTTTGCGGTTCTCCTACTGTGGAGTAATACAACCTTGTACAGGGTTTTCTGTGTGGTAACAGCTTATTTATCTATTTAATAAAACACAACTTTACAACAACAGTATGAACCTGAGCTGTTAAATGCTGCCAGATAAAGGTCTCGACACTGACTGCTCAGATGTCAGTCAGTGATTAAAGTCTGTGGCTCTACATTATATTCATACTACGGATATTTTCAGGCCCTTGAACTTCTTAGAGCTAGGTCCAAATTTTAGCGTCCACAAAAGGAATTCAGCCCTGATGGTTCCTGCAGCATCATTTCTGTAGAAAAGACAAGTGTTGGTACCAGATTCCACATCTAACCCTAACAGAACAAACAGAAACAGACCTGAGCTCTGTCAGAATCTAAAGACGCTCTAACAGGCTCTGATGCTGTGAACAGGTTTAGCAAAGACATTAAACTGTTCCAGAAAACACAAGGACACTAGTGCTGTTTCAGTTTTTGGGGTTTACAGTTCCAATGTAGGAAGACAGCAGCTTTATTCTCCATGTTTGGTTCACAACTCGTTGCTCTGGGTAAACTAATGCAGTGTTTAAAAAGGAGGTGTGCAGCTTGGTGTGGCATTTTATGGTCAGAAATAAAAGTTTGGTTTATCAGCAGAGAGATGTCTGAGTCCAGTAACAGACAGCTGTTCAGACAGAGCGGAATGAGGACGTCATGGAAACTCACCTCAGACTGAACCTGCTGCTTCCAGTAAAACCAGTTCCTTTCTCCTGTGTTGACTGACTGCTAACTGGGATGTTCATTAGAAAGCTGACAGAGTCTGACTGAAGAAGAAATGTGCAGAATTGTCCAGAAACAAAGCTTTAAGCAGCTTCTCAGCCACAGCAGTAAGAATGTAAAGCCTCAGTGACAACATGATAATGAGTCCCGTCTTCCACATTAACAGTGATCAGCATTGCAGATGTAAGAGCCTGCTGAGGTGTGGAGCGACACATCCATTTCATGCTGTAAATGAAGAACATCTGCAGTGAGCTGGGGGCTGTGATTGGATCTGGGAGGAAATGGTTTAAATCTCAGGTGTTTAACCAGCAGGAGAATAAAACGTTTCAGTACAAGTGGGAGGATGTAGGCAGCGCTCTAGAAAAGCAGCTGTATGGTTGTTATTATTCATTCATATCCATTTATTAATGTTTAAACTCACATACAGCACAGCTTCACTAGTTCCTAACCTCATCTGGAGGTAGAAACAAGCACAAATGAGAACAAGAAAGAGTTTGACGGGATTTAAAACACGTTCATGACAAGCTTAAGAAGGTAGAAGTCCAATGAGTCATTTGATCTGATCATTCTGAGCTTTTAACTCAGCCTGACACGGTGAGTCACACCAGCTGGGAGAAGTTCTGTCTCATAGTTTGACTTTATATCTTCTTTACTTTCAGGTTCCAGCTCATATTCATAGTGTGACTAATAAAAACACCTTGATAATGTTTTTTGACTTGATTTTGAGTTTTTAAACTTGTATTTCTGATCTAACAAGGGAAGCAGTTAGTACGAGGGGCAATCAGAAAGTTGTGAGACTGCACATATTAGAGTTGGAACTGGTTGAAGTCTTAAACTGAACCTCCATCAGTGCAGAACTGCTCTGCTGCCAGAGCTCCTGCAACACTTTACCTCCTCCTCAGGTCCTGATCTGGGAACCCTAACCCTGTAGTAGAGTGAACTTTAGAAACAGTAACACAGGAAACAGAGGGAGGAGAAACAAACAGTGGAAGCGGAATGGAAGAGCCTTCCTCTCACAGTTAACTCTGGCAGACTTCAGTTACTTCAAAAGGTCCTGTTCCAGTTACCATTGTCAGAGCAGATAACCAGAACCCAACCAGACACCACGGAGACTAAACAGGTGTCTCAACACAATTTATTTTTTATACCAGAACCAAAGAAAAACTAAATGGAACTGAGCAAAACAATAAGTGAACAGAACTAAGCCAAAGTATATTCAATATTTGCAGGAAACTAAAACAAGGAAAACACTAAACTCACAACACAGGGAAACAAACTAACGAAAGCCAGCAACTAAACAAGGCTAAGCAAACAAAACGGGGGTACCCAAACTGAACTAAACTGAACTACCGGGGCAGGCAGAGACAGGAGACCAAGCACATCCAACGTTTTAGTTGAACTGACTCTGAAGAACTGAGGAAGTAAAACCTTAAATCCATTTTGACAGTGAAATATTTAAAGAACAACAACAACAGAAGCTAACAGGATAGAAGCCTTTAGATTTAAATGTTAACCAGCCGTTGTGCTGCTCCTCACCCTGAACTCTGCAGCGTCTTGCAGCATTTTAAAGCTTCAAAGCAGCACAGCTCAGTCAGACTCTCTCACGTCGTTCAGCAGAAACACTCTGTCTGGGGAAGATCTTCTTAAACCCTCTGAAAGTAAAACCTCCAGGGTGTGAGAGCTGAGAGACATCACATGGCTCAGAGGACGTCCTGTCCTCGCCTGTAGCTCTGCTGCCAATGCTGTGTTTCATCTCATACATGTTCCTGCACACACGTGACGTCCACAACACGCTCCGACTGCACACATGCTTCACATTCATGCATGATCAGAAGCTTCTTTCACTGGATTGTCTTTGCTGTGGATTCTAAAGTCCCATTGATGGAGGTGCTCTATAAAACGCTGTGACCTCAGTCATTCTAAATGCTATACATATATATATATATATGTATGTATAAATGGTCTTATATAGCATCTGTACATATACATGAATATGTCTCTCATCTGTTTCACTAATTCACTGTTTCTCCTTTTCTGTCAACCAATCAGATATCAGATGGAGAGGGATTTATCACCATGGTAACCCAGAAAATGGAGGAGAAGCTTTAAACGTCTAGTGAAAGAGTCATATTTTAACATAAGCCACGGTATTTACTGAGCCCTATCATGCAGCAGAGGACTGAACTGGGATCTTACTGGACCCAATGCTAACGTGACCAGAGCAGGTGTCAAAACATAAACTGCAGGTTGCAGGTTTTAACCCACTCTGATGGATGAAGTCAACAAATGAGGATGAAAATAAGAACAAAGCAGGTTTCTGACACATGAAAGTAAAGCAGTTATTACTGACATGAAAAGTGAACTTTCTGCCTCAGAATAATACATTCTTTTGAATTTAATTTGGGATTTTGCCAAGTGGTTATAGACACGCATGCATCTCTTTATTAACACTACATATAATAATAATAATAATAACAATAATAATAATAATAATAATAATTATTATTATTATTATTTACTATAGTAAAATAATTTGTTTTCCATGAAGGACAGAGAACACATAAGAACAGTGGAAGTCTGTTTGTTCAGACATGAATGTTTGCAGGAATAAGAAAGTGTTCTTGAGTTCAACCACGGAGCTGTAAAACTGTCAACAAAAGCCTGATATAATAAAGAGGTTCTGACGACACAAACACAAGAGAGAGAAAAATTAAAAAATACATCCAAAAGTTCAAAAACTAAACCAGAACAACAGAATCCAAAAACATGAGGACACAAAAGACAAACATCCGTCTGTCTGTCCGTCCGTCCGCCCATCCATCTTCTTCCTCTTATCCTGGTCGGGTCGTGGAGGCAGCAGATGAAGCAGGTCATTCCAGACCTCCTCCCCCAGGCAACTCCTTCCAGCTCTTCCTGGTAGATCCTGAGGCGTTCCCAGGCCAGATGAGATACATAATCCCTCCAGTGGGTCCTGGGTCTACCCCGGGGTCTCCTCCCAGGTGGACGTGCTCAGAAAACCTCCAAAGGAAGTCTCCCTGGAGGCGTCTGGATCAGACGTCCAAACCACCTCAACTGGCTCCTTTAGACATGAAGGATCAGCGGCTCTACTCCGAGCTCCCTCCGGATGTCTGAGCTCCTCCTCCTATCTCTAAGGCTGAGCCCAGACACCCTGAGGGGGAAGCTCATTTCAGCCTCTTGTACCTGTGATCTGGTTCTTTGGGTCTCTACCCAGAGCTCATGACCATAGGTGAGGGTTGGAACGTAGATGGACTGGTAAATCGAGAGCTTCACCTTGTGGCTCAGCTCCCTCTTCACCACGACAGTTTAGTCTTACACCTTCATTACCGCTGACACTGCACCAAGCCTTCTGTCCATCTCATGCTCCATTTTCTCGTCACTCATAAACAAGATCCCAAGATACTTAAACTCCTTCACCTGGGGAAGCAACTCCCTCCCAACCTGGAGGGAGCAGTCCACTGGTTTCTGGCAGAGAACCATGGCCTTGGACTTGGAGGTGTTGATCCGCATCCCCCCTGCTTCACACTCAACTGCAAACCGCTCCAACACATGCCAAAGGTCACGGTCTGATGAAGCCAACAGTACCACATCATCTGCAAAAAGCAGAGACGCGATACTCAGGTCCCCAAACCGGACACCCTCCTCAACCCGGGTGTGCCTTGAGATCCTGTCCATGAACTCCACAAACAGGATCGGAGACCAAGAGCAGCCCTGGTGGAGTCCAACACCCTCTGGAAAAAGATAATCAGGGTTCAAGAAACTAAAAGCAAAAACCAGAATCAGGTGAGGAATAAGAGGAGAACCAGGCAGGTAACAGACATGTAGGAAGTAGGAAGTAACAGACAGGTGGGAAACAGTAAGTAACAGACAGGTTGGAAACAGGAAGTAACAGACAAGTTGGAAACAGGAAGTAACAGACAAGTGAAACAGGAAGGTAACAGAGGCTGAATCCAAATCTCCACCCTCTGGACTTGCAGACTGAGCCTCACGGACTTCAGGCGTAGGTAATGTCTGTGACATCTTCACTGTCATCACGTAAAGTCTGACAGAGCAGGAGTCTGCAGCATTATGACTGGAGCTAATAGACAGGCTTGGAGTCTGCTTCACTCGTTTCCGTGAGAACCTTTGAGAGACTATCATGTATACGGTAATCACCGCAGCACTCGCCTATGTGGTCGTTCTACTCCTTGCAAGATACCGGATACAATAAAACCAAATGCAAGTCTACAAAAATAGCTTTTTAATTTCTTGTGACATGTATAGAGAAGCAGATGCCAGTAAGTCAAATTAGCGTTAGCCATCATCACCACACTCACATAAAGCCCTCAGCTGAGGAATGTCTTACACCTGTGAAAAGGTGGTCATATTCCTCCCGTAGTTTAATGAGCTGAAGGATTTGCTCATCTGTCCCTGTAAATAACAAGATATAAATCCCATTTAACAAAACAACATCCATGCACATAGGCTACACATTCAAAACCAGAAATGTTTATTTACGGAACCAGACTACTACTAAATAATGTGGGTATTGGAAGACCTGCTTTTGTCTTTTTTCAGCCATTTTTTTCTGAGCCCATGACTTTGGCTTCAGACTGCACAGCTTTTATCGGCTGGCTGCAATAATAAAATGGAAAAATTAAAAAGTCACATCTGTATTGCAATGAATTGTTGATTTGGAAAGCCCTCAGCACTTCTGGACTTCCCGTGAAGTCTGTAGATTTAGGTTCAGCCAGATAGGTGAACACAGGAAGTAACAGTCAGGTGAACACAGGAAGTGACAGTCAGGTGAACACAGGAAGCAACAGTCAGGTGAACACAGGAAGTAACAGTCAGGTGAACACAGGAAGCAACAGTCAGGTGAACACAGGAAGTAACCATAGACATATATACGTAGACGCCGCATTGACTGAGGAGGGACGTGCCTAAAGCTCCGCCATCTTGGTGCAGGACTAGCAGAGGGGGGAGTGAATGTAAGTCTATGGAGGTAAGAGGTACTCCACAATCTGAAAGTAGAATTATTCACTGAATTTTTGACCGATTTCTAAACGCTTTGATTTGTTACAAACGGCACACATGTAGCTTTGACACAGGATGCTTGGATGTTTTAGAAATGCCGGTTTTACTACCCAAATATAAATTCTACTTAACGTTGTCAGCAGACAATCTTCTGACATAGACCTGTCAGTAGAAACTGTAGTTGAAGGAGAGACAATAAACAACCTGACTAACAACTGTCACCGCAGTGACAGAGACCTGGCGATCAGTGTGATGCCGACGCCAGGCGTCAAAAATATCAACAAGATATGTCAGAAGAACTATGAAAATATGCCGGCATAACTGCCGGCATATTTTCCGGCATAACTGGAAAATATGCCGGACTTTTGTGTCGCTTATGGGTGTTCAAATGAGCAGAACACACAAACCAGATCCCGTGGAATCACTTTAAGGTGTAAGGTGTACGTAAGAAGTAATACTAAGTGAGCAGGTTGTTAAATAGTGAAATAAATCCCGAGAGGACGGACTGAATCTCTCCACTCTCATAATATAACCAGCTCACTTTACGTTATCTCACATATTGCACAGCTGCTCACTAGTGAAAGAACTAATTTGAGACCTTATTTTGGTTAAAATGCAATGTTATTCCATCTATAAACTGTCCCTGGTCTGGAGAAAACAGACCTTAGATTGCAGTGATTGACCAGTTAGAAGATTAATGATAGATATTGGATGTATTTAATATGTACATGTATTGTGTCTTTAACCTTAATGTGAAGGAGAGAGTTTAAACATCTTCCTCTCCTGCATCCCCATCCACTGCAACGGTATTCTTCATGTTGCCTAATTGTTAAATACATTAACCACGTTAGTCCTGCAGAGAATGTTTGTGACAGTGAAAATGACCAATCTAAAAGCTCACATCAATCATCACATCATATAACGCATTCTGAAACATGTTGTGCTTCAGATATGCTATTTTCTCTCTTTAGTTTCTTCTATTAGGGTTAAAGTGGTTAAATTACTCTTTTTTTAAATTTTTACAAAGGTGGCTGACTTCGGTTGATGGGAAGAAGATGCAAGGAAGACCAGACTAAATATGGATGGGGGACACTGATGCTGGATGCCATGGCCATAAAAAAACAAGTGCAATACAATCCCCCAACTCAAATAATAAAATGATAATAGCAATATTAATCACAATAATAGCGATAATAATAAAATGATAATGATAATAGCCATACTAATTATAACAATAATGATAATTAAATGATGGTAATAATAGAAATATTAATTATAATTAAATGATAAGAATAAAATGCTAATATTATTATTATAGTATAATGATAAAACGACAAAGATAATAGCAATATTAATTATAATAATAGTGATATAATAATAAAATGACAATGATAATAGCAATAAGAATTATAATAATATTGATAATAATAAAAACATGATTATGATAGTAGCAATAATAATTATAATGGTGATAATAACAAAATGATCATGAAATAACAATATTAATTATAATAATAGTGATCTAATAATAAAATTATAATGATAATAGCAACATTATAATATTAGTGATCTAATAATATACTTATAATAGCAACAACAACAACAATAATAATAATAAAATGCAATATATACCTACAAGCAATTCTCTGAATAAAGATCTAAACATTTTCAGGCTTGATTTTGTTCTATTTATGTCTGCCTGTCCGTCCTCCATGTCTGACGTTTGTAGCAAACAATACATGTTGACAACTGATCGATTTATGATCACTTTTATAGTGCAGACATGTCATTCCTCTATAGACGTAATGCACTGTAGGAGCGAGTGGTACTGCACCAAGATGGCCGCCGCGTAGGCACGTCGGCTCCAATAGGCAGCAGCAGTCAATGCGGCGTCTACGTATATATGTCTATGGAAGTAACAGTCAGGTGAACACAGGAAGTGACAGTCAGGTGAACACAGGAAGTAACAGTCAGGTGAACACAGGAAGTGACAGTCAGGTGAACACAGGAAGCAACAGTCAGGTGAACACAGGAAGTAACAGTCAGGTGAACACAGGAAGCAACAGTCAGGTGAACACAGGAAGTAACAGTCAGGTGAACACAGGAAGTAACAGTCAGGTGAACACAGGAAGTGACAGTCAGGTGAACACAGGAAGTAACAGTCAGGTGAACACAGGAAGTGACAGTCAGGTGAGAAATAACAGACAGAACAGACTGAAGAAACCAAAGAGGATGTTAAGAAGAGGAGGGAAACAGACAAAGGGAGGAAGTCAATTACCTAGAAACACACAAGGACAGGAATGTTTTCAAAGTAAAACAGGAAATAAACTAAGAAGACAGTGACAGATATTTCACCATGTAAGCTTGGTTCCTGAAATAAATACCCTAACCCTGACGATAAAAACAAAACTCAAATGAAACAGAACAAATGAACGTATCAGTCTGGACAGAGCGTCAATATTACAAGACAGAAGTCTGTCCTGGTGACTGCTGGGTGATCTGCTGACAGTTCTAGGAGTCCTGCATTTCCTGAACTCTCTTCATTCCCTCATGACTCCATGAAGTCATGCAAAAGCTGTAAGTCTCCGTCACGCTCTGAATGAAGCCGTGAAGGAGCCTTGTGTGATAATCCTGTATGAAGGTCCGGCTCGGTCTATTGTCTGGGTGTGTGTTCAGCTGTGACCCAGCAGGGAGAAGCTGTCTGAGTATTTAAACCTCCCTCCTGTCCAACAACATGAAGCTATGAACCAACAGAGTCGGTCAGGATTTCACTGTGACTCACCCTCAAACCATCTGCAGCCTTTATTCTGCTTCTACATCATCATTATTTGAAGAGGACACTTTAGTGAATGAACAGTACAGTAATATAGTAAACCAAATCAAGGTGAGGTCATTAAATGCCTCGGTTTGTTAACAACAGTCTAGAACCAAATATTTCCAGTTTACTACAGTGTCAGATGAGGAAAATCAGCTGTTCTCTGAAAAGAAACCTCAAAGCTCCTGTGTTTGATCCTGAACCCTGCAGTCATAGCAAAGAATGCTGGGAAGATGCCGTGAGGCCGACAGCGACGTACAGCCAAAACTGTCTCAGTCTGAGATGTTAAAGACCTGCAGAGCTGAAGTCATCCATCCAGAGAACCGCCCTCTGCCACTGATGTGATCTGACTTACAGAAGAAAGGTGCACAGGTTTCCCTGTTTAAGCTGAGAAGGGTCATATTTACTGTTTACAGAGCTGCAGATGAATCCTGGACACGTTTATGGAGACGACTTTATTACAGCTGCTGTATCTTATTACCTATCAGAATTAACTATAAGTATACTATAATATGTAGTTTATATATATGTGTGTGTGTGTGTGTGTGTGTGTGTGTGTGTGTGTGTGTTCAGATTTGGCTGGTTTTAAATGGAATGACCCTCATATATATCATTTCTGTGTGTTTAATAGAGTTATTCTGAAAATAGTTTGAAACCTGTCCTGTTGAAGAACTTAAGGTTCCTCCAGCATCATGCGCTGATTCTGTTCACTGAGTTCTGTTCGAATACAGAACGGTCGAGGTGTAACAAACAGCAGAACAGATGTTCCAGAGTGATTGGTTGTGATTTATTTGAAAGGTCAGGTTCACCTTTAAACAAAACTAAGGGTTTAGAGGGAAAACAGGTATTATATAAACAAAGGAAAACTTCTCCCTGGGGCTGGTTCGTTTAACCACAATAGAAACAAAGATAAGCACACCACCAAAATAAAACTCCTCACCGCTCTGACCCAAACCAAAGTACAAACACTATAGCACCCCTAAACTAAAACTGACCATGAGTTCTGTATTTCACAACGCTCAGCAGTCCAGGAGTGTGTACATCTGGATTGGAGGCTGTAGTCTGGTCTGCTCCAGTCCAGCTTCAGCTCCAGAGAGAGTAGGCGGGACAAAACAGCCGGGAGGATGAAGGTGCTGAACAGGTACACAGCTGCATGCAACACAGAGGATTATCACTCCAACCAAAGAACTTGCATCAGTCCAGATACGTCTAGAACTGGAACCTGGTCCTCATGTGTCAGGAGATGAGAAGGATCCAGGTCTGGAATACAAACGATGAAGCTGCAGCTCTGACAAACAGACAAAGCAGACAAAGGTTCACCTACAGCATCTGGTTCCTTCCTTTCAGTACCTGGGAGTGAACATCTCTGAGGTTCTGCCATGGTCCAAACAGCACCTGACCACCAGGTGATGAAGGCAGCAGCACCTTCATCACCTCAGACAGCTGTGGACCTTCAGAGAGTCTTTGAAGGTGGATGGATTTTCAGTTCAGAGAGAGTTACCCCTAACTCTAACCCTAACCCTTAAGGCCTGAGATGAACCAGCAGCTCATCCAGCCTCGCTTAAAGGCTTCGGTTAGCGTCTTTAGAACTGACTCCAACTTAGAGTCCTCTGATTCATTTAAATCTTTTATTCATTTATAGAGCATCTTTTCAGCCCTCCAACCTGAAGCACTTTAAACTGGTTCTGTTTTCATGAGTAGAATTAAAATTTGTGTTGTACATTCTAAAATAATATGTTACTGTATGAGCTGACATTAGATGTGACAGCAAGACCGACTGTTCATGATCTCCTGTGTAATTTATAAAAAATACAAACTAACAATAAAATTACACTTGAATTTAATCTACAGCTTTATTCTCAGAGTATTATAAATCTACCACTGAAACATTATAAATATTGTCTATTCAGTGCAAATGTTGTGACTTTACTATTAAAACATTGTGAATTTACTGATTAGAGCCGAATGCCAAGACTATTGGATTTAGTTGCTGGTGTTCCAAGCAGACGATGTTTGGTCGTTTTCATGATAATCGTTGTTTAGAACATGTTTCAAACGATGATAATAATAATTACTGTGAATATTTTAATTAGTACCAGCAGCAGATGAAACACAGAACAGTTTGTTCTCAGCTGCAACAGTAAACAGTCTCAACATCGTCACTAATATTTCATAAAGGACTTCAGTTCACCTGTATCGCCATAGCAACCGCAGCCGGATTTTAATTGGAGCCTGAGGCCAGTCTGCATCCCTTTGATCTTCAACACACACGCACACACACACACACACACACACACACACACACACACACACACCAGATATTCTCAGATTAAATCTCACGGTCAGTGTGTCTAATAATCCGTCTCTCTAGTTTGGTGTAAAAGTAAAATGAAGGGATTGAAAAGGAAATCTGACAATCCTATAACTATTCAGATCTGTGAATTCTGAGTGAATCTTTGACCTCTTTGATTTGAGAGAAGACTTCAGTGATTAATTAGTTATCAAAGTCATCAGTAGCTAATTGATTGATGAAGGGATCATTGATTCCTGCAGATCAATAACGGTCTCTACAGTGAGGATTTTCTGTGCTAAACTCTGAAGCAGGAAGGCTAATGCTAATGCTAACACAGACCCCTGCAGGCGACTGAAGGAAAGTCAGAGGCTGAATTTAACCAGACAAATGTTCATCTAAACAGCAGAGTCTTGATTTCCTCCTGGTAAACTCTATTTCTGGTCTGCTGCTAATTCAGGCTGTACAACGTCTGTGGGAGTTTTCAGCTGGATGTGAAGCACTGTTCAGGTGAAATCTCCTCGGTGTGTTTGAGCGCAGCTGAACCTCCTCATCTGTAGGTGTTTGAAGAAAAACTCATTTCCACACAGGTTTAAATTAGGACGAGTCTCTGCTGCACTGATTCAGGTGTGACCAAGGGTTTAAATGTAATCAGGCCTTCGAGAACATTTCAGGAACTGGAACCACATGGTACTTTATATTTGGACCATTTCATGAAGAGAACATTCAGTGTGAAGGACTCAAAGAGTCTCTGCCAGCAGACAGCAGCTGTAACATAGGAACATCTGGAAACCGCAGCATCTACTGGTGACTGTGAGACATTTAGGGAACATCTGGAAACCGCAGCATCTACTGGTGACTGTGAGACATTTAGGGAACATCTGGAAACCGCAGCATCTACTGGTGACTGTGAGACATTTAGGGAACATCTGGAAACCGTAGCATCTACTGGTGACTGTGAGACATTTAGGGAACATCTGGAAACAGCAGCATCTACTGGTGACTATGAGGCGTTTAAGGAACATCTGGAAACCGCAGCATCTACTGGTGACTGTGAGACATTTAGGGAACATCTGGAAACAGCAGCATCTACTGGTGAATATGAGCATTTTGTGTAGATCAGCAGAGGCTCTGAGAAGTTTAGCCCAAACACACCTTTTTCGTTGGTAAAAATATCAGAAAACAGAAACAGAGGCTGGTTCTGGTTCCAGCTGGTTCTGGTTCCAGCTGGTACTGGTTCTGTGCTCTGCAGGAGTTCGGACTCACTGAGGAATGTGGTTCAGTTCAGTTCCTCCTGAACACCCTCGGTTTTCTCAGCATCCTGACTGGACAGCAGCTACAGTGTTGGATCACTGAGCTACAGGATCCTTCAGGATCTGCATCCTCAGTCAGTCACGACCTGGACTGCCAGCTGTGAACTATAATCCACCTGTGCCCAGGTACCGGCTCTGAATACTTTCTGTTTACTTCTGTATCTATCCAGGGTACCAATGATGGGTTGTAGGACTCTATGTCATAGACATTAAACTGTTCACACTATGAGACATCCCATAATACTGATGTTCACAGCTGGTTCTAGAGAACATGAACTAGACCAGGTGTAGTGTTCAGACTGAGACACCTGGATGGATGTAAACTGATCTGGGTCCAGGTTCTACCAGAACTCCAGTGTGTTGTTCCTCCTACATGTCATGTGTCTATCTGCTGGACTGATGAGGTTCTGATCCATGTGGACCCCCCTCTATGGACTTCAAGGAGACCTTCATAGTCTGAAGGTAGAACTCTGTGCATTTGTATTTTTGACTGCTTGATCCAGGTTAAAGCTGCTGGATGTAGATCATCATCTCTCACTTCAGGTTTTAGACGTAAAAAAATCAAGTGCAGAAGAAAAACCGAACCCTGAAAAGGAAACTGAACACAGAAACACTGCAGACAGCTCAGGAAGGATTCCAGGAGTCACAGAGAAGAAGATACTGAAGGAAGCACTAAACATCTGAGTCTGATGAGCTGATCGTCACACGTGAGCATCAGACAGGTGACATCACACCTGAGGTCCTGGAGGGTTAGAAGTGAACAGAACCTTCAGTAGCTGTAATGTGAACTCGTGCTGCTGAGCTTCTCGTGAGTTTGTTCTGGTGAAGTACAAAGTTAAAATGAGCTGAATCCCTGACAGAGTTCTGTTTTATTATTCATGTCCAGCAGGGAAACTGAAGAGTGACATAAATAAAACATACATCCTGTCTGTATTCAAACAGTTTGGCAGAAAGCATGCAGGAAACGTTGTTGTTACGTTGATGCAACGCTTCCCTGAGCTTCATCTCCTGAGCTGAAACAGAACCGACCTGCTGAATCGGGTTTAACGAGGGCTTTGGTTACTGAGGCTCTCAGAGTCCCTTCATCCTGAGTCTTCAGCATCTGTGATGTCCAGGAGTCACCTGGTGCATTATGGGAAGAGCCAACATGGCTGCCTTTTCCTTTATGCCTTTATTTGCATCTGTTTAGTGTCTCATTGTTTTTGTGTGTCTGTTTTGGATAAAGGTGTCAATAAGAAGAACCCCGACAGTTTGTTCAGTCCTTTGGTGGATCTCAGCCCCTCCTCTCGAGTGTCTCCAACCAGCAGCTTCAGTTTCCTCTCAGCGAACCTTTGGAACACAGAAGACTTCACAGCTAGAAGGTCCCGGTTCCAACCAGGTTCTGGTCTTTCTGCGTAGAGTTCTCATCATGTTCTCTCTGCTGGGTTCTCACCAGGTTCTCAGCTTCCTCCCACAGTCCAGAGACATGCTGAGGTTAACTGGTGATTCTAGATGTGAGTGTGATTGGTTGATGGACCCCCCCCCCCAAGAGGTGAATCTTCTCCACAGACGTAGATGAAGTGTTTTGAGTATGTGCTTACGTAAACTACTATGACCGCAGCAGCATTATTCCCTCTACATGCTGCCAGCGCCTCCTGCTTGTCATCAGTGGAACTGTGTGGAGCTGATCATTTTCAGGCAGCTGATTCTGATCCTTCTTCCAATCATCACACCAACCTTCATTCTGCAATATGACACAGAAACATCCTGTAGATCCAACATCCGTGAGGATCTTATTGGTTTCAGTTTCCACTAAAGCAGCAAAAACATCAGCAGGAAATGTCACTGGATTTTCAAAATAAACTACAGTGTATAAAATGATGCAGAACATTTATTTATGGGCCAACTTCAGTCCAAACTTCAAAGGAAAGTTTTCCCCAGAGCACAAATAGTATTACTGTCTTTGGGCTGCACTAAATATATCAACAAATAACCTCTGTTTAGTTCATTAAATACAGTTTTATCAAACATGACATTTGATCAGAAGCACTGTGATCCTCAGAGTCAGCAGTTTTTCACTCATTGTGCGTTATGACAGCAGGCCGTGTGTTTGAAGCTCAGCTGGTCCCTTCCTGAAGTCTCTGAACGACTGCAGACGCCACGGATCGATACGCCGCCGCCTGAAAACAACAGCATTAAAGCATCAGTCTAACAAGTATAGAAGAAGCAGAGCACAACATTTAAACTCTCTACTTACAGAGGAATCTGTGCAACATCTGAATAACAACATACAGAAGAACCTGTCCTGGTGTAACTAGAACCCTCTCCACTGATGGAGTCACAAAGATAAACCTCCAACTCATTCCTGGGTCTCACCGATTTCTACTTTCAACTTTTCTCCAACGTTAAACATTGTACTGTTGTTTTACTGCATCATGTGTTTAATGGTGTGACTCTGTTGATTTGACCATCGACAAAATGAACATCAGATTAGAATAGAACAGACCAGAATAAGACACATTACAGAACCGACCTCTGGGCTGTCCGGACTGGACACGACCACCGGACGGCCTCCATCCGACCCCTCTCTGATGTTCAGATGCAGCGGAACGTCACCTGGACAGAGACAAACTGAAAATCAGGAGACAAATCGAAGCATTTTCTACCAACTGAAGAAAGTTAAAAGTTTTAGTTTGTCTCTGCTAGAATCGGTTTGTTGAATCTGGAACTTTCTGGAAGGTCCACAAAGCCGACTACAGAATAATTCCATAATCACTGTTTTATCTGAGCTGCTGAAGGGGGAGGTCCCACCTAAGAACTGGACTCCCAGGGTGTCGGCGAGCTGCCGGGCCCCATCAGAACCGAAGATGTGGGTCTGATGGTTGCAGTTAGGACACTGGAAGACGCTCATGTTCTGCACCAAACCCAGAACCTGCAGACACAGAACCGGCAGATGTTCGATGACCTGCATTCAGGCCGACAGGAGGAAACCTGTGAACACCAACGTACCGGAACGTTCACTTTCCTGAACATCTCGGCTCCTCGGCGAGCGTCAAGCAGAGCGACGTCCTGCGGTGTTGACACGATGACTGCACCTGCATGACATCACAGACATCACATGACCACACAAACAATTCAGGTCACTTTCCCTCAGCTGAGAATCTGAATCACTCAGAGAGGATCATCAGGAAACCATCAGGTTAAAGAGAGACGCTTCTTACAGAACCTCGACCAGGTTAGCGCCGCAGCATCAGTTACCATGGAGATCTAACTCCACAGCATCAGTTACCATGGAGATCTAACTCCACAGCATCAGTTACCATGGAGATCTAGCTCCACAGCATCAGTTACCATGGAGATCTAGCTCCACAGCATCAGTTACCATGGAGATCTAACTCCACAGCATCAGTTACCATGGAGATCTAGCTCTACAGCATCAGTTACTATGGAGATCTAGCTCCACAGCATCAGTTACTATGGAGATCTAACTCCACAGCATCAGTTACTATGGAGACCTAACTCCACAGCATCAGTTACTATGGAGATCTAGCTCCACAGCATCAGTTACCATGGAGATCTAACTCCACAGCATCAGTTACCATGGAGATCTAGCTCCACAGCATCAGTTACCATGGAGATCTAACTCCACAGCATCAGTTACCATTGAGATCTAGCTCCACAGCATCAGTTACTATGGAGATCTAGTTCCACAGCATCAGTTACCATGGAGATCTAGCTCCACAGCATCAGTTACCATGGAGATCTAGCTCCACAGCATCAGTTACCATTGAGATCTAGCTCCATAGCCTCAGTTACCATGGAGCTCTAGCTCCACAGCATCAGTTACCATGGAGATCTAACTCCACAGCATCAGTTACCATGGAGATCTAGCTCCACAGCATCAGTTACCATGGAGATCTAACTCCACAGAATAAGTTACCATGGAGATCTAACTCCACAGCATCAGTTACCATGGAGATCTAGCTCTACAGCATCAGTTACCATGGAGATCTAGCTCCACAGAATAAGTTACCATGGAGATCTAACTCCACAGCATCAGTTACCATGGAGATCTAACTCCACAGCATCAGTTACCATGGAGATCTAACTCCACAGCATCAGTTACCATGGAGATCTAACTCCACAGCATCAGTTACCATGGAGATCTAACTCCACAGCATCAGTTACCATGGAGATCTAACTCCACAGAATAAGTTACCATGGAGATCTAACTCCACAGCATCAGTTACCATGGAGATCTAGCTCTACAGCATCAGTTACCATGGAGATCTAGCTCCACAGAATAAGTTACCATGGAGATCTAACTCCACAGAATAAGTTACCATGGAGATCTAACTCCACAGCATCAGTTACCATGGAGATCTAACTCCACAGCATCAGTTACCATGGAGATCTAACTCCACAGCATCAGTTACCATGGAGATCTAACTCCACAGCATCAGTCACCATGGAGATCTAGCAGGTTAAAACATAGCCTCTTGTCACTTAAACCTCTCTGACCCATTGATCTCAGTCTGTAGTGAAGCAGGTCTGAACCGCTTCTACTGGCTGAACATTGATACACCCTGAAGACTGAGTTATAAAACAGAGAACTGAGTTATAAAATGGCCTGGTTAGGGTGAACCCTAAACCTAACCCAATGGCTGACCTGCTATGGGGATGTTCTGGGTGATGGACAGCTGGACGTCTCCGGTCCCAGGCGGCATGTCGACCACCAGATAGTCCAGCGAGCCCCAGTCCACCTACAAACACACAAACACCTCACGTCTGCATCACACCAGTCAGACACCTGAGCAGGCAGGTAACCGTCTCACCTGTCGGAGCAGCTTCTCTATAGCAGACATCACCATGAGCCCCCTCCAGACGATAGGAGCGACGTCCTCCACCAGGAAGCCCATAGACATGCTGAGGACGAGCCGTAGACAGACTGAGGTCATGGATCTTCTTCTGGCAGTTAAATATTCTATATGCTTAATATTCTAATAGTTAAATATTCAAATAGTTAAATATTCTAAGAGCTAAATATTCAAATAGTTAAATATTCTGCTAACGGTTAAATATTCTCTGATGATCTGACGCTGTGATCGACTCACCAGCGAACGCCGTAGTTGGTCAGAGGAATCATCCGGTTATCTGGAACATACAACAGTCGGTTTAAACATCGCCAGGGTTAGGGTCAGAAAGCTGCAGCTGAACAAACAGTCATACTGTCGCTGAGCTCCGGGTTTCCCTTCAGGTTCATCAGTTTGGGAATCGACGGTCCGTAAACATCAGCGTCCAACAGACCGACTGACTTGGACTGAGACAGAAAGAAGAGTTCAGAGGGACGATGAACCAGAAAAGGTGACTCTGACGTCACGTTTATTCTGAATGTGAGTAAAGACGTTTTCTTACCGGGTCATTGGCCATTATTCCGAGAGCCAAATTCACTGCAGAAACACAAGAGCTCACATCAGGCCTTAAACTGGCTACTGGAAACACTAACGCTAACCCTAACGGTAACGCTAATGCTAACGCTAACGCTAATGCTAACGCTAACCCTTTCCAGGAATTATTTTTCTACAGGAAATTTTCAGGACAAAGTTACAACAAAGTGAGCTTTAAAAAATGAGATTTTTACTTTATAAAATTTCAGTTTTAGCTTTATATGAAAAATATTTTCACTTTTTAAGCAAAACTTAAACTCCCCCAAACCACAAGCATATAAAAAGTCATTGTCTGAACTTTTTCAACTTTTAAGACAGCGATAAACGATGCAGAGTCATTTTTAGACTTCGACATTAAACCATAAACCCAACCTTTAAGTGAAAACCAGGAACATTTATTTTTACCTCGAAAGATAAAAGAAGAAAAATCTGAACTTTGAACAGAAAACACTGAAATAATTACTGGTCATTTTTTACTTATTTATTTACTGAACGATCAGACCCACAGTCCAAATACTCGAGAACTGAATGGAAACTATGAAAAGCAAAATCACTGTAAACTTTACGGAGATCATCTCACTGGTCTCTGAGTAATCACACATTTAAAATGTTCACTTCATCCTGCTGACGTTTATCTCCTCTTGCTCTACGTTCTGTCAGAGTTCTACAGAAGTTCTGTATGGTCCAATAATAATGTAACCTATCACTAAACCCAGACGTGGTTCTTAGTACCTGCTGTCGTGGACTTTCCAACGCCTCCTTTCCCTGACGCCACGACGACGACCTGTCGGACTCCTGCGATGGGTTTCTGCTTGGGAAGGCTTCTGGCCATCTGCTGCTTCTGACGCTCCTGCAACGCTTTACTGTCCACTGACCGCTGACGCACAGCAGACACACAACAGACACACAACAGACACACAACAGACACACAACAGACGCACAACAGACGCACAACAGACGCACAACAGACACACAACAGACACACAACAGACACACAACAGACACACAACAGACACACAACAGACACACAACAACACAAAGGTCCATTTCATCAGTTTAGCTGCAGCTGAACGTCTCTGAGAGGAGAACTCAGAGTTTGTGTGACTCAAACTTCAACTTATCGTCACTTTTACTGAAACACGGATCATTCAGGCTGAATCTGTAGAGAACATCCCAACATATGTGATGAGACTGGATTAGAAGGGCTCAGGTTAGGAGGAGATCCACCATGTTTAACATGGTGTTGGTGAGACATCAGGACTGTCAGTGAAAATCTGCTCTTCCACTTCAGTGCTGCTGCAGTGATGAAGCTGTAGAATATTTAATACATACATAAAATAAACCAGACACCTGATGGAAGCAGGATTTGATCCTCAATAACACGCAGCTGAGGAGGGTCTGTCAGCGCTGTTTCATCCAAGTTTACTTCTAACATGGAGTCTTTTATATTTTATATATGTATATCATACTAACACATTTATCCTGAGTTTAATCTCATGGTGACAAGGTTTTTTATTGAACTTGGAGCTTTTTGTTGACAGCTTCTGAATCCTGTTCTTCTAAACGGATCTCCAGTTTTCTGTTTCCTTTAAATGTTAATAATCTTATTTAATAGATTAATAGATTCTATTCTGTTCTATTCTATTAGATTATTGATCATGCTGCTATTGACAGTTTATCATACATAGAAATAAACCTGGTTAGAATAAATACAGACGTGATCACAAATAAGAATGTAGGAGACTCAGTTCTCCTGCTGTGAACATTATAAACCACTGATGAGAGTTACTGACTCTAGTGTCAGATGTTTTAATTACTTCCGTTTGTTTTTAGAGACTCATAAATATGTATGTACATAAATAAATCCTGCTGCTGACACATTCTTTAGACACACTGATCTGAACATGTGGATTTTACTGGAAGACTTAAAGCTCTGGGCTTTAAATACAACTAATATCTGACTGAAATGAAACGGTCAAGTTAGACTACATCTTAGGTAACCACCGGCTGAACGGCTCAAAATAAACGATAATATTCAAATAAAATTTTAATTAAAGCAAAAGCAAATCCCATGAAATAGTTCTGAACAATATTTAGTCCGCTCTAAATGTCAGTTTCTGAAAGTCAGTCGTGTTTCTGATGTGTGTGCTAGTTCAACGTACACTTTTCACTTTTATTTTGGAGGGCACATTCCGGTGCTGCTGTATTTACCGCTGATCTGCCGCTAACTTGACGCTGTTCGCTGAATCTGCGGATGAACGGACAGAAAGCTCACCTGGCAGCGTTTCACCTGCAGCCAGCAGGAAGCTCCGGTGTTCATGTCGGTACCGGTTCCGAGAACTGACGGTTTGTTCACACAAACCCTCAGTAAATGTGACAGTTTGCTGTACGTGAGCTGGGCTAACATGTTAGCGGTTTAAAGCTAACAGCTCCGCAGTTCGAAACACCGCGGCACTGTACGCCTGCGCTAATTACCATTGCGCATCACTCCTGCGCATATTACTGACGCAAATCACTGCTGCGCAAATCACTACTGCGCAAGCTCGTAGTGCGTCAAATAATGGGAATAAAAATATCAACACACAGTGACGTCACAGTTTATTGTTTTGACTTTTGCTTTAAAACTAAAATTATAGACAAAAGTTAAAAGCGTTTTTAAAAAAGTGAACAATATAAAATTCTCAATCAAAACCCTTAGTGGATTATGACATTATCATTAATTATTAATAATTATCATGAGCCAATCTCTACACAGAACACGTTTCTTAAATTTAAAGTAGAAACTATGAGATAAAAAGTCCAAACTTTTTATCTCATAGTCCATCTCAAATTAAATCCCTGAGAACTGAAGAATTGGACTTTACAGCATAAAACAGAGTGAAATGAAAACTGTGACACACAAAGTATGAAGATTTACGTTCAACATAAAAATGTTTGACTCTTTAGGGAAAGTCGCTGTTTTTAAGTTAATGTTTTACTGATACATAAAATCTAAGATTCAGAGGTCATAGTTTGAAAATGAAAGAGAAAACTATAAAATAAAAAAGCTAAATTTTACTTGTAAACTCCTCAGAGAAAACACCCCATACAGTGTGTTAATGTGATTTAAAAGTGAAATTATTGGATGCAGAGTTTGTTTCTTTACTTGAGACCAAGTTCTGAGACACAAAGACGAACTTCTCACCTTTAGAGTTTTACAGTCAGAATCAGAAGTCCTTCACTGATCCTCCATGGGACATAAAGGGAATAAAGGGACCATTTCTTCAGGCTTGATCACTTTGTGTTTTACTATCTGAAAGTAAACCTGTTGCCTGGTGTCTTCAAGCTATCACTAGTTTAGTTCTATTAAAGGCATTAAACTGGGTAAATGTCACATTTAAGAAGAACATGACCTTTTAGTTGGTCTTTTTCTCATTTTAAAATGTCCTCGTATGTTTACATTTGAAACTGATCCTCTTATTTTAAAGTCCTAACAAAGGAACTTTACAGAAGAAGGGGACCTGCGAAAAAGCTGCGCAGTGATGATCTGCGCAGATCAGCTGATCAGGAAGCTGCAGCTCCGCCGGAACCGGTGGGATTCTTTTCTTTTCGGTCTTCTTTAGTGTGTCTGTGCGCTGATGTCTGCGGGTGACGGAGCTCCGGCGGCCCGGACGGTCCTGCAGCAATGTCTGCGGGCTGAGCTGCAGGTCAGACCGGCCGGGGGCCAATCAGAGGCGCAGTACGTCCAGGTGAGACAGCGGCCAGGTGTCAGGGCGCTGCAGGTCTGTGAACGATGAGGAGAATGAGGCGGATGTAAACTCAGGACAGGCTGTTCGTTAGAGACTGAAACAAAAGTGAAAGTAAGAAAATAAAAAGAAAAAAGATGAATACAATTTAAATATATAGAGAGATAATATAAAATAACACAGCATCATGGTAAAACACCAACAAAGCTAAAGGGAAAGTGAAAGGAACAAAATCAAGTAATGAAAATGGAGTAAAACTGTATATATATATATATATATATATTGGAAGATGTATTTAAATACAAACAAAACCTGAAGAACTGCAACATAATGCAGACAAAAGTCAAAGAAACTGGTCATAAGTTGTGAAATACACACATTTAGAGGGGAATTAGAAAAATACTGCAACAAAAATCTAAAAAAGTTACAGTCTGACTTTTTGATCAAGGACAGACTGTTTCACGTCAAAGTGAAAACTGATTTTCAAATGTAAAATCAGTGACTTCATCAGTATTCAGCCCCTTTAAAGTGAGTTCATTAAACTGATGATGAATCAGTGTTGAAAAATGACAAAAGGAGGAAAGGTAACAGACACACACACTCACAGGTAAACATTTCCAGCATGTAGGTTATGAGATGAACACGACCGTCATAATGAAGGCACAGTAGTGGAAGTGTCGCTGGTGGACTCTGACGGTGTTTCCATGTCTCTCAGATCGACAGAGGAATGGTCATTTACATCTGCTTCTTCAAAGGGGCCTCAGAAGAAGGGCTGCAGAAGATGGGTTGGTAACATTTGAAGAACACTTATTAACCTCCATGTTTAACCCGTCCTGTCAGTAAACACACTGTCCTGCTGTCTGCCCTCCAGTGTCCACGCTGCTGAATGTCCGGCTGTGCGAGTCGTCCTCAGGGAAGCTGGTCTCGGTGTTGGAGCTTCCCGGCAGTGTTCTGATCGTCCCTCAGGCCACGCTGGGCGGGAAGGCTAAGGGTCGATCCATGCAGTACCACAACAACATCAGTAAGGAGGACGGACAGCGACTGTACGCCGCCTTCGTGTCTTTATGTGAGAAAGAACTCGCCGCCGCTTCAGCCGGCAGCGCCGAGGTGACGGTAAAACACGGGACGTATGGAAACAGACAGGTTCTGCAGCTGGACACCAACGGGCCGTACACCCACCTGATGGAGTTCTGATGTCAGCACGTCTGGGAGTCCAAACCACGTACAGCAGAGACCTCTGTTGACTGAACTCATAGAAACATGGCGCACATCTAAGATGTGTTCATTATTTGTGTCATTAAAAGCTGATTGTACTGTTTCTAAGTGGAAATCCGCCTTTCCTTTATTGTTGTTGTGACTGTGAGACGTTAATCAGCTGTTCTGATCATCAGGTTCTGGGTTTGAGTTGTTTTTGATTAAGAAGTCTAAATTCTGTAACTGCAGCTTCTTAAATGTGAATATTTTCTGGTCTCTTTTCTGAAAATCTTTGAACAAGACGTTTCAGGAAGCTCTGATCCTCATGTTTTAACCAGTTTAAAGACCAAACTAACAGCTGAATATTTGTCCAGAAGAAAACTGACGGTGAAGATAATCATCCGTCCTGCTGGTGACTCTGGTCTTCAGAGGGGCAGCGTGTCATATTTCATTCATGTACTTTTGGAAAACTTGGAGGCATTCAGTTTTCAGGTCCTGGAAGCGGCTCTAAACATGGGTGGAACTGTAAAGTCCAGCTGAACAAAGAATAATAAATCAGTAAGTAAATATGGCCAACAAGACATTTATTGTTGAGAAAACCAAAGTCTTTTTTTTTTTTTTACAAATCCCCCAAATGACACAATTTATGAGAGGAACTGTAGAAACAGAAAGAATCATCAGGTTTCCAACTGCACTGAACAGATCATATGTAAGGCATGGTTCTGAACAAGAGAACAGAGGAGACAGTAGCTGGAGATACATCCAGCATGGAGGAACATCTAGTAGCTGGAGATACATCCCACATGGAGGAACATCTAGTAGCTGGAGATGCATCCAGCATGGAGGAACATCTAGTAGCTGGAGATGCATCCAGCATGGAGGAACATCTAGTAGCTGGAGATACGTCCAGCATGGAGGAACATCTAGTAGCTGGAGATACGTCCAGCATGGAGGAACATCTAGTAGCTGGAGATACGTCCAGCATGGAGGAACATCTAGTAGCTGGAGATGCATCCAGCATGGAGGAACATCTAGTAGCTGGAGATGCATCCAGCATGGAGGAACACCTAGTAGCTGGAGATACGTCCAGCATGGAGGAACATCTAGTAGCTGGAGATACGTCCAGCATCCAGCATGGAGGAACATCTAGTAGCTGGAGATACGTCCAGCATGGAGGAACATCTAGTAGCTGGAGATACGTCCAGCATGGAGGAACATCTAGTAGCTGGAGATACGTCCAGCATGGAGGAACATCTAGTAGCTGGAGATACGTCCAGCATGGAGGAACATCTAGTAGCTGGAGATACATCCAGCATGGTGGAACATCTAGTAGCTGGAGATACATCCAGCATGGTGGAACATCTAGTAGCTGGAGATACATCCAGCAGTGAAGAATCACGAAGTCTTTGATTTCTTCAATGACCAGTTTCCAATAAACAAATATAGTCTGATAACTGTCATCAATAATCAATAATGACGCAGTTCACCAGCAGTTTGTCAATAATGATCGTGCTAACTGTTGTAATCAGTGATAAAGTGGAGTTGCAGTTTGTCCTCCCTCCAGCAGGCGGCGCTCCGCTCCGTGTCCGGCACCGGAAGTGAGCGCCTCTCAGCTCAGCTTCAGCAGATTTTCAACCCTCGTCAAAAATCTCCACCGAACCAGCGACACTTCCAGGCTGTAGTTGGACTTAAAGCGACTTTTTGTGCAGCACATGTTCTTAAATCCAGTTAAAGCGGAGGAACAGACGCCGTCTGAGGGAACGGCTCCGCGGCTCCACGGCTCCGGAGGCTCCTCTGATGCTGGAAGTTAGTGTCGGTGTAACGGGGGTTTGTGTTGACCGACCGAACATGTTCTGAGGTGAGACTCACTCAAAGGTTCGTTCAGTTAGTCCTGTTCATGTCTGTGTGCTTTATGTCAGTCACTTAATCAATCAGCTGATCAATCAATCAGTCAAACTTTATTCATACAATATTTTCTGAAGTCATCGGATCAGAGCTGCTGCCTGTTAAAACCAGATGTGGACAGTAAAACAGTCCCACTGGACATGATGAGAGTTAACCATGAAACAACAGTGACTTCAGAAATACTACAGAAATGAATAAACAGTAAAGAGTCAATGAACCACAGCAAAGAATAAAGACAAACTCCATGTTTTTATTTTCTCGATTTACTTTAACTCTAACTAATAAATGGATTTTTGTTTAAATTAATTGTCAACGATAAACTATTCAGAAAAGATTTTGTCAGTATTTTAGTTCAGTCCAACAAACAGGAGGAAGCCTGAGGATATTCAGTGTACTGTCTGTGATGATAAAAACAGCTCCAGCTACATTATTTATTCCTGTTTCATTTATCCACAGTGATTTATTGTTAATTTTTGCTTGAAGAAGGCAACAAGTCAGACCAGCTGGTGGTTATTGGACCGATAGCTGCAGCTGTCGTCCTGTTTCTGATTAAATGAGTTAAAGTTAACTCCTCTCTACTTGAACAGATGCCTTCCTACAGCTTCCTGGATAACTTGGAGCTTTTTATTCGGACAGAAAAGTTTCCTGTAAATGCATCAAAGAGCTCAAAGAAAGTGACCAAAGCTGCCAGCAAACACTTCATCTACAAAGGTACGTCATCAGAACAGAGTCCGATTATAATGGAACATCAGGTAAACACCAGTCACACCATGGTTTACCTGCTGTCTCATTACGATCTGCTGCTGAAGAAGGTCTGTGTGACTGAATCCACTGAATCCATCCTCTGACCATCCAGCTTCCTCTTTAAATAAAAAAAATGTGCAAAATAAAGGTTGCAGTTCCCCCTCCTTCCACCAGATGGCTGTCTGTGGCGAACGTATCGAGGCCGCCTCCTCCGTGTTGTCAGGAGCGACGAAGAGGTTCGGGAGATCCTGCTGCGTTACCACGACAACAACAACCACGCCGGCCGAGTCCGGATGGTGAAGGAGATAATGGTGAGTTCAGACGATGTAAAAGTGGAAATTTAGACGACAACAGTGAAAGTTTAAATGATGTTAATAGTGAAAGTTTAAATGATGTTAATAGTGAAAGTTTAAATGATGTTAATAGTAAAAGTTTAAATGACATCAACAGTGAAAGTTTAAATGATGTTAACAGTGAAAGTTTAAATGATGTTAACAGTGAAAGTTTCTGCAGTGATAAAGTGAAGTTTGATAAAAGCCGTTAGACTGTGGCGGTGGCGTCTCATTCTGTGTGAACAGCTCATGTATTATTGGGTCGGAGTGACGGAGGCCGTGAAGAACTGGATCAAAGCCTGCGTCGTCTGTCAGAACCGAACTCGCCCCGAACCTCTCGACCCGCCCGTCCACTTCTGCCTGGTTTACGGCTGCGATGCCTCCAGTTACATTCACCCTGAGCTCAGCTTCCACAGGTCAGATACCACGTTTACAGGTGAAAAACCAAACAGAGGCTTGTCTCAGATGTTTGATTATCTCCTGAAATGAACCAGTTCCTTTGTGGTTGCTGCCATCAGTCAGCAGTCCACGTGTGAAAATCAGTTTCAAAGCAAGGCAGGAAAACTGCTGATCATGGATAAACGTATTAACCAGAATGAGGCGAATCATACTGTCAGAGTATGCAGATGATTGTGTGCTCTACTTGTCTGATGTTTAACAGCCCTTATCTGTGATGAACGTGGTTCTGTTTCGGTTCAGTTAAAAATACTTAAATGTATGTCACTGATAATTGTAGCTGCAAGTACAGATTATTTTCACTGTCTACTAATCTGTTGATTGTTTTCTGTGTGAATCAGTCAGCTGCTTGGTCTCTAAAATGTCTTGTTACGTCTGAAGATGTTCAATTTATTGTTAAAGAGTACAGAAGAAACATAAACGTTGTCTCAAAACATCACTGAAATCCAAAAATCAGTTATCAGACTAGCTAGCTGTTCATCCAGTAGTTTATAATCAATAAATCACTGCCGGGGTAATCAGTGGAAAGAGGCTCGTATCTCTAGGAAAAGGTAGTGCTAAGAGAACTGAGTGTCACATTTAACACATCTTAAGTCATAATCAAAAGTGAAAGAGGCCCAGAAGTGTTGATGTGGGATTTTGAGTTGAATCTTGTTTAGCTTTCAGCCCTGCAGTACTTTAAGTAGTTCAGCGACTCCTGAAGCTGAAAAGACGACCAGGTTTTAGTTGAAGCTACAATAAAGTGTGTCTGAGCATCGGTGATAGGAACTGTTGTGTTTTCTAAAGATAAAACCCAGGGGACAGCATTTCATGAGAACTAAATGGATCTAGGTTTCCAAAGGAGGCGGAGCGGCGGCAGACGTGGCTGGCAGCGGCTCAGAGGGACGAAGGTTCGCTGCGATCAAACTCCTACATCTGCTCGCGACACTTTGATTCGTCCTGCTTCACAATGAGCGATGAAGGTGAACTGGTGCTGTCATCAGACGCTGTACCAACCGTCACACCTGAAACTACACAGGAGGACGAGGTGACACAATGCAAACACACTGACAGTTTAAATTAAAATGATGCACTCTGTCTGTACTGTACATACACCTGTACACCTGTTCACCTGTACTCCTGTAGACCTGTTCACTCCACAGCAGCCCACACAGTGGTGAGTGTTCCCAACCAGCATTAATTCAGAACAACAAAGCCAAGATCATAAAGTAGAGATCTGATTAATTCTGTAATTCTCACATGATGCTAATGTTGTGTTGATGATCATCTCATCAACACAACATTAGCGTCTATATTGATTTTAATTTAAATACAGTTTCTATGAGAAAATAAATGTTCCTGTTCCTGATTAGTTTAGTTTTTTTTCTTTAAAAACAAACTAAAAAAACAATAAGAAAGTACCGTTAAGGGTACCGTTCAAGAACCGGATCAATAAAGCAGCATCAGTGACTGTAGTAGCACCAGTACAACATTAATGATGCCCATCCTGAGCGACACAGGTGTTTTTTCCCACTCAGGACCTGATCAGGTGTTCTTCTTTGGTCTTCAGGTGGTCGTCCCTTCAGATGATGAATTTCTTCCTTCCAACGCGCTGGAAGACCTTCTGTCCACAGCTGCTGCTGCTGCAGAAACCACAGAGTCCTCTGACCCAGCCTTAGAAACCCCAGTGGAGCTGCAGGAACACCAGTACTGTCTCCCAGTTCCTGATCCAGACTCCATGGAGGTCCAGACGGTGAAGGAGTTCAAGAAGAGGAAGACCACCGTTGAGCCAAGCTTCTCGACTTACAACCATATTGCCAGGTAGACAACTTCTCACACCAGGGACTGATTTTAATGTTCTTGTCATGGAGTGTGTTGTGTGTTCTGCAGGTATCTGAGCCACAGGGTCTTACCTCTGCAAAGCAAGAAAAGCAGAGGAGCTTTAAAACGGATGTCCAAGCGCTTTGGCCTGATAGGTGAGAGGAAAGAGTCGCTGTAGTCCTCATCAAACACATTATAGCATCTAATTAGACTGAAGTGCTTTGAGAGTCCTGTTTGTGTTTCAGATGGAGTGCTGATGTACACCAGAGTGTCTCCGCCTGTCAGAGTGCCGCGCAGCAGAGAGGAGGTAAATCACCAAAGTACCAGGTTCTGATGAAGGCCGTCGGTATATTAGAGCATCTTCGTGGTCAGCAGCATAATAGCAGACCTTATAGAATGACTGATCCTCACCAATTAGAACTAACATCGAGCTGCTCTGAACCATTCTTTCACTGAAGGACAGTTTTGATTGACCACTGTGGACACCACAGACGCACTGTTCTTACTGTACAACTTTGTAGTCCTCCTGAAACATTCTGTTCTTCACATGAGCAGCAGATCTACATATTCTGCACATGCACAGGACTGCAGAGCACGTGTACTATAGACTACAGCGTAGCCTTAGCTACAGGGTGTGTCTGTCCTGAATAAGTAGATAGAACCTGCTGGAGTCCTTTCATTGGACGGGAAA
Source organism: Dascyllus trimaculatus (assembly GCA_024666655.1). NCBI lineage: Eukaryota > Metazoa > Chordata > Actinopteri > Pomacentridae > Dascyllus > Dascyllus trimaculatus. The sequence continues at coordinate 31,623,027 of CM045462.1, read as the reverse complement.
GTTGAATAGTAGCAACGACACACCTGCAGCTGTCCACGTCCACGAGGAGAACATTTTAGAATTCCAGCTGCTGTCAACTTTCAGGCCCTGACAAACAGAAAGTGCCTTTTCATGTGCTGCCCTGCATGGACCTGTTGGGTTCAGGAATAACCCAAACCCAAACTGTCAGGAAGCTGCTGGACTGAAAGGCTTCATCAAGAGACTCGATGTCTGCTGTTGAAAAGACACAGAACTCAGTTAAAGATGCAAAATGTGCACAAAGAGACACTAAAGAAGTAAAACAAAGAGAAGTGCTGAATTCGGGTTTGCACCATGTTTATAGCTTCTGTTTGGTTAACAGCAGTGTGACTCTAACAGATGAGCAAAACAGCATAATTTGAGTGACTGTAATGTTAGAGTACCAACATGTTTTATGTCCACTCTCACCCAAGACCTTGGAGCAGGGCCTCTTCCATGGCAACTTTCAAAACTCTGTGCCTGATTTAAGGTATGAATCAGGAGTGAACAGCATCTAAAGCTGACATAATAAGACCAAAGAGACTCATCTAAGGTTTGACTCTGAGTCTCCTGACTGTATCTCTATTATCTCTCAAATACATGCAAAAACATATTTAAAATCCAAATAAAAACATGTAATTCAGAAAAGTCCATTCATCCCTGTGGTAACTACAGCCGTGTCACCATCAGGCGTCATACTGACACACAGGCACAAGGTTGGTGTTATTTATAAGGGCCTTACTGATTTTTTTATGACTTCATGGCTGCATTAACAAACCAGCTCTGCTGACTGGACCAAACTGCAGGTGTTGACGGTTTTTAGTTTGGAAAATCCAGTTTTACTTGCTGCACAGCTCTGTCTGGACATACCTGCAGAAACATCTGGAGTCCTTTTTATCCTGTCGGATAGTTTAATTCACCCTATTTTCAGCTTTTGATTCTTTATTTACGGTCAGTGGCTGAATAGTTTTATTGTCGATATTCTCCAGGTTCCTCAAGTTTGTTCCTACACCTTGTGTTTATTCTTTTATTTGGCTAGATTATACATGAGCCTCCGTACCTCAGTGTGTCCTCAGTTTAAATAACTCCCTTTGATTCCAGGTAAACTCAATCCTGCAGCAGTTCCACAACAACCAGGGTCACTACGGTCAGGGAATCTGCCAGCGGGAGATCTCCAAACACTTCTACTGGGCCAGTATGAGCTGCGACTTGTCCAACTGGATCTCCAACTGCAACACCTGCCTCACCAGGAGCAAGAGGAAGTGGCTGCGCTGCAGCGTCTACAGCTGCAGCAACTGCTGCGGGCCGGTGGAGCGAGGCCTCGGACTCACCTTCCACAGGTAACACTCTGGAACTGACCCTCCACAGGTAACACTCTGGGACTGACCCTCCACAGGTAACACTCTGGGACTGACCCTCCACAGGTAACACTCTGGGACTGACCCTCCACAGGTAACACTCTGGGACTGACCCTCCACAGGTAACACTCTGGGACTGACCCTCCACAGGTAACACTCTGGGACTGACCCTCCACAGGTAACACTCTGGGACTCACCTTTTCTCCTGCTGGTGGTATTTGTTCCGTAGGTTTCCTCTCCACGACGCCGCCCTGCTTGCTCGCTGGCTGAAGGCTGTTGGACGGTCTAACTGGCTTCCTAGGCTGTGGTCGTCCGTCTGTTCGACCCATTTCACCGAGGACTGTTTTGACTGCCGTGGGGAGAAGGTGGTCCTCCGTCCGGATGCTGTTCCTACTCTCATGGTCCAGAGTGACTCGGTGAGATGCAGCAGTTACTGAAGTAAACTAGTAAAAACCAGCATTTCCAACTGTCTGTGCTTCATCCACAGACCGCGTCCAGAGGTCCGAACCACCCTGCTGGACAGGAGGAGGTGAGTTTGTATGTTCATGAGATGGTTCACGGCCTCCGTGACGCCTCAGAACACTGATGCCGGTTCGTATCTCCTTCTGCGAGATCAGGCCTTTTTTGCCAAGTACGACGCCGTGCAGCTTTACCTGAGCAGACGCACCTATCCGCCCGGACTGAGCTACGTGGAAAAGAACACCTTCAGGAGGTTCTGCAAGAAATTCACCATTAAAGGTTGGAGCACTAGTGAGCTGGAAATATTGCAGATCTGATGCTTTTGCTGTGAGTCGGCTGTCGTAACAGCCAGACAGAAGAAACCTGAGTTTCTGTGAAATAAACTGACACAGCGATACTTGTCTGTTGCTCTCTGGTCCATATTTAATAGTACATTTAACCACCCAGAGGTAACGGTACAGATCCATCAGTCAGAACTACAGCTCTGTTCCTGTAAATCCTGACTCTTGGTTCATGTCTGCTGCTGTTCCAGACGGAGAGCTTCACTCGGCCAGAGGAGATCGACTGCGTTTGGTTCTGAGGAGTCGGCAGCAGGTTGAAGTCGCTCTGACCGATTACCACAATGAGCTGAATCACCTGGACGTTAACAAATGTCTGCGGCTGCTCAACGAGAGGTTCGTCGGCTGTTTGTCTTTGCCGCAGAGTTTCCATCGGCTTTGACCTCACGTCTGGTCTCTGACAGGTATTTCTGGAAAACCATGAAGTCCGACGTGATACAGTGGATCGACGGCTGCTCCCAGTGCAGCAGGAAGAAGAAACCAGAGGCGCTGCTGCATGCGCTCAGATCTCCACCAGTCAGGTGTTTCTGTCGCACAGCACATTTAGAACATGCTGGTTCATCTGCATTTCATGTCTAATAATGATGCACCAGAATAAAACGCTGCAGGACTTTTGCTATCACGTTAAACTGTTTTTGTCTGCATTGGAACTCTCAGAAACTGGACTTTATAGCTTCAGTTCTTTAACCGTAGCCTTCATTATCTGCTATTTATCTCTCATGTGAGCCGTTTCCTGTATTTTCCATTATTTTCAACTATTAGTTCTATATTTTGAGTATTTCAACTTTTAATGCAGCTACTTTGTCATTCATTCATGTTTTCACCATTTCAAGTTACTGATAGCTTTATATTTAGAATTTATCCATTTTTATAACGACTGTTTCAAGGGTTTCAACAGTTTGACTGTTTCAGTCGGTTACTTAACTCCGACCAACTGTTGCCACCATGTTTTCAGTGTTTGGACCTAACTTTTAGTTATTTAGTCATTTATCCATTTGCTGACTGTGTATTTGTTGCTTTCAGCAGTTTGTTTTGTACAGTACTTTTGGCTTTTCTGAATTATTTTTAGCTAGCTAATTGCATAATTTAGCAGTTTATCCATGACAATCTGTTTCAATGTTTTATTTTTAGCTTACTCTTAACAACCAGTGCACAAAAATATACAAAAAGCTCACAATGAATTTGAAATGCTGGAAGAAAACAGCATTTTTTATCCTTTACTTTGCCTTCATGATCTTTCCAAGCTGGTTCAGAAACTGTTTCACCGAGGCCGTAACAGAACAGACGTCGTCTTGTTTGGAGCTGCAGGGCTTTAACCTTCTGTGACGTTAGAAGGTAATAATTCAGTATAACTAGTTCATCAGTGGTGGTTAACTAATCCTACTGTTGTTCTCTGTGCACATTGGCAGCGACAAAGATGACGAGACCGATGATGCTGATGAAGGTGAGAACAGTGACATTGAACAGCAGCCGACAGCAAATTCAGACACAGTGGTAAGTTTATATTTACATATTTATATTTCTCTGTTTCTGTCATTTCTGTGGTGCTGATTTCCTTTGGTGAACACCAGAAACTCCTCTGTGCAGGACAAGCCCTGAAATACACTGTGTGCTGTGTTTTTATTCTATTATCAGGCAGGCTGTTGGGTTGGTTTTCTGCTGCGTAGCTGTTAAATCCATCAGTGGTCATTCGTAAAAATCAACTACTGCATAAGAACTAGTTCCTGTGACGGATCCGACTTCATAATGTTCAAGTTTGAAGTGATGCACAGCTGAACTCATTGTCTCTCGTCTCAATCCAAGGACGGACCTTGGTGCCCCCACACTGTAACCCCCATCAGCCCTCAGACCAGAATTCCCATCCTTCTGCACCTGAGAACTCCCATCAGCCTCCAGTCCGGGACTCCCAGCTCCTCCTTGGTTTCCAGGCTGTTGTCTGTCCAGAGATCAGAGACCCAGAGCAGCTCTGAGAGCCACGTTCAGGTTAGACCTCATTCAAAGGAGCAAGAAGAAAACCAGAGAGAATCCAGCAGCTCTCAGTGTGTCCGAACTGCTGCAGATCCTCCACCAGAGAAAACTCACTGTCTAAGTGGACTACAGGCCCGGATACCAGCAGAGAATCCAGAGACCGACTCTTCGGCAGCGAAGAGGATTAGTGGTCTGGAGCCAGTGGTGGCCCCAAGTACCAAACCCTGGCCGGTCTTCACCATTGCCGGTAAAACCCTGGCAAAGACAGCAAAACCACCTGCTGAGGTGGACAGGTATGAAGTTGTCTCATTTTTCACTGCAGTATAAAGTCCTACACCTCTGTGAAAACAGAACAACCACAGCTAGAAGGAAACACTGCCTGCAGTTCAACCTGAGCACTGAATGTTTCCCTGTTGGTCACAGCTGAATCAGTCCTGGAGGACCAGAACCAGGAGGAGGAAGTTCTTGGTTTTTACAGGGTCTAGTTGGAGCAGACAGTTTATTTCGGTGAAATTCTTGAATGGCACATTGAAGTCATTTTGATTTTTCACTTTTAGGCTCAGGTTTAGTTTTCCTGCCAAACAATGAGTCGTTCATGGAGATGTTGGAAACCCGATGATCCTTTCTGTTTCTCTGTTCTTGGAAAGTTTTTACTTCTAGTATCTATACTGTCCTCATATACAGATCACCCGAAAAAGATTTAGTACAAAACACTAGCATGTTTTTGTGACCCACAATCCTCTGCAGCAGTGACATCACAGTGTTTTAGTAAGTATAAACAGTAACACCAATGGTGGATGTTATTATAATATTAATAATAATAATAATAAAGAATATAAATAGTTACATTACAGTGTCTGAGTGGAATAAACATGTTTAAGCCTCAGAGAGTTTAAACCAGGGGTGCTTATTCCTGGTCCTCGAGGGCCGCTATCCTGCATGTTTTACATGTTCCCTCTTCCAACACATCTGATTCAATGTTCAGCTCATCGTCAAGCTCTGCAGAAGCCTGATAATGATCCTGATCATTTAATCAGGTGTATTGGAAGGGGGAAACATCTAGAACATGCAGGATAGCGGCCCTCGAGGACCAGGACTAAGCACCCCTGGTTTAAAGACATGAAGCTGATTTCACCCTACAGATTGTTGAAGGTGTAATATTCTGATGGGGTATTCTGTCTGTATGATACTGCAGTAGACAGTGGTACTCTGCGAGGGCAGCTGCAGTATAGAATAGAATAGAAGTACTTTATTTATCCCAGGTCTGGGAAATTATTCTGTTACAGCAGCAAAGAGACAAAATACTAGACAGCGGTTCCAAAACAGTAAATTAAAAACCTATAAATCTAAATAGAAAGGCCATGACAAGAATGAGAAAATGTAAACGGTGCAAACACAACAGAAGCTGTATAGAACGTGCAAAGTTTTCCTCAGTGCAGTACTGACAGTAAAACTAAAACGTATGTGATTTGGAAAGCAGCCTCTGGTTTTGGCTGATGACAGGTTTTTAAAGGTGTCATCTGTTTCAGACGGTCCTTCTCGTCAGCTGATAGTGAAGCCGTCGGCTTTTTGTCGCTTTATGTCTTTGCAGCTCGGCGGCGTTTCGTAGCTGCAGCAGGCTTCAGGCTCGGACCGTCGTCCAGCAGTGCAGCACAGCGAAGGTGAAGATCCGACCGGCTCTGGACGGAGGCGACGCTCAGTGGGCCGAGGTGGGAGATCAGTCCCTAAATTCTTTGTAGCAGCAACAAAGACGGCAAAAAGGTTTTACAGATGAAATCAATGAACGGTTCCGACTGAAACTGTCACGAAATTCATCCTTTAAAAACGCATGAATTAATTCAAATGGTGGAACGTAAATGCTGTCTCTGTGTTTTCTTCCAGCTGGACTGTTTCTATAGTTCTGATCACTGACTATCATTGTAAACCTTCTGTCAGATCCAGGAGGGAATCGTCGTGTACGTTTGTTTTTTCCACGGAGCCACTGAAGATGTCACGTATCACATTGGTGAGTTGGTCTTCGTGCATCAAACTGATTTTATTATATTTAGGGAAAAAAGAGGGTTTCTCTGCTTGAATTCAAGGGATGTGCAGATCAATTCGTGGACCTCATTACATTTGTTCCAGTCTACATTTTTTACCAAAGACAGTAAAGAATCACAGAAAAGGCAGAACGGGACACAGTGATAATAAACTGTGCTCATAGTTTGCTTTTTAAACATGCACATTCTTCTCAGATGGAAACCGATTAAAGAATTCCTGAATGGATTCATGTAATAATTGATTTGGTTTCTTTACAGTCGACCAGATCTCTACGTTGCATAAGCAGTGAGTTTGAAAATCTGAACAGTTTTTACATCCCTGTTTTTACAAACTGTACTTGGTGAATCGTCAGTTGTCTACATTTGGGCATTTTTAATTTCTTCTGGTATTTGGGATTAATAGGACAAACCTTTGAAAGCATTTTTTTAATCAAAATGATGTTCTCACATTCGCTACAGCTTGTGGACAGCTTCTTGCTTTTGGTAAATTAGTATCAAACTACCACCATTAGGTATAAATAAGGGCGTTTAAATCACTAGATCTGATGAGGTTCCAAGTTCAGCATCATGAGTCACAAATAAACCTGACTAATTTAAGAACCTACAAGATTACTCAGAAAACCCAATGAGTCCAAAGATTCAGTCACGATCCAGAGAAGCTGTAGTCCAGCTGCTGCAGCGTCACGTTACTGCAGGCCGAACTGCTGTATCACTGTGTCTGTAACGGTAAGACAACACTGCCACCACCAATTTCAGACTGCAACATGTACAGTGTGACCAGAATCAGAGTCTTCAACAGGGAGAGTTAAATTAATCAACTATAGGGGTCGGTACTGTGGCAGGTTACTAGTGACCCGAGAAATGAATTTATTTTTTCAGTCTGTTGAAATGCAGCCAGCTTTGATGTTTTCGTTCCAACAGCCAACAGTCTGATGAGCACCAAGTTCTTCCGGCGGGACCGTGGACACTCGGCGTCGCTGCTCGACCTCCCCGGCAGTGTTCTGTTCATCCCCCAGGACTCGCTGTTGGCCGAGCCGCCGGTCCGGAGGAGGATGCAGTTCAGAGGCGGCTGCGAGCTTTGGCGAGGCGCTCAGCTGCTGTCCAGCCTAGTGTCGGCCTGCAGGGAGCTCATGGCAGCCTCCAACAAGTGCTCGAAGGCGGGAATGAAGGTGGAACAAGGTGTCTATGGACAGAAACAGGAGATCGTCCTGAAGGCTGAGGAGCCGCTGACGATGCTGCTGGAGTTCTGAGCTTCAGCAGCTTCTTCATTCTGGACTCGGATAACGAACTCTACACTGGTGCTCGTTTGGTTCCAGCAGTCGATGCTCTTGAACGTGTTCAGGGAAACTCACCCTTGCAAAGCTTCCATGGATTCAGATTTTTGGAATAGGAGAAGTAAAGATCCAACCTTTTTAAGTTGCAGGTGATTTATAGCTGCAGTACTGTGAGCGGTAAAAAGTGTCATCAGGGCCTAATCATCTGTTAATACACGTTGGCTGACATCCAGTACAAGCCAGAGAGGAGATGGAGCCTGAAGGTGTTGAATTTTTACTTCTTATGAGCATCAGTTGTTGTGTTTTTCATAGTGAAAACACCAAGATTCCAGATGGCCTTACAGCTGGACATGTGACCGATTAGTTTTCTAACTTTATTTTCCATCTGATCTCCTGTAATTTTCTGGAGTTTACAAAAAATAGATGCCTTTAGTAAGTTTAGGAGACTTACCTTTTGTTCATATTCAAACCTTTTCGTTTTTTTGCTATGGTTATAAAAAGCATTTAAGAGAGTGTACGTTGTGTTCCTGACTTACCGATTACCACAAACATCACAATACAGTCATGATGTGAGTCACCTCTAATGAATTCACAGAGCTACTCATCCAACAGTATCCCATTTCATCTTCCTTTTTAAAGTCTCACATCAGGAGGAGAACCTGTTGGAAATAACAGTCGAAAGGATGATGGAGACGGAAACCTCAGCGATGCTTGTGACACTCACCGTTTCAAACACCAGGAAAATGTTCAGTCTGTCTCAGTTCACTCTGTCAAAGACACCAGGATGTCGACTGCTTCCTTCTGGCCTTTCTGACCCACAATCCTCTGCAGCATAAGAGATGACATCGAGTCTGAAAACATGTAAACTATCATGTGACAAGGCAGCAGACAGATGAGCGTCCTGAGCAGCAGTGGACTTGGATCAGCCAATTACATTTACAGAAAAAAATTAGTATCAGCCAATGAGAAACCAGCACCTCTGACTGGATGAGCAGACTTACAGACTTACAGAGTCCCACTGCTTCAGAACAATCATACGAGCTGCTCTAACTCCTGTACCGATGGAACAAATGAGCGTTCTGGTTGTTGGTTTAACTTTATTACAACTGTTTATGTCAGGAATTAAACAAAAGCACTCATCTCAGAGGAGACACCAGCATCCAACTTTGAACTGGCAGCCCCCTGTTACTAAAACTCTTCTTTAAACTCTGGTCCAGTAGTTACACTGAATGCAGTCGTAGAGTAGCTGAAGTACAGACAGTAAACAGAAAAATGATTTAGAACAGATTCTGAGGGCAGACGGAAACACAAAACAAAATGTTCTGCTATAAACAAGAAAACAGTGAAGGGCCCCCGTATAGCTCACTGAGTTAGGGCGTTGCCACGTGGGCGCAGGTCGCCAGCAGCTGGTTATGGGTTCGAGTCCGGCTTGAGGCCCTTTGCTGCATGTCTCTCTCCTCTCTACCCCCTTTCACCCTGTCTATCAATAAAGCTTCAAAAATCTCCCCCAGAAAAATTAATTAAAAAAGAAAACAGTGAAAGTCCTTAAATGGCTGAGTTTACAGCAGGAGAACACAGGAACCAGCCAGTCAGTGTCTACAGGGTTTAACCATCTCTGAATGTCCCTCAGAGTTAGACAGAGGTCTGACCGAAGCTATCGTGAGCCATGTTAGCTGCACAACACGCCAACACTAAGGATTCTCCTATAGTTGTGAGGACCACCAACAATAACGGATACTGGTACTGCATGAAGACTCTTGTGTTCACACTTGCAGATCGTTTGGTGAGTTTTGCTCATAGACATTTTAGAGTTAGCAGAGCGACATGGATAAGCTCTACACAACATAAAGGTGTGTCGAGGCTGCAGTCTGCATCATTGTGACATCACTAAGTTACGGCAGCCCTGACAGCTCTTTAAGGCAGTTTCTAAACACTGGTTGTGAGCATCTCTGAGAACTAAACGTTTTAATACCACGACAGTATTTATACAGCAGCCAGAATCGCTTTATGGTCCAAAAATCCAAAAATTAAATGTTTAAAAATAAGAAACCTAGAAGAAAATCATCTTTACTGTCAGAGAATATCTTAAAGCATCTACATGAGAATTAAAGGAGCAGATAGGGCCACTGTATAGCTCATTGATCTAAAGCGTTGCCACGTGGGCGCAGGTCACCAGCAGCGGTCGTGAGTTCGAGTCCGGCTCACGACCCTTTGCTGCATGTCTCTCTTCTCTACCCTTTTCACTCTGTCTATCAAAAAAAGCTTCAAAAATCTCCCCTAAAAAAATAATGTTAAGAAAAGGAGCAGATAAAACAAAGCAACACAAATTAGCAGGAAAAAGACCAAATGCTCAAGTTTGACGTTACGACTTTGAACAGTTTGCAATAAATGGTGAACTTTAATCAAATCATCAGTCAGTCTTAGGGCAGCTGGGGCTCAGGTGGTAGAGCAGGTTGTCCACTGATCGGTTCGATCCCCGGTCCACATGCCGAAGTGTCCTTGGGCAAGACACTGAACCCCAAGTTGTTCCCATTGGCAGATCAGCGCATTGCATGGAAGCTCTGTCGCCATTGGTGTGTGAATGGGTGAATGAGAAACACATTGTAAAGTGCTTTGGATACCGATAAGGTAGAAAAAAAAGTGCTATACAAGTGCAGACCATTTCAAGTTTGGGTTTTTCATGACTGCAGAGTTTTTACAGCTTCTGTGTTTGCAGCTACAGTCAGACTGAACAGACATGAAGAGAAACTTTCAGAAATATGGCCAAAACAAAAGAAACAAACCAGTTCTAACAAAGCAAACCACCTGAACATGGAGTTTCTTCAGTGTGGAACCAGTTTACAGCAAAAGATCCAAGGCTACTGGCACCAGATCGTTACACTACTGTAACCTGATGTTCCAACTCTGTGTTCTCTGTACTTTATATTTTAAGGCTTTGAGAGAATCACAGTCGAAAGATAAACTTGTCATAACATCAGGATCTGCTGCGTGACAGTAAACTGGATCTGTGACCAGACAGGACATGAATCAGACGCTCAGACATGTTTTCATTCAACAGTACCTGCTGCAAATACTGTGTTTCTTCCTTTTACAGTCATCCATGAAGCAAATACTCAATGAAGGATCTGTATGGATATTTTACCAATTTAGAGCCAGCTGACTGAACATCTGAACCATTGCTCAAACTTTAGGCTCTTTGTCTGAACTTGCCTCGAAACCGCTGCAACCACCCTTCAAGATCCTTCTGAACTTTCAGGCCCTGCAGGAACCAACAGTTGTTCTGATCCTCATCGTCTCGGTGACTCGGGGCTTCTGTTTCCGACTCGGAGACTCCGTCTTCACCGTCTTCTCCGTGCTCCAAGGAGCAGACCTGTGTTTTCCTGGTTGCTGTCGGCCGCCTCAGTCGCCTTCCCAGACACAGTCACATTCTCTCAGGGGGTTTCTCTGCCGCATGGCGGTGATGACGGTGATCCTGTTCTTGGACAGCTGTCGCAGCTCGTCGATCAGCTCCTGGACGCAGGGACTCGGCCACGGGTGACCGTTCAGGTAATCTCTGAGGATGAAGGATCGCTCCACCAGCAGCTCCAGCTGCACCAGGTGGCGTAGTCGGTGGAGGCTCAGCAGGTCCTTCTCCGGCTCCCGGCGGAAAAATCTGGGAGACAAGAGGGACGGACTTTTATTCTGGGACAGCAGAATAAAATGTATGTGTTTTCAGCTCACATAGTGAAAAGAAGGACTCACGCAGTCTGTAAACTGTAGTCGAGTTCCATTAACATAAATCAACTGGATCCATTGTAAAGCTCCAAGCAGCTTCTAAACAGGAAGCCTTTAAATGCTTCTTTTCTGTCTGACTGAAACTAATTTTACAAACTTTATCCTTGGAAACTGCGATTGCCCGAAGGTCTAAGCCTGATGTAAGCGTTTTCCTGTATCTTTACAACAGTGAAAGTCAAGTTGACTCACAGACACACTAAAGGGCTCATGACCACAGCTGAGACAGAGATTCAGGGAAAACAGGAGCAGCACAAAACAGCAACCAAATTTCCATTCTATGTTATTTTCCAGATTTCCTGTTGTCTTATAAAAAAATCAGCTGAAGAAATAAATGGCAAGTTGTGAAATTATTTGCTGGTGGAAACAGCAGTTTATTGTGAGATGTCAGACTTCACAGGAGGTTCCAGTAAACGCTCACCGTATCCGGAGAGTCCTGAGCTCAGGAAACAGCATCGGGATCCGTCTGCAGAGGCTGCCGCTCGACCGGTTCTGTTCAATGTCCAGGTGCTCGAGTCCCGGGACTTTGGGCGCGATGGAGTCCATGTCTTTGAGCGTTATGGCCACTCGCAGTGTCAGCCTGGTTACGCTGGACGGGATGGTGGTCGTGTAGGTGGCGAGAGAGTTTCCACCTGACGGGACAGGAAGAAGAAGAGGCTGGTTTTGATCTGAAGCTTTTACAAACTGGGATGGATCAGACACGTGTCATTAATCCTCTGATCCACCAAACACCACCGCATGTTCAAAAGGCGAGTTACCTTTAAATAAATGATCACAGCGACAAACAGTCTTTTAACATGTCAGGAAAAACTGTCACATCTGAGCTTAAAGTCGTACTTCATCAAAAGTCATTCTGAGTCCTACTGACAGAAGACCTCTCTGATTCTCCTGTAGCTCTGGTTCCACAGAGGACTTTATAGTGAAAAATGAGCCACAGTGAAGAAAAAAAAGAGACAGGAGCAAAACACACCCAGAAACTACTCACACTTCAGAAGAGTAAAAGTTTCCTAATGTTAAAGTTTCACAAATTACAACAGCAGTCAAGTCCCACACACATACTGTCAAATGTGTCCACTCATGTGTGTGTATATGTACATATATATTCAATTCAATTCAGTTTTATTTATATAGCGCATATTTACAACACAGGTCGTCACAAAGCGCTTAATATATATACATATATATATATATATACACACAAACACACACACACATATTTAAAATGTACGAGTGTGTTATATTTTTAACTAAATACAAGTAAACTCTCTAGGACCGGAGTAGAGCCAACAGTTGTATGTTCTTTATGTTCAGGGAATATTCCCCAATATGATGGTCAGGTCATGTTCGCTGCACCTCCTTCACAAATGGTCCCTGACTGGAACGTTCAGGTGAACTCTGTTGGGATGACATCAGTCTTTACCTGAGAACAGGTGTAACATGCTCAGGAATGGAACTCACCGATGATGGTGAGCGTCTCCAGCTGACTCAGAGGACTCAGCCACGACCGAAGGCGACAGGTGATGCCTTCTCTGATGTACCTGTACCGGACTGTCAGCGAGCGCAGCGACGTCAGACTCCTCAGTGCGTTCTCAGGCAGGATGGTTTCTGGGTAATCGACCAGCTCCAGAGTGGTCAGCGCCGGGCCGCCGTACCGGGGCGCTCCTAACAGGACCGGAGAGGTTTGTGTCAACACTGACTGCTCAGGTTCAGCTGCAGCACCACGACTGCTCAGCTGGTTCCAGTTAACCCTAAACCTATGACCCTACCTGTCCTCTACCAGCACAAAACTTTACCTGTTCATTATCCTCATGCCGATGTCTGCAGATGTAAAACTGATCTCAGGTGTTTTTGAAATGTGATTCAGTAAACAGAACACAGAATTCAAGTCTGATAATAATGAAACAAGGTGTAGAACCACATCAGAGTACCTGGACCAGAACCCACAGACAGGTGACCACCGGCTCACCTGGCTGCTGCGGGCTGAGGTAGTCGTCGGGCAGCGGCTCGGAGGGCTCCCCCCTCATGCCCCAGGACAGGTGCTGCAGCTTGTTCAGGTGCAGCAGCAGGTTGTGGAAGACGCCGCAGGGCACCGGCCGCACTGTGTCCAGCCCGTAGCCCTCCCCCTGCTGGTGGAAGAGCAGGTACCGCAGGTTGCCCAGGTGAGACACCGTGTTGATGAACTGCACCGTGCACGGCAGCCGGACGTTGCACACGCTCAGGTGAGTCAGCCGCTCCCGCAGCTGGGCGGTTACGCTCCGTCCCAGCATCGGCTCGTCCCAGGTGGCGTTCCGCACCCCGAGGTCCCTGAGCTCGGGGAAGCGGGTCAGGTTGTCCATGTACTTCTCCTTGTACAGCCGCCCTCCGTCCACGAAGACCACGGCGCTGAGCGTCGGCAGGAACTTGACGAGGCGCCGCCACTCTTTACGCCGCAGGTGCCGCACCGCCACCCGGGTCAGCTTGCGGCGGAGCAGCGTGTCCCAGAATCCGTAGGTGTAGCGGCGGAGGTCGGACAGGACCACGGTGTGGTTCCTCCACAGGGACGGGTGGTCTATGAGCTTCTTCAGGTACCTGCAGCAGGTGCGCACGGTGTGCTTCTCCTCCGTGCTCAGGTAGCTGAACACGCAGACCCAGAGCTCCGGGGGCAGCGGCGGTGGCCCGTCCATCGGACAGCTAACGGCTAACGGCCGCAGCTCAGGGCAGCGGAGAGTGGGCAGAGTAACGGCCAAACCTCCGCCGTGTGCGAGCGTGGAGCAGAATATCCGCACCGGTTCGTCGCTGTTTGCGCTGCGACTCTTTCGGGAGCCGCCAACTGATGATTACCGTAAACCGGCGTCGCGGCCTGATGACGTCATTTGTTTTTCTGTCACTCGGTTAAAATAAAATCTTAAAAACGCATAAAAACAAAGAAATTCTGCTTAAAATATGAAACTGAGTTTTTAATAGAATATTTTTAATAATTTAATAGAATCGTTTTTTCCTAAGAGGTTATTTTATTTGTGTGATATCTCTGTTAATAAAGGTTGGATGACTATTAGATCGTTTGCAGGACGTCTGGACGCACTTTACACTTCTCCCTATTTTATTTTCAAAAGCCGAAAAAGAAACAATTGATTTAATTGCAGGTTTTGTAATCTGTCCACTGACAATGTTTCATTTATAAATACGGTTGTTTAGAAGACGACCTCCTTACCTTCTGAGCTTTTACTTGCATTAAAAAAATCCTCACTGTTCGTTAGAATAGAATAGAATGCTTTTATTGTCATCATACACAATGTACAACGAAATTTAAATAGTTGAAATTGTTATTGATTGTATCTGTGCTATTTGTTGTATTTATTTTTTAATAATTACAATAATGTAATACTAACGTTGGCATGTTTTGTGTTTGTCATCTCTTTGGTCTGAGTTCTTGTTCAGTCGCTGCAGCAGCGATTCAGAATGCAGATCAACAGGTTTACTCTGTTCTCAGAAACAACCTGCACAGGTGTGTAATAAAACCACTGCACCTTTCACTCCTCTGGTTTAATATTTCTTTTCAGTGTAGATTCTTTATCTTTGTAGGTTGTTTTAAACTCCAAGGGTCTCATGTTTCCATGCTGAAGCCTTTATTACATGTTATCAGACGGATGAGAAGGTTTCGATGAACTTTTCTGCTTTTCAACAAACCCTTCTGTGTAAAACGTCTCTACATGAGGACAGTGAAACACTCGGCTGCAAGTGGCCTGAAAATCCAACAATCACAGCTGGTCAAACACACTTTTATTTTTTTAATTTACTGATGGAAAATTATACATGTAAACTACATGAACAGAAATAAAGGTGTGATGTAGGACACCATGACGGTTGTCAGAGTGAGCAGAAAATGAAAAAAATCAGCTGATTGATCACATAAAACCAAAGACCAGCTACCTCGGGCACAGAGCTCCTACATTTCCCAAAATGCTTTTCAGCCCCTACAGGAAGGACGCAGACTAAATGAATCCGTTCATCTGTCAGCATACAGTCGACATTAGTTTACTTAAAGACAGAAAAATCTGATTTACCCAAAGGAAACACCACCGAACATCGTGACCTGAACACCAACAGATTCATTCTTTCATTTCCATCCGTTTGACCTTTTATCAGAAACTCTGACTGTTGAAGGAGTTCAGTGTTAACATAAAAATAAAGTCAATGTTTTTCTGTTTGTTTCTCACAGAGCAGACGACAGCTGAAGAAACGAGCTCACACTAATTTACACCACTGAGAGAAAAATACAGGCATCAGTCATGAGTACAGGAAGTACATTAATTCATATATTCAGTAAAAAACTGTCAAAAATGTACTAAATAAACTAAGAAATGTCTCATAATTTTGAACTTTACATTTTTTATGTCATTCTTTTAATGCAGTGGATTTATCTTGATCTAGTTTTTAGAATTATTGTTGTACCTCATATATTTTTCATTTTAATATATCTAACTATTAGGGTTTTATCTCGTGTTATTAAAATCTGCATTTTGATTTTGAAGTCACAGGTTTGTCAAAGTTTACATTTAATAGTTGGTAGGGATATTACTGTTCTGACTTTTTATGTCAAAGCTTCGACTCAACAGGTCAACATTTTGACACTTTACAGTTGAAGTCAGTTAAAAGCTCCTAAATAGGAAGTTGCAATGTGTACTTACCAAATCAAAAACCACTTTGTAAATTAAAAATTTCCTTTTGTTTTTCTCATCTAGTTATTTCAAAGTGGTAGCTTTATTCTACTTTTCATATCAAATTTCTGACCAATAAATAAATATAATGATAAACCTTTAAAGTTCCTTCAACTAAGTAAACTTGAAGAAATTATTTATGAATCATTAAGTTTTAGTACGTTTTAATATCTCCTGTCACATGTTTTGACTTTGTTTCAGCCCTTTTATCTCAGAATTTTGACTTTGAATTATTAATTTGACTTTCTAATTTTCTTTCACTGGTGGAAATGAGCTTCAGCTCACAGTGTTCAGTCCTACAGCTGTGCATCAAGTCTGTGAGATGAAATCAGAAAACCATGATTGCTGTTCTATTTTTTTTACGTCCCAGAGAGAAATCAGCCATCAGCAGTCTGTAGCTAAACTAAAAGCTTGTCTGCCGGTGTCAGGCAAAGTTTGGGACATGTTTGCATTAACCTGACACTGTTCAGTTTCATGTTTGGAAGAAAGAAAGCTGGAGGTTCAAACCAGCAGGAAACATTCTAAACCTAAATTATACTTTCCACTGTCATCTGTCCATAAAGAAACATGCGGATCAGTTTCCCAACCAGTGGAGGTTTTAGTCAGGCCACTGAAAAGCCTCAGCACAGTATTTCAACAGTTCACCCAGACAATCATCGCAGCCCCAGTAGTTCAACATTCATGGACTACATCTATGTACAAGCTTCTTTTGACAAAGGTAGGAGACAAACTGTAAAAATAAGAACTCGTTCATCTCTCAGTCTGCAGCATCGACCGCCGAGTTTGTTTTGGTGTCCAAATGCTGTTCCAGCGCCCACAAAGTCTCTTCAGTAGTCTTCGCTCAAAGGCAGATTCTGGTGTCAGAGTTCTTCTCTCGACAAAAACCTCGTCGGCGTCCTCTACTGTGACGGCGAGAACGTCAGGATCATCCAGCCAATCACAAAGTAGAACAGGAACACCGGGTACACCACCAGCGCCTTGCGGTTGGGCGGCTGGCTGTCGGCGAGGAAGGCCGTGGAGGCGAAGGTGGACCAGCCGAAGGACGCCGTGACCACCGCCAGCCGCACGGCGAAGCTGACCTTCCCCGTGCCGCTGAGCAGGACGAGCCGGCAGACCACCATGGCCACCGTCAGAGGCATGATGCAGTAACCGAGAACACACAGGCTCTGGAAGAAGGAGATGGTGCCGCCCAGCAGCTTGGAGTTCAGGGTGATGATGATGGAGCCGAACCAGATGATGACAAAGACCTGAGACCAAGAACAAAACCAGAAGAATGTGGTCAGCAGAGGAAAAACTGGGATTTCAACTTTTCAACATTTCAGGTTGCAGCAGACTGTAAACTTTAATTCTAAAAACTGGCGATTTAACACCTGCCTCACTTTACAGAGTCTAAAAGTCCCCCAGGAAAAAGACTTCTGTCACTTTGTACTTCTTTGGCAGTTTCCCTTTACACTGCTTCACATTTCTGGTTTCATGTCATCCAATTTATGAAAACTTGTAGTCAGTTTGTGTCTCTTTGTGGTAGTTTTATGTGTCCTAGTGATAGTTTCATGTCTCTTTGTGGTAGTTTTCGTGTTTCTTTGTGGTAGTTTTATGTGTCCTTGTGGCAATCGATAGCCCTGACTGTTAGGCCCCTGAACCTTTCTGCGGCCCCTTCAGGAACCCCTTCACACCGTCAGTACATTTTGCAGATAATACTTTGGCATTAGCTGCTCACGTCCTGCTACAGTCCGGACCTGAACAACTCCAGTGAAAGTCCGTACCTCAGCGAACTGCGGTCCTCCCTGGTCATCGCTGTCGGCCGCGCCGCCCTGCAGCAGCAGAGCCAGGGTCACGCAGAGCAGCAGCGGGCCCCACAGGTCCCAGTCCCGGAGCAGCGCTGAGCTCCGCTTCGGGTACAGGACGTGGATAAACTTGTTCCCCACCGCCCGCAGGTCTCGCAGGATGGTCTCCTTCACTGGCTCGTCCAGCGTGGACAGCTCGTCGTCTCTCCTGGAGGAGCCGACGGGCACCGAGATGTCCCCCTCCACCGGGATGTCCTCCGAGATGGAGACGTCCGACAGCCCGGCGAACGGTCTGCTGGCCTCCTCCGCTGCCGCCATCTTAGGGAGCTTTTAGCGATTTATTCGGACTTCAGACGCAGCCAGAAGAGTTCACGAAGCTTCACAGGGACCGAGACTCCGACTGAAGCGACCAGCGTCCCGCTGAACCAGTGAGTTCAGTTCCTGCAAACCAGTTTAGCTCCGGTTCGACCGACGGCTGCTCCACGTCAGCCGAGGATTGTTTACTTCCGTATTACGCAACTGACGCACACGTGGCGCGTTCACGTACATCCTGTAAATGACATCAATCGTGTTCGATTTAAATCAGACTTTCTGCTTTTACTGCGGCTTCTGAGTTAATTTCAGCCCACAGTTTCTACGTTCGTCTCTTTACAGCAGCAGGTTTTGTTTTATGCTTTGTGTCCTGTGTTTGTCCCGAGTGTTTTATCTGTTATTCTATTATTTTGTATTATTTGGGTTGTTGGATTGTATTATCTGTATAGTGTTGGTTTTTATTGGGCATCTTGCTCCCTGTAGTTTTCTACTTGATGTCTTCTTGTCACCTTGCTCTATTCTGCATATTGGTCACACAAAAACATTTCACATCTTCAAAGTTTAATGTTTGACAAGTCAGAACTGAATAGACTGAGCATGTAATTGCTCCATGCTTAGTTTATCAGATGTCCCATATTGATCCTGTCTTCAGTGGATTAATCGTAGTCTCTCAGAATGAGTCTGTCAGTGTTTCAGTAGTAGATGTTTGATTTCTCCATGACTTTATAGTCCTGGTTTTAGTTTGGTTTCAAACGCTTTCACTGTCTGTAGCTTTAAACGAGCTGCTGCTGGCCCTGAAAATAAACAGAAAAACTAAAGGTGTCTCGTCCATGTCCACCTCTCATCAGGTAGAGAGCTTGTGCTTCGTAACATGTCAGCAGTCGTTGTTATTAATCCTCTGTTTGTTGTCAGACAATGTTATAAAATCAGTGTTTAAATGAAGCTACTGCTCGTTAACATGTTGTCTGGATGAGTTCCACTGGTTCATCCTCGTTCTGCTGTCTGACAACAGGAACATCTGCAGAAGAGAGCAGCGGTACTGTAGTTCAGCTGAATTAAGATGTAGTTTAATGAGCACAGAGAGCAGGAGAGAAGCTAACAGATGGAACTATGAAAACCCAGTAACCCACCCAGTCCATGTTTACTGCTTTAAAGTTTAACCATCTGAATGTCCCTCAGTGCTACAGTTTATACAGAGATCTGACCATCAGAGCCAAACCCTAGCCATAGTTCTCATGTAGAACAATATTCATGAATAATTTCCCTAAAATGAATAATTTCCCTGACTTGGGATAAATAAAGTATTTTCATTCTACTCTATTCTACTGTACTCTATTCTATTCTGTAGAATTCAGTGAGGTTTTACTGCTGACAGTTTGTAGGTAGACTAACTAGTTAACTGTAAATTTGTACAGTAAGAAAACTTTCTGATAGGTTGTCTCTTCACAAGTTTCTAAGTCATTTGGTTTTCTTATAATGAGCTGTGTATATTATGTAATTTGATGTTTAGCAATGTTTTGCTTTCTAAAAGATTAACTCTGTAAAAATCTATTTTTAATTTTTTTTTTCAGAGATAATCGGTTAGTTGATGTAAATTCAAATCTAAGTTTCAGGTTTGAGTTTGTAAAATAGTATCCTCTCCTCCAGTAACCTACGTAGTGTCACATTTTTACTGTTAAATTAATGAAACCATCTCAAATGATCATTATAACATAATAAAGTTTTTGATAAGTTAAACATCGCAGTTTGAAACCCTCACGACTGTTCAAACTCTAATACAGGTAACATTACTAGTGAAGTCGTGATATTTTGGGCTGATTTAAATCAGACTAGACGGTCAAACATTGCAAAGGAGCACATGATGGACTTTCGGACAGCTCTGTCCTGGAAGTGGGAGACAGGAGGATGATGCTCAGCTATCATCTGTGTTGGAGAACATGTTCCTTCCTCTACAGGAGACTGAACACCACTGAGCAGCTCCTTCATCCTGCTGCTGTTAGACTTTACAACCAGACCTGACAGTCTGAGCAAATGTGGATCTGCCTTAAACTCACCTGTAAACTGGAGACAGGTGTAGCACAGTAATGTTTCACTTTATATTCTTCTCTCCTACAGTTCACTGAACCTTCTGGTGATGGTCTTCTTTTGCTGCTACATGGACGGAATATTCTGAATTAACTCACCTGGAGAATGTGTAGCTAACGACAGAGACAGGTGAGCTTCAGTAACGAAGCAACAGACAGTAGGAGTCAAAGTGTTACAAGAGTTTATTAAAGTCAGAGTCACAAACATCACTTCTTAAAAACGTTCACAATGAAAACTACACAGTAGTAAGTAGAATCAAGTCATCTTTCCCAACAGAAGAGTGAACCTGACCTGACGTCAAACCAAAAGGGAAACTCTGAACACACCTGAGCAGGTCGTCTGTAGAACCTGAGCAGAACAGATATAAAACTACATAAAGCAAATCAGAAAAAAAAAATTAGATGTGCCAGATTAATGTCAGTGATCAGAGGGTAAAGGTTAACATCTGCTGCCTTTATAAATCTCTACAGAACCATTATTACTAATTCCATAAAACACAAACCCTCAGGATGAATTTTACAATCCAAATTACATCATTACAACAGCTGCTTATCACTGAGCATGCGCACGGGATTGAGTGAAACTGACCCACCTGTGCTGCATTCACCTGGATTACCAGGATCCCAGTGACCCCCCATCAGACCAGTTCTGTTGAATCACAGTCAGTTGGAAAACTCAAGAGTCAGTGAGTCCAGAACTGACCCGGCTCGGTTAGTCCTGCTGGGCTGCGGTTCTGGACCGGACCCGCTGACTCAGAGCCGTCAGGAAGCAGAAGCTGAAGTGGAACTGCAGCACGTCGCACACTTTGGACCAGAAGTGTCCGGTAAACCGCTGGAACAGCCGGTACCGGGCGAGCTGGTGATCCAGCAGCTTCAGCACCACGAAGCCTGCACAGGACAGCACCGCCAGCAGCAGAACCGAGCGGCTGTGACGGTCCCCGTGCTTGAGCTGCAGCCGAACCGCCCCGTGCACCGCCAGGGCGACGTGTCCGCCCAGAGCCGCCTCGAAGCCCAGCGGGTGCAGCAGCGTCAGTCCGTAGCTCAGCAGCGAGCACAGCTCCAACGCGGCCCCGTGCGCGCCGCTCCACCGACCCGGAGGCTGCTCGATGTACCGGATCCACACCGGAACCCACGCGAAGATCGGTAGCGTGAGCCACTGGTCGAGAACCGCGGGAGCGCGCCGCAGGACCGTCAGGCGCGTCCACTGCACAGGTGCGTAAAACACAGCCATGAGCGCGAACACCTGCCTCATGTAGCGGCTCCGTTCGGGTTCGGTGCTGCCTCGGTTCCACAGCAGCCAGTACAGACCCACGCAGACGTAACCCACGTTCACCACGCAGTTACACGGCATCGCCAGGAACGCAGGCAGAGACTCGACCCGCTTCTCTGCGTAGTGGTCGTAGTCCAGGTCCACCCGAACCGAGCCGAACAGGTCGCTGTTCGCCAGAACAACACAGAGCAGGAAGGGCAGCGACACGGACAGCAGAGCCGCGATCATCCCGCCAACATTTAATGTTTTATTCTACACGAGTTCTGGGTTAGGGTTAGGGTTAGGGCTGCTGAAAGTCCAGGTTCAGGATCAGAGGGAACAGCTGCTGCTGTTGTTGTTCCGGGTTTCCAAAGCACGTGGTTTAAAATGGAGGGCTTGGATTGGCTGCTGGCCCGCCCCGCCCCTTTATAGACTACCGTCGGAAAAAAAACTAAGTATTAATTATAATATAATTGATTTTATATATGAAGTCTAATATTAAACATATATATTAAGTATAATAATTATCCCACCTGAGGTCAACTGCAAGGTCTGATTTTATCTTAATTTAATTGATCACCTCTGTATTTTATTGTTTTTTATTGTGTAGGTATTTGATTTTTTTTTGTGTAGTAAAGTGTCCTGAAAGGTGCTTTGACAAATAAAATTGATTATTATTATTGTTATGACTGTGTATATTCAGTGTAATAATGTGTGTTTTCAGTATAATGTGTTTGTTTATATGAAATACTGTCATTTGTGAGAAACAAAGTTCTGAAAACATTGACTGAAGCCTTAGAATACCGATTGAAAGTCTGGATATAATGACTTAAACAGTCACATTAAGCAAATTACAAAGTCAGCCTACTATCACTTGAAAAACATATCAAGAATTAAAGGGTTAATGTCTCAGCAGGATTTGGAAAAACTCGTCCATGCTTTTATCTTCAGTAGACTTGACTACTGTAACAGTGTTTTTACAGGTCTCCCTAAAAAATCCATCAGACAGCTGCAGCTGATTCAAAACGCTGCAGCTCGAGTCCTTACTAAAACAAAGAAAGTGGATCATATCACTCCAGTTCTGAAGTCTTTACATTGGCTTCCTGTCTGTCAAAGAATTGACTTCAAAATCCTACTGCTGGTTTATAAGGCACTGAATGGTTTAGGGCCAAAATACATTTGTGACCTCCTTAAAAACTACGAACCCTCCAGACCTCTCAGATCATCTGGGACTGGTCTGCTTACTGTTCCCAGAGTCAGAACCAAGCATGGAGAGGCAGCGTTTAGTTTTTATGCTCCAAATATCTGGAATAAACTACCACAAAATTGCAGGTCTGCTACAACTCTCAGTTCTTTTAAATCAAAGCTGAAGACTTTTCTGTTTGCTGCTGCTTTTAATTAAATCAAATTATTTATATCTTAAACGGCACTGTAACTTTTATTGCTGCATTTTATAC
The DNA here is from genome assembly GCA_024666655.1 of Dascyllus trimaculatus. NCBI lineage: Eukaryota > Metazoa > Chordata > Actinopteri > Pomacentridae > Dascyllus > Dascyllus trimaculatus. The sequence goes on along the minus strand of CM045462.1, from coordinate 31,600,240 downwards.
CCATCTTATTTTATTCTATATTTTTTATTTTTTTGATTTAATATGATTTTTGAGTCCACAAGTGAGGTCTGTTAACCAAGACCAGTGGTGAATCTTTTTAATGATTGTTTTAATCTCATTTAAATGTTTTAAATTCTTTTATGTTGAATTGTCCTGTTATGTCCTGAAATGTATGTAAAGCACTTTGAATCGCCTTGCTGCTGAAATGTGCTATATAAATAAACTTGCCTTGCCTTGCCTTGCCTTAAAGGCTGGCACACACTACAGGATAATCGGGCTGATTTTTGTCCCGATCTGCCCCTTACGATCAAAGTCAGCAAAGGCCCGATTGTCGGATGTTTGCAAACAACATCGTGTCTGATGTTCCTGTAGTGTGTTAAGAGTGATTTTGTCCGATCCGCTCGGAAGGAGAGATCGTAGATAATGAACATGTTTACTATTTGCGACTAGAAATCCTGTAGTGTGCGGGGTCCTCCGAGAGGAACCGAGCACGCTCAGTGTGTGATGTCACGTTTACCAGATTTAAGCCAATCAAAACGCGAGCTGACTCAGCTGACTGACGGAAGAGGAAGTAAAAACAAACAAGTAGAGTTACTGTCGCTAAAAAATGAATCAGATTAATCATGATGATGGATTAATCCACACTAACGTGTCAATTTTAACAGCCCTAAAGAATTCCTGCCCCTCGGCTCAGAGATCTGGATGGTCTGATGGAAAAACATTTAATTCTAGTAACGCACCGCATTTTTTGGCAGTAACGGTAACGGAGTTATAATGATGGGAAGAGTAATCAGATTGCTCGTTACTGAAAACAGGAATGCCGTTAGTAACGTCGTTATTTATAGTGCCGTTATTCCCATCATGTTTGTTTACACTGAAGTCACGTTTGACTACGTGAGATTTGGAATACTGAGCGTGAAGAACCTGATAGTCTGCTGAAGAATCGGTTTAGAATCTTATAGTGTGTGGTGTGGTCTGTAGTGAACACCACACTATAAGATCAGAAGTGAGAAATCTTGTGCGATCTGTCTTTTGTTATCTTCAAGTGTGTGGTCTCCAAATCTGAAGTTTTGAAAAATCCTGTAGTGTGTGCCGGCCTTAAGTGTGACAGCACTGAATAAAAAAAAATAAAGTGGAATCTGGAATCGGCTGCACAGTGGCTCGGTGGTTAGCAGCGTCGCCTCACAGCTAGAAGATCCCCGGTTCGCGTCCTGGTTAGGATGCCTGGGATCTTTCTGTGTGGAGTTTGCATGTTCTCCCTGTGCAGCGTGGGTTTTCTCCGGGTTCTCCAGCTTCCTCCCACAGTCCAAAAACATGCTGAGGTTAATTGATTATTCTAAATTGTCCGTAGGTGTGAATGAGAGCGTGCTTGTTTGTCTCTATATGTAGCCCTGTGATAGACTGGCGACCTGTTCAGGTGTCTCCTGCCTTCACCCTGAGTCCACTGGGACAGACTCCAGTCCCCCCGCGACCCTACAGAGGATTAAGCGGTGTATAGATAATGGATGGATGGAATCTGGAATCTGGAATGTGGAATGTAGAAAGTGAAGATGGAATATGGAATGTGGAATGTAGAAGGTGAAGATGGAATGTGGAATGTGGAAGGTGAAGATGGAATGTGGAATGTAGAAGGTGAAGATGGAATATGGAATATGGAATGTGGAATGTAGAAGGTGAAGATGGAATGTGGAATATGGAATGTGGAATGTAGAAGGTGAAGATGGAATATGGAATATGGAATGTGGAATGTAGAAGGTGAAGATGGAATGTGGAATGTATAAGGTGAAGATGGAATGTGGAATGTATAAGGTGAATATGGAATGTGGAATGTATAAGGTGAAGATGGAATGTGGAATCTGGAATGTGGAATGTAGAAGGTGAAGATGGAATGTGGAATGTGGAAGGTGAAGATGGAATGTGGAATGTAGAAGGTGAAGATGGAATATGGAATGTGGAATGTAGAAGGTGAAGATGGAATGTGGAATGTGGAAGGTGAAGATGGAATGTGGAATGTAGAAGGTGAAGATGGAATATGGAATGTGGAATGTAGAAGGTGAAGATGGAATGTGGAATGTGGAAGGTGAAGATGGAATGTGGAATGTAGAAGGTGAAGATGGAATATGGAATGTGGAATGTAGAAGGTGAAGATGGAATGTGGAATGTGGAA
>CM045462.1:31339710-31597973 GCA_024666655.1 Dascyllus trimaculatus | reverse complement strand
TACATGTAGTACTAGAGGGTACATGTAGTACTAGAGGGTAGGATGTATTGTGGAGCAGAGAGCATTGTGGGAGTTTAGCTAGCAACGGGCACCATGACAAAGACTTATGTGGGGGTTAATGACCTCCGACCAGACTATCCAGACGGATGTCCACTGCTCTGATCTTGTGTCATCAGTTAATCCCATATCGACTGATGACGCTGCAGAATGTAGACGAGCTAACTCTATTAGCATCCTGCTACGGCTCGTTGACAGTGAACAAAGGACTGAAGCTGACCAGCCGTGGTCCTGACAGAGGAGAAACGCTTCTACACCCAAACCTAAAGACACGTTTAGCCGACGTCATGTGAGCCTGGCCGGACAGACGGAGCTCCACCACAGGATCAGAGCTGTGACCCCTTCATCAGCTCCGTCCTGCTCCTGTCCTTTAACTCACTGGACTCTGGAGCTGCTTCAGACTCCCTCGGTCCTCCTCTCTTTTATGAGCTGCACCTCCCACGCATCCCAGAATTCCTTGTGGGCATGATGAAGTCAACTCACAGACACACAAAGGAGCCTTTCTGGAGGCCGCTGGCATAAACATCCATACACAGTCACACACAATAACACACAATAACACACAATAACACACAATCACACACATTCAGACACACTCATGCACACAGATGTTGCCTCCTCGCCTGCAGCATCTGTCGCTGGTCATCACAGAAACACATTCCTTCAGTAGCAACACACACACACACACACACACACACACTCACACACACACACACACACACACTCACACAGCACAGCACAGAAATATACAAAACCACGCATCTGCAGTCACACAGCGGCACACATTCTTCATTTGAGTGCACACACACACACACACACACACACACACACACACACCAGGCTGAGTGCTTTCAGCTCCAGAGGAACCAAACAAAGAGCTGATTCCACTGAATGCAGCCTCCTGACAACAACAGCTGGACTCTGATGATGAAAACACATCAGGTGGTTCTGGTTGGTCTAAGCTCCTCCTACACCTGTACCTCCAGGTGTCCAGTCTGGTTCTGTTCAGGTAGCATCGGCTCCACAGCCTCTGAGAGCTGCTGGTGTCTCTTCAACCAGCTGCTGGACTCAGACTGGGAGTTTCCACGTCTTCCTGACCTCACATTAACCCTTTAGGTAGAAACCAGCTCCCTCAGTCTGAGAGCTGAGAAGATTCCTCTGAACTGAACACTGACAGCTGCTTTTCCTTTACAGACAGACGACGTAGAGGAAGGACTGAGTCTCTGTTCAACTCTTTATTCTGGTTAATGAATGTTTTCTCTGCTTCCTCTGGACTCCTGGTTTAATATGTCCAGCCTGGTTTGATTTAGACGCTCTATTTAAATACAGCTTATTGTTATTATTATTACTAATATTATTATTTATTATAATTATTTATGATTATTATTATAGTTATTATAATTTTATTATTATTATCCTTATTATTGTTATTATTATTATTATTATTATCATTATTATTACTATTATTACTATTATTATCATTATTATTTATTATTATTATAATTATTTATTATAATTATTTTTATTATTATTTTATTACTATTATTATTATGATTATTTATTATTATTGTTTTATTATTATCTTTACTATCATTATTATTATTATTATTATTATTATTACTATTATTGTTTTTTATTCTCATTAGTATCAATCAGGAATAAAGTTCATAATTCACAGTTTAAAGGAGACTTTTGAACACGTCCTACCGTCTCTGACCTCCCAGCAGCTCATTATTATGATTTTATTTATGATGATATTTCTGTCTCTGACTTTACATATTAAGTAAACAGACTTTTCCCTCGTTCACTGTGTTTGTTTACTTTGGTTTTATTTAAATAAAAATCAATTCCACTTGTAAACACAGAGAAGCAGTTGAAAGGTGATGAACCTGTTAAAGTTCCTATCATACATAATCACATGTTCAGATAACCTGTAAAATGAGGACGTTTCTGCTGATTTAGACGCTGTAAAAATTATTCAGTAAAATGTAAAAATAATACTGATTTTAAATATTTCTTCAGTATGTTTTTGGAGACTGAAGCAACTGAAAAAAGTTCTGTTTTTAATCCTTAATAGGAACCAAAGAACAAAGAAAACATCGGAAAAAGGACCAAGACGACAGAGGGAACGCTAAGAGGAAAGGACCAAGACGACAGAGGGAAAACTGAGAGGAAGGGAACCAAGAGGACACAGAGAACGCTGGAGGAAAGGAACCAAGAGCACAGAGAGACGAGGAAGGAAAGGAACCAAGACGACAGAGGGAACGCTGAAGGAAAGGAACCAAGACGACAGAGGGAACACTGGGAGGAAAGGAACCAAGAGGACAGAGGGAACGCTGGGAGGAAAGGAACCAAGACGACAGAGGGAACGCTGAGAGGAAAGGAACCAAGACGACAGAGGGAACGCTGAGAGGAAAGGAACCAAGACGACAGAGGGAACGCTGGGAGGAAAGGAACCAAGAGGACAGAGGGAACGCTGAGAGGAAAGGAACCAAGAGGACAGAGGGAACGCTGAGAGGAAAGGAACCAAGACGACAGAGGGAACGCTGAGAGGAAAGGAACCAAGAGGACAGAGGGAACGCTGAGAGGAAAGGAACCAAGACGACAGAGGGAACGCTGAGAGGAAAGGAACCAAGAGGACAGAGGGAACGCTGGGAGGAAAGGAACCAAGAGGACAGAGGGAACACTGAGAGGAAAGGAACCAAGACGACAGAGGGAACGCTGGAAGGAAAGGAATCAAGAGGACAAAGGGAACGCTGGAAGGAAAGGAACCAAGAGGACAGAGGGAACGCTGGGAGGAAAGGAACCAAGACGACAGAGGGAACTGAAGGAAAGGAACCAAGACAACAGAGGAACGCTGAGGAAAGGAACCAAGACGACAGAGGGAACGCTGAGAGGAAAGGAACCAAGACGACAGAGGGAACGCTGGGAGGAAAGGAACCAAGACGACAGAGGGAACGCCGGGAGGAAAGGAACCAAGACGACAGAGGGAACGCTGAGAGGAAAGGAACCAAGACGACAGAGGGAACGACGCTGGAAGGAAAGGAACCAAGACGACAGAGGGAACGCTGAGAGGAAAGGAACCAAGACGACAGAGGGAACGCTGGGAGGAAAGGAACCAAGACGACAGAGGGAACGCTGAGAGGAAAGGAACCAAGAGGACAGAGGGAACGCTGGGAGGAAAGGAACCAAGACGACAGAGGGAACGCTGGGAGGAAAGGAACCAAGACGACAGAGGGAACGCTGGGAGGAAAGGAACCAAGACGACAGAGGGAACGCTGAGAGGAAAGGAACCAAGACGACAGAGGGAACGCTGGGAGGAAAGGAACCAAGAGGACAGAGGGAACGCTGAGAGGAAAGGAACCAAGACGACAGAGGGAACGCTGAGAGGAAAGGAACCAAGACGACAGAGGGAACGCTGGGAGGAAAGGAACCAAGACGACAGAGGGAACGCTGAGAGGAAAGGAACCAAGACGACAGAGGGAACAGAGGGAACGCTGGGAGGAAAGGAACCAAGACGACAGAGGGAACGCTGAGAGGAAAGGAACCAAGAGGACAGAGGGAACGCTGAGAGGAAAGGAACCAAGACGACAGAGGGAACGCTGAGAGGAAAGGAACCAAGACGACAGAGGGAACGCTGGGAGGAAAGGAACCAAGAGGACAGAGGGAACGCTGGGAGGAAAGGAACCAAGAGGACAGAGGGAACGCTGGGAGGAAAGGAACCAAGACGACAGAGGGAACGCTGAGAGGAAAGGAACCAAGACGACAGAGGGAACGCTGAGAGGAAAGGAACCAACACGACAGAGGGAACACTGGGAGGAAAGGAACCAAGACGACAGAGGGAACACTGAGAGGAAAGGAACCAAGACGACAGAGGGAACGCTGAGAGGAAAGGAACCAAGAGGACAGAGGGAACGCTGGAAGGAAAGGAACCAAGAGGACAGAGGGAACGCTGGGAGGAAAGGAACCAAGAGGACAGAGGGAACGCTGAGAGGAAAGGAACCAAGACGACAGAGGGAACGCTGAGAGGAAAGGAACCAAGACGACAGAGGGAACGCTGAGAGGAAAGGAACCAAGACGACAGAGGGAACGCTGAGAGGAAAGGAACCAAGAGGACAGAGGGAACGCTGAGAGGAAAGGAACCAAGACGACAGAGGGAACGCTGAGAGGAAAGGAACCAAGAGGACAGAGGGAACGCTGAGAGGAAAGGAACCAAGACGACAGAGGGAACGCTGGGAGGAAAGGAACCAAGAGGACAGAGGGAACGCTGGGAGGAAAGGAACCAAGACGACAGAGGGAACGCTGAGAGGAAAGGAACCAAGACGACAGAGGGAACGCTGAGAGGAAAGGAACCAAGAGGACAGAGGGAACGCTGAGAGGAAAGGAACCAAGAGGACAGAGGGAACGCTGAGAGGAAAGGAACCAAGAGGACAGAGGGAACGCTGGGAGGAAAGGAACCAAGACGACAGAGGGAACGCTGGGAGGAAAGGAACCAAGAGGACAGAGGGAACACTGAGAGGAAAGGAACCAAGAGGACAGAGGGAACGCTGAGAGGAAAGGAACCAAGAGGACAGAGGGAACGCTGGGAGGAAAGGAACCAAGAGGACAGAGGGAACGCTGAGAGGAAAGGAACCAAGAGGACAGAGGGAACGCTGGGAGGAAAGGAACCAAGACGACAGAGGGAACGCTGGGAGGAAAGAATGTGTTTGGAGGGAAGAGAGCAGGACACATGACTGCATTCCTGAAGGGAGGAGGGAGGAGACCAGGGAGGGAGGGAGGAGGGAGGAGGGAGGGAGGGAAGGACAAAGGAGGGAGGACAGAGGAGACAAGGGAGATAAGGGAGGGAGGAAAGAAAGAAAGAGAGGAAAAACTGTAAAAACAAAAAGAGAAGAAGTGAATGGAAGTGAGAGAAGAAAGAAAAGAAGGACTAGAACAGAAAAAGTAAACAGAGGAGGAAGAGAAGTAAAGGATGAAGGAGAGGAAGAGGAGAAGAAGTGAGAGAGTGAGGAAAAGAAAGAAAAGGAGAGAAAGAAACAAGTGAAGAGGAGGAGACAGAGGAGTGATCTGGAAGAGAGGATAAGAAGAACAGACCTGAGAACAGAGGAGGAGCCGCCTGGAGCTGAATACAACCAGAGGAGGGCCGGTTAAAGGACTACAGATCCCAGGATGCCCTGCTGCCTCCACTGAACTACAGATGTGTAGTTCTTTAGGAGAACAGAATCAGAATCTAACTGGACAGTAAGAACTAAACAAACCAGACAGAAGCAGCCCGAAGTAGACCTGTCTATGGATGGATGATGGATGGATGATGGATGGATGATGGATGGATGGATGGATGATGGATGGATGGATGGATGGATGGATGATGGATGGATGGATGGATGATGGATGGATGATGGATGGATGGATGATGGATGGATGATGGATGGATGGATGGATGGATGATGGATGGATGGATGGATGATGGATGGATGGATGGATGGATGGATGATGGATGGATGATGGATGGATGGATGGATGATGGATGGATGGATGGATGATGGATGGATGATGGATGATGGATGGATGGATGGATGGATGATGGATGGATGATGGATGATGGATGATGGATGGATGATGGATGGATGATGGATGGATGGATGGATGGATGATGGATGGATGGATGGATGGATGGATGGATGGATGGATGGATGATGGATGGATGATGGATGGATGGATGATGGATGATGGATGGATGGATGATGGATGGATGGATGATGGATGATGGATGGTTGATGGATGGATGATGGATGGATGATGGATGGATGGATGATGGATGGATGATGGATGATGGATGATGGAGGATGGATGGATGGATGATGGATGGATGGATGATGGATGGATGATGGATGATGGATGATGGAGGATGGATGGATGATGGATGGATGATGGATGATGGATGATGGATGGTTGATGGATGATGGATGATGGATGATGGATGGAGGATGGATGGACCTATCTAAGGTTGATGGATGGTTCTTTCCTGTTTTTAGAATCACTAGTTGATGTTTAATTTGGAGATTTATTTAAAAGAAACCCTTTAAGAGGAAAAATCTAAGTTTGTATAAAAGCTGTAGACATTAAACGTCTACAGGACGAGGAGACGTTAGTTAAATGTTTTAACTTCTGAGGAAACACGCTGCTGCCACTTCCTCTGTTTTCTACTCATTTTCTGGAGGTTTTCAGTCATTTTGGACGAGTTTCAAACGGTTTTGGACAAACTTTAAGTCACTTTGGACAAGTTTCAGTCATTTAATGAGGTTTTAAGTCGTTTATTTAAGGTTCCAGTCATCATGGACACATTTTGAGTCACTTTATTTCGATTTCTGGTCGTTCTGTTTAGATTTTAAGTCATTTTTTTGAGGTTTCCAGTCAGTTTCAGGCTGTTCTGGTCAAACTTTGGGTCCCTTTGTTCAGGTTTTGGTCTCTTTGGTCAGTTTGAACGTCTGTGCTGAGATGTTTGTGTCTAACCGACCCTGACCTCCACCCGGCTTCACCTCACCAGGACAACAATAGCTGCTGCACATCTCCTCGTCATCCAATCAGACGGAGCTGCTGCTTGTGTAACGGCCTCTAATCCTTCTTGGAGACCAGCTGGTCTCTGGGCTGCAGCCAATAAGGAGCTCTAACTGGGTTTCTGGACCAATCCTGAGCAGAGTAATCGCTGCGTTATGCAACCGTCAGTCTTTATTTCCTGCTCAGCGTCTGGCCGACCTGCAGACGGTGGTTCTGGTGGGACTCAGCAGGTTCCTCTGACCCAGAGTCCAGAGGAACCTCCGTCCTCCTGCCTCCATCACTCTGTTACTCACAGCCACATTTAGATTTAACAGTGAACAGATAAAGTCCTGGAGGTCTTCAGCCTCCAAACAGAGTCCCAATGCTCTCTGCTCCGGTCTGGAGGTTCATTTTCTCTGGACTCTGAAGTCTCTGTGGGACCAGAACCACATGAAGAACCATTTACACTTTCACAGCCTCGACAAACACCACAAAGATCATCCAGAATCATTCAAACGTTGTCGAGAAAGTACTGGAAATGTGTCTGGAAGGAAAAAAACTGCTTTGAAACGTCTCCAAAGTGACTCCGAGCTGTTCTAAAGGACTCTAAACCCGAACACGACGACCTGAAGCTTCTCCAGAGTGAAGGAAACTCGTCCTGAACGACCCGAAGGTTGAACAAAGGGACCTGAAACTTAAACACAGTGGTTGGAAATTTGTCCAGAATAGTTTGAATCTTTTCCAAATTGAGTCTGAACCAGTTGTTTAGTTGTTGTATGAAACATAAACCCTGAACCGTCTCGTCCACCACGTCTCCCATCCCCTCCGATTAAACACGGTTAGTTCAAGGACGGTCGGAAAATTTCGGTGTTTCTACAAATATTCATTCACTCTTGTTTGCGATCACAAAACTACAGTTTGATTTATTTAAGAGAGAAAATAATTCTATTTAATATTTGACAGGTTTGTGCTGTTATTTACTTGAAATCTGTCAAACTGTAAATAATAACCAACATGATTTGTTCGTCGACAGTGAGACCAATAATTCCACATCTACTATAAATATCACCAGAGGCGCTCGTCGGTTTAACAAAGACAACGGTTTGTTTTACCTGCAACAGACACAGTCGACCTGTTATTACCGTTATTAGTTTTATATTCAGGACTGAAAAATGGCAAATCATTTTTAAATAAACAGATAATATCCCAAAAAAAGAAAATAGAAAAAACTTTTATTATAGTTTTATATTTCAAAATGATTCATTGTTATTTTTATTATTATTGATAATTTTAGTATTAATGATAATAAATGTATTATTATTATTAATAATACTATTATGTACTCTTTGAAAAATAAAAAGGAATAAACTGTCAATAATGTCCACATTTAAATCTATAATTACTAATCAGTTCTTTTACAGTGTTTGGATATTAAATCAATGATTTTACTGAATTTAAATCAGATCAAACCTTTATTGTTTTAAGCGTTACTTTAACTAGTTGTGTTAATATAATATAACAATACTGGTAATTACAATGAGTAAATACTGTGAATAATAAAAATTAATCAAACACAGAAAAGCACAAAATTCGCACGTTAACCCTAAAAAGTCTTTAAATTAGTCAAAACATCATAATATTATAAATATAATATATATTATAAATATCATAATATTATAAATATAATATATATTATAAATATCATAATATTATAAATATAATATATATTATAAATATCATAATATTATAAATATAATATATATTATAAATATGATCATAATATTATAATATCCGACTGATGTCTGCAGTTTTAATAATCAGGATTTAAAAATCATTAAAATGTTTGTCTTCACAGATAATATCCAGTAAAACTATAAAATAAAGTATTAATTCACGTTGATGCTGTAATAAAAGCTGCAGACGACGTTGAGTCTGTTTTTATACACGAGTTCTGGAGTAAAGGGTGGAAATGAAACCACAGCTGCTTTAGCATCACATTAATATCATTATTCACAGACGTCTGCTGCTTTAACTCTCCTTCCTTCTCGCTGCCACATGTAGCTTTAATATCTGGAACAAACAGGTTGTAAACATCACTTTTACAGGTCCTGGACTGTTAAACGGGGGTTTCTGCTCACGGTCACTAAACTGGTCTGAGGTAGAAGAACTGTGATCTCTGATTAAAGGATCCTTCTGCAGCTGGTCCCTGGAAGCTGTTAAGACCCCGGAGTGATCAGACCTGATGCTGCAGAACCAGCAGAACCGACATGACAGCAGCTCACAGGAGGAAACATGAGGCAGGAGAGGAAAACAAGCAGCAGCACATGACGATGACGATGATGATGATGATGATGATGATGATGATGATGATGATGATGATGATGATGATGATGATGATGACGATGATGATGATGATGATGATGATGATGATGATGATGGTGCTGGTGTTCCTCTGTCATGTGAATAAAGTCGCCGTCGGCCTCAGAACAGAGACGCTTTATTTCTATCAGCCAGAAACGACTCCGAGGGAAACTCAGTGTTGACTTCAGAGGCTGCAGGAGGAAACACGCCACAGCCTCCAGAACATACTGAGAACATGTATGTAAAAGTACAGGGGTCCCTCATGTCACGTCTCTCTGTGTCATGGATGTTTAAATTGTACACATCTAATGTTGTATTAAGAAGAAAACACGTCCAGCAGATGAGCAGACAAACACTCTGGAAACTCAGCTGCTTCCTCTTGAGCCAGTTTGTCCATGTGACACGGTTCCCGCCACGCTATTGGCTGATGGACGGGAGGCGACCAATCAGAGCGCTGTGCACCTTTTCCCATCAGCGCCACCGACGAACCGATGATCTGATAAACGAACAGAGATCAGCTGCTGAGATCCAGAACCCGACCTGAACCCCTCAGAGAACATCTGGACACATCAGAACCTCACACTCCATCCGGGCTTCTGTGTTCCACGTTCAGGACTCATGTCTGTTCTGGAGGCTGTGGAGCATCACAGCTGACCAGGAAGAGGAGGAGGTGGAGCCTCTGACATATGGTGGGAGGCAGCAGGACGTCCAGCAGAGACCATCTGCTGCTCCTGGGTCAGCCTGAAACCCTCGGAGCTCTTCCTCCACACTCACCTCCATCTGCACCTGGTTCCATCAGGAGTCTTTGGTCTCCTCCATAACCTGGTTCCATCAGGAGTCTTTGGTCTCCTCCAGAACCTGGTTCCATCAGGAGTCTTTGGTCTCCTCCAGAACCTGGTTCCATCAGGAGTCTTTGGTCTCCTCCAGAACCTGGTTCCATCAGGAGCCTTTGGTCTCCTCCAGAACCTGGTTCCATCAGGAGCCTTTGGTCTCCTCCAGAACCTGGTTCCATCAGGAGTCTTTGGTCTCCTCCAGAACCTGGTTCCATCAGGAGTCTTTGGTCTCCTCCAGAACCTGGTTCTATCAGGAGTCTTTGGTCTCCTCCAGAACCTGGTTCCATCAGGAGTCTTTGGTCTCCTCCAGAACCTGGTTCCAGCTAACGGTTTATTTCTGGAGGGTTTAAATGACAAACATGACTTCAGGCTCCTGCAGTTGAAAACCTCCTCCATGCTGCTGTAGGTTCCTGTTGCTCCTCCACAGCCTCTGTTCTCCATGTTTCTACTCATTCTGCTGTTAAATGAACCCAGACCTGATATTCAGCAGATGTTGGAGGTGGTGGAGACCAAACCAGAGCTGAAAGGACGCTGAACCTTCAGCTGTAGCAGCTCAATGAGCTGCCTTTTAGAGAGAACAGGTCATTTTATAGAGCATTAAACAGAAAACATGTGTTTAAAGCCTCTTAGTGACTTTAAAAGACATGTTTTCTGTTTAATAACCTCTAAAATGACCCATCTATCAGCCAGAAACTGTAAAAACAGTCACTAGATTTCCTACTTTCAGCTGGACCTTTAACACGTCGTGATGCTGCCACCACCGTGCTTCACAACATGATGCTGCCACCACCGTGCTTCACAGTGGGATGGTGTGTTTGTGATGATGTGATGTTTGGTATTTAAAAGGCTTGTTTTCTTTTTACAAATCTCCAAAATGACCCCATCTATCATCCAGAAACTGTAAAAACAGTCACTAGATTTCCTACTTTCAGCTGGACCCTGAACTCCTCGCGCACGATGAGCTGTTCTGTTGGGATAAAACCACCAGAGCTGATGTTCAAACCAGGACGTTTCTCCAGAACCTCTTTATTCTCCACGTCAGACACACTTCTCTGTTTCTACAGCCTCCACAGACTCAGGGAGGAGGTTCTGTCTCTGCTCTGTTGTCTGCTTTTGTCTGGTTCATCCTGTATTTCATGTTTTGTCGTCTCCTCATCCTGTAGACGTTGAACCGTCTCCATGTTTCAGCCTCTCCAGACCTCCTCTCTCTGCTTTGCTTGCTGTTTCTGAGCCCTGCTGCATTTATTTCATCGATTTAAATCATGTTTTGTCATTTTAGGGAAGCTTCCAGTCGAGTGGAGAAGCTGGACAACGCTGATGTGTTGGTGTGGTGGTTCCACCCTGCTGAATGTGTCCTCCAGTAGCTTCCTCCACCTCCTGGCCTCTAACTGAGTATCTGGAACAGGAGTGAAGACGCCGCTTTGCTTCGCAGTTTCAACACGTCTGTTTGCATTTCCAGCCGTCGTGGTCCACATCGGCTGTGATCTGATAAGAGGAGAGCAGGAGCTGTTATCAGTCCTGCTGCTGTTTAGTCTGGGAGATGAGAGCAGCAGATCACCAGGTGAAGAACGACACACCTCCATCGGCTGCTTCCTGCTGGACCACCGTCGACCAGCTGGAACCGTCCAGAGAGAAGATCCGAGCAGCAGAAGTAGGAGAACCTGCTGGAGCTGCAGATCCACCGATGACCTGCAGGGCGGCGCCACCACCAGCTAAAGAGAGCTCCGCCCACGTCAGCGCCCCTCTCCTAACGCCTCCGGGCTACGGTCCGAGGCCGGTCTGCATCACGTCGGTTCGTGACCAATCGTTTCTAATCAGCGACCAATCACACGTCAGGTGGATCCGTCACCATGGAAACCCAGGAAATGGAGGAGGAGCTTCAAGCACGAGGAAATAAGAACTCAGCAAACCTTCAGGAACTTAAAGAGTCCAACAGAGAGTCTGACCGGAGCCAGAGGTGGAATAAGACCCAAGAGAAGCTGTTTTCATGGAGTTTAGTCTGAACTGTAGGTTTATGGAGCAGCTGCTTTACTTTACTGATAAATGAGAGACAACATGGAGGAAATAAAGGAAGTAAAACCACAGATAAAGGAAAGATGTACATGTTGACTGTACAAAACTAATGAATGAGGTCCTCCTCTACAATCTGGACTCTTTACAAATGATCAAATAAGACTAAATTTACTGTATTTATCATTTTAAATCAGAAATTGACAGATATTCTACAGATACTTGACGCTGCTTTAAAGATCATAAAATGTATATCAGGAATAAAAACAGTAAATAATTTTTATTTTACAGATTTTTCCTTTTTGTTAAATTAAAGGTAAAATCTAGAAAAATGACTGAATGACACTAAATGTACTGTAAAACACTGAAATCAGTGAATGTGAAAAAAATTATTTTGTAGAAGTTTCTTGATATTTTCACAGATTTTTACAGGTTTTAAAGTTTACAGTGTTTCACTGTTTTAATGCATCAAATGTGGAAGTTTTGCTGCAACACTTTTACCTTTTCTTTTAACTTTATTTACATTTTACATGGGGTTTTTAAAAGCTTTTTTGCACGTTTTTTCCGTGTTTTTTACTTTTTGACATTTTTTACACTTTTTTTACATGTTTTATTTTTTTTAAAAATGATTTTTCTTAATTTTTTACATTTTTTACCTTTTTACAAGTTTTTTAGATGTTTTTTAAACTTTTTAAACAAGTTTTCAAAAACTATTTTACACTTTTTAAAACTTTTTAAAATGTTTTTTTAAACAGTTTTTAATGTGTTTTTTTACAGTGCAGAAGCAGACGTCCCACCGTCCCGGTAGAAGATGTTGAACCTCCAGCTGAGCTCCTCTGGAGGCTCCACTGAACACACCTCCTCCTCCTTCATGTCCAAACTGTGTTTTGTTCTCTTTTAGCCTGCAGCTGCTGCAGGACGAGGAGGAGGAGGAGGAGGAAGAGGAGGAGGAGGAGGAGGAGGAGGAGGAGGAGGAGGGAGGGAGGGAGGAGGAGGAGGGGAGGAGAAGGGAGGAGGAGGAGGAGGGAGGAGGAGGAGGAGGAAGAGGAGGAGGAGGAGGAGGAGGAGGAGGAGAAGGAGGAGAAGGAGGAGGAGGAGGAGGAGGAGGGGAAGGAGGGAGGGAGGAGGAGGAGGAGGAGGAAGGAGGAGAAGGAGGAGGAGGAGGAGGAGGAGGACGAGGAGGAGGAGGAGGAGGAGGAGGAAGAGGAGGAGGACGAGGAGGAGGAGGAGGAGGAGGAGGAGGAGGAGGAAGAGGAGGAGGAGGAGGACGAGGAGGAGGAGGAGGAGGAGGAGGAGGAGGAGGAGGAGGAGGAGGAGGAGGAGGAGGAGGAGGAGGAGGAGGAGGAGGAGGAGAGGCGTCGCAGCAGAAGCAGCCGATCAGCTGGATCATGTCAGCCGACCTCATGCTTCAGAGTTCATCTGGTCCAAACTGGGCCGGCGTTGTGAACCCTGGACCGGCCTCATCCACCGTCAGCCTGAGGTCTGGATCCGTTCAGGCCTCCAGACCTGCAGAGCTCCTCCCAGCCCGGAGTCGCCTCCTGTTGCCGGGTGACGTAGAAAACAAACCGGAGGAGGCTCTGAAACATGAAACTGTTCTGCTGCAGTGATTGTTGAGTTCTGCACAAAGCAGTCATCTGATGCCGCTGATGAGGAAATCAGGGCTCAGAGCTGGTAGCCTGAAAGAACACATGGACTCCCTGAGACCTGATCTGGTCTACGGGGCTCCTTTAGTCCAGGATCAGACGTCAGACTGTCATTGAACAGCAGGACGATCAACAACAAGGAAGACCTGAGACGGCAGCAACAATCTCAGCCTCTGACCCTCCAGTCAGTCTCCACCAGAACCTCCTGACTCCACCTGCCTCAGACCAAACGGCCTCCGTCCACCAGACTCTGGAGGAAACGAGCTGCTCTGTGTTCCTGGATGAGATGACTGACTGCCTCAGAGCTACACCTCAGGATGGTCATAAGAAACCAGTTCACAACAGAACAGCTGATGAGGCCCAGACCAGGACCAGACCAGGACTAAAGCCTTCATGAGGTCCACCTGGAGCCTGAACAGTCAGAACGTCCTGGTAGCTCCAACCTGGACTCTTCCTCAACCTCCCCTGAGGCTCTGCAGCCTCTAAACAGCAGCTCCGGGTTCATGTTTGATCTGCAGCAGGTCAAACGTTTCCCTCCGACACAACGCCGCTGCTGTTCTCTGAGCTCTTCCTCATGAGCACTTAGCTCAGAGTCACCTCCAACTCCTCGGTCGTCCACAGACTGCTCCTCTTTGTTCGCTGCTGATCACACCCGGATAAATCCGCCTCCTGGTCCTGGAGCTCAGCCAGCGGCCGGAAGATGCAAATCAGCTTCGTCTTCTGTTCAAAACCGTCGACGGTTAAAGGAGTCGCTGCTGCTCTGAGCAAGATCACAGCCTGGACGAGAAGTTAGAGCTAGAAGGAGGAGAGGCTGGAGACAGACGAGATCTACAGGACGAGGAGACGACAAAACATGAAATACAGGATGAACCAGACAAAAGCAGACAACAGAGCAGAGACAGAACCTCCTCCCTGAGTCTGTGGAGGCTGTAGAAACAGAGAAGTGTGTCTGACGTGGAGAATAAAGAGGTTCTGGAGAAACGTCCTGGTTTGAACATCAGGTCTGGAGGTTTTATCCCAACAGAACAGCTCATCGTGCGCGAGGAGTTCAGGGTCCAGCTGAATGTTCAGTTTTTTACAGTTTCTGGCTGATCAGTGGCTCAAACACGACTTTTAAAGCGGCTCTGAAAGTCCAGTTCTCTTTCCAGACTCCTTCTCTCCGAGTCCTGTCCCCCTTCTAGTCGCTCTGGTTCCATGGAGGACTTCAGATTGTAGAGACAGAAAGAAAAATGAGACGGGACTAAAAACGTCTGGAAGCTGCTCAGAGAGTTGAACTCACATGAGGCAGGTTCTTGTTTTTGTGATCTTGTCTTCAGCCTGTGGAGGGACTCAGCTCTGCTCTGTATTTACATTTATGTAAAACACCATCTGGAGAGCGTAAACCTCCAACATCCTGCACAGCCTCTCTGGCCCGACTCCAGCAGCCCATCCTCTGTTTGAGAACCGGCAGGTCGAAGCTCCTCCGTCGCTCTGAGCCGGGCCGGTCCAGGCTGAAGGTTCTGGTCGGCTCCTTTCTGTGTCCGTCGCTGGGTTTCATGGGTTTATGAGGACAGTAACAGGCTTCACAGCGGCGCCTTGAAGAGCAGAAGACCTTTAAAACTCATTTTAGCACCGCAGAAAAGAAACGAACCCAGAAACCTGCTGATTTACTGACGGCAGCTAATGAAGCTAAAGGTTCCTTTCAGCTCTGGTTTGGTCTTGTGGAGATGGGCGTGATGAAGTGTAAGCAGCAGCAGCGGAGAGAGAGGTGTGGGGTGGAGCTCGTGGAAGTGGGGTCCGGTGTGGTGATTGGCACAGGTGTGGCTGCTCTGGCTGTTTACGCTCTCCCTGTTAAACAGTAGGGTGCTGGACCACGGGGGGGAAGAAGGAGAAGATTCTGCCTGCGTGCTGAGTTGGAAGGAGCTACAGGAGGAGCGCGTGCCGCAGGAGCCGGGCAGCTGCGGGCACGCGACAGTTTTTTGTTACTTTGTGTCGGCTCATGAGAGCCGGGAATAAAAGCCGATAAACCTCATTGAAGTTGTCTGTCTGTGCTGGAACTCACGAAGGTAGCAAGACGGCTACACTGGCGCCCAACGTGTCCCAGCACGCACCATGACAGAGCCACAACAGCTTCAACCGGTGACGGCGTTGGCGCAAATGCTGGGGGAGATTGCGGCCATGCACCGGGAACAAGCAGCAGTGAATGCGCGGCAGTTGGAGGCACTGCATGCCCAGACGGAGAGGCAGAACCAGCTGCTGGAGCGCCTGCTTTCCCAACCAGGTACTGCAACAGTCTCCCCCCCTTCTCCCTCCCTATCCGGTATCACCCTCCATAAGATGACGTCGGCAGACGATCCACAGGCTTTCCTGGAGATGTTTGAGGCGACGGCGACGGCGTGCGGCTGGCCAGCTGCAGAGTGGGCGGTGCGCTTGCTGCCCTTGCTGTCGGGGGAGGCACAGACGGCAGCGCTTAGCCTTCCGGCGTCCTCCCGGGGGAGTTTCGTGGATGTGAAGAAAGCTGTCCTCGACCGGATGGGCTATACTTCCGAGGATCATCGTCGTCGGTTCAGGTCCGCCAAGATGGGACCTACGGATCGTCCCTTTGTCTTCGCGCAGCAGCTGACGGATGCGGCAACCAGGTGGCTACAGCCGGGGGAGTCCGCTGGGGAGAAGCGGATGCAGGAGCAGGTCGTAATGGAGCAGTTCATGGAGGGGCTTCCGACGGGGACCTCGGAATGGGTGCGGTGCCACCGCCCCTTAGATCTAGCAGCCGCCATCGTCCTCGCGGAGGATCATCTGGCCGTCCATCACAGGGGCCAGGTGTCCGAGGGTCGGCCACCACCATCCACCCGGCCAGTTCCAGCACCCCGCCGGAGATCCACACCCTGGCCCGTTGCCCAGCACCATGTGCCTGCTCTGCCATCTCCTCCCCCTAGTTCTAATTCTCCCTCTGTTCTCTCCCCACATCAGGGTCCAGCCACTACGGGCGCTACTCTCAACCCACAGGGGGTTCCTCAGGCGTCGGGGCAGGCGTGTTGGCGGTGTGGGCAGCCCGGTCACTTCCGCAGTGAGTGCCCGCTCATGGAGGTCGGCCAGGTGGTTCGGGTTGCGGGGCCGCCAACCCCCTCCCCCGGTCCAGGAGGGACATACAGCATTCCGGTAAGGATTCAAGGGGGTATTCACCAGGCAATGGTGGATTCGGGCTGCGCGCAGTCTCTAATCCATCAGAACCTGGTTCGTCCCGGGGCGTTGGTGGAGGCATCATGGGTGGACATTAGATGTGTTCATGGGGATATCCACAGATACCCAGTAGTATCAGTGGAGATTCGACATAAGGGGAAAAAGCAGTGTGTTAAGGCCGCGGTTAGCTCCCGCCTGACGCGCCCCCTGATTTTGGGCACTGATTGGCCAGGGTTTAATAGGTTAGTGGGGCAGTGTGTTGGGGTGCGTTCGCGATCCCAATCCGCACGAACGTGGGATATGTGCGCTGTGCTCAGCGGTGAAGTGAGGTTGTCCGACACTGCAGACGGGGAGGGAGAACCTGCGGGGCCTTTGCAGGAGGCTCCGCAGGTTCCTGTGCTACCCTCCATGGAAGATTTTCCACTTGAGCAGTCTCGGGACAATACTCTGCGCTTTGCTTTTGACCAAGTGATAAAAATTGATGGTCATCTGGTACACCCGGACACAGTGCAAACCTATCCACACTTTTCATTGATTAGGGACAGATTATACAGAGTGGGTCGGGACTCGCAGACAGGAGAGGAAATTACCCAGTTGTTGGTGCCAGGAAACCGCCGGAAGACGGTTTTCCAGGCAGCTCATTATCACCCGATGGCTGGGCATATGGGGTTTGATAAAACACTAGACCGGATAATGGCCCGCTTCTATTGGCCCGGCATTCGGGGAGATGTACGCCGCTGGTGTGCATCCTGCCCTGAATGCCAGCTGGTGAACCAACCGGCCATCCCACGAGCGCCTTTGCGCCCATTACCACTCATTGAGGTCCCATTTGATCGTATAGGGATGGACCTCATCGGGCCATTTCACCGGAGTGCACGGGGATATCGCTTTGTATTAGTCCTGGTGGATTATGCAACGCGATATCCGGAAGCAGTGCCCCTACGTACCATCTCGGCAAAAAGTGTTGCACAGGCGCTGTTCCAGGTCATTTCCCGGGTCGGGATCCCAAAGGAGATCCTGACTGACCAGGGCACCTCATTTATGTCCCGCACAATACGAGAACTGTACAGCTTGTTGGGCATCAAGTCAATTCGGACTAGTGTGTACCACCCTCAGACCGACGGGCTGGTCGAGCGTCTGAACAAAACTTTGAAGTCCATGATTCGGAAGTTTGTGCACGAGGATGACCGCAACTGGGATAAGTGGCTAGACCCTCTATTGTTTGCAGTGCGAGAGGTACCCCAGGCCTCCACGGGATTTTCTCCCTTTGAGCTGCTATTTGGCAGAAAACCACGTGGGGTTCTGGACCTGGTTAAAGAAAGCTGGGAGGAAGGTCCAAGCCCAAGCAAAAGTGAAGTTCAATACGTACTGGACCTTAGAGCAAAACTCCACACACTCGGGCAATTATCAAGGGAGAATTTGCTCAAGGCCCAGGAGCACCAACAGCGCCTGTACAACAGAGGAACCAAATTGAGGCAATTCACACCAGGAGAAAAAGTGCTTGTATTGCTCCCCTCTTCCAGCTCCAAATTACTCGCCAAGTGGCAAGGACCCTTTGTGGTCACACGACGAGTGGGTGATGTCGACTATGAGGTTGTGCGGTCTGACAGGGGAGGGGCAACACAGGTTTACCACCTCAATCTCCTCAAAGCATGGAGAGAGGCTGAGCCTGTTTCTCTGGTGTCCACGGTGCAAGAGGGAGATGAGTTGGGGCCTGAGGTTCCTAAACCCAACAATCCTACCTCGCTCCTTTGTGACGGCCATCTCACACCGGCCCAGAGAGCAGATGTTGCCAGGTTGCAACAGCGTTATGCGGATGTGTTCTCCCCCCTACCAGGACGCACCAACCTGATACAGCACCATATCGAGACTCGCCCGGGCGTGACGGTGCGTTCGCGGCCCTATCGATTACCAGAACACAAAAGAAAAGTAGTTTTGGAAGAATTGAAAGCAATGCTTAAGATGGGAGTAATAGAAGAGTCCAACAGTGCCTGGTGTAGCCCCATTGTTCTTGTGGTCAAGAAGGATGGGTCTATTCGGTTCTGTGTGGACTATCGTAAGGTGAATGAGGTTTCACAGTTTGATGCCTACCCGATGCCCCGGGTCGACGAACTCCTGGATCGGCTGGGCACTGCTCGTTTTTTCACGACGCTGGATTTGACCAAGGGCTACTGGCAGATTCCCTTGTCTCCAGAGTCTAGGGAAAAAACGGCCTTCTCCACTCCGTACGGTTTGTACCAATTTGTTACACTTCCTTTTGGGTTGTTTGGTGCCCCAGCCACTTTCCAACGCCTCATGGATCGGGTGCTGCGTCCGCACGCTGCATATGCTGCTGCCTACTTGGATGATGTAATCATCCACAGTGACAGCTGGGCGGAGCATGTGCGGCGGGTGGCTGCAGTACTCCGGTCACTGAGGCATGCAGGGCTCACCGCCAACCCAAGGAAGTGTGCAGTGGGACGGAGGGAGGTACGGTATCTGGGGTACCACTTGGGCGGTGGGCAGGTGCGTCCTCAGGTAGATAAGACGGCAGCAATTGCGACCTGCCCAGTGCCCAAGACCAAAAAGGAGGTGAGGCGGTTCCTGGGGCTGGCAGGTTACTACAGGCGGTTCATACCCGACTTTGCGGACCTGACTAGCCCCCTGACTGACCTCACCCGGAAGGGTGCCTCAGATCCGGTCCAGTGGACGGAGCAGTGCCAGCAGGCGCTTGAGAGGGTGAAACAGGCCCTCTGTGGGGAGCCTCTTCTCCACACACCTAACTTCTCTCTCCCTTTTATTCTGCAGACTGATGCATCGAACAGAGGGCTGGGGGCTGTTTTGTCTCAGCAGGTGCAGGGTATCGACCACCCGGTCCTTTATATCAGCCGGAAGCTGTCCGAGAGGGAATCGAGGTACAGCACAGTCGAGAAAGAATGCTTAGCTATCCGGTGGGCGGTCGGGGCTCTGCGGTATTACCTGCTGGGGCGCCCATTCACCCTCTGTTCGGACCATGCTCCTCTCCAATGGCTCCACCGCATGAAGGATACCAACGCCCGAATCACTCGGTGGTATCTGGCTTTGCAGCCATTTAAATTTAGAGTAGTCCATAGACCGGGGGCACAGATGGCTGTGGCCGACTTTCTCTCCCGCTCTCATGAGGGGGGGGGAGTGGGTTAGGCCGGACGGCACCCTGGCCTAAATCGGGCGGTGGGGGTATGTGGAGATGGGCGTGATGAAGTGTAAGCAGCAGCAGCGGAGAGAGAGGTGTGGGGTGGAGCTCGTGGAAGTGGGGTCCGGTGTGGTGATTGGCACAGGTGTGGCTGCTCTGGTTTTTTACGCTCTCCCTGTTAAACAGTAGGGTGCTGGACCACGGGGGGGAAGAAGGAGAAGATTCTGCCTGCGTGCTGAGTTGGAAGGAGCTACAGGAGGAGCGCGTGCCGCAGGAGCCGGGCAGCTGCGGGCACGCGACAGTTTTTTGTTACTTTGTGTCGGCTCATGAGAGCCGGGAATAAAAGCCGATAAACCTCATTGAAGTTGTCTGTCTGTGCTGGAACTCACGAAGGTAGCAAGACGGCTACAGTCTCCACCACCTCCAACATCTGCTGAAGATCAGGTCTGGGTTCATTTAACAGCAGAATGAGTAGAAACATGGAGAACAGAGGCTGTGGATTTAACAGGGACAGTAATCAGTTTATGGGATCCAACAGCTTCAGTTTGATCCTCCTGTCATCTGAAGACCTGCTGGAGGCTCCATGGACAGATCCAGAACTTATCTAGAGGATAGTTTATTGTCTTCTAATGCCACAAATCCTCCAGCTGTGACTGACCTCCTTGTTTTTAATGAAGATATTTGATTTAGCTGCTGTTCTATGAAGGAAACCTGACAGCAGAGGTTGGTTCTGTTATTGACCACTGGACGAGGACGTTAACCAACCAGACAGCAGCTCGTTGTCCTCTCAGTGTTTCTACCAGCTTCAGGATCAACATGTCCTCTGATACCCCCCTCCACCAACAAGAACCAGGTTTGGTTCTGGTGCTTAGTTGGTTCTAATGTGGTTCTTCCTAAGAACCTGTTTGCTTTTCCATTGTCAAGGAGTCCAGTTGGAGCCATTGGGTCACCATAAAACCACTACGCTAGCATCCATTACATAGCAGTTAAACAAACGCAGTAAGTTGATGATAATATCTATGTTTATCTCTATAGATGGTCTTAAGGCTGATTGTGAGGCGGAGGTCCTCCTGTTGCCTGGACACATCCGTGATCACGCTACTGGTGGGACACAACTGTAGCGGATTTCAGGTCAGCAGTTTGTGCTAAACTTCCGTGTGTCCCGGGAGTCATTCCAATACATGTGTGATGGGACCAGGGACGTCCTGGAGAACAAGGACACTAATTAGCGCTTGTGTGTCCCTTTCCACCGTTGATGGTTGGTCACCACAACCCCGCCCCCAGCCCCTGACGTACTCGGTGCTTAGCTCTGGACCAGCAAAGAGTTGGTGCTTGCTGAGCTCCAGTTTATAGAACCTGGAGTCGGTGCTTAGGAGGTGGAAACACAAAGAAGTGGAGCTAAGTCAGGCTCTGGGTCTGGACTAGACCTGGAACCAGCTCAGTGGAACAAGGGCACCAGAGTCCTGATCCTTCAGATGCAGGTGGACTCATCAGGTAGTTCTAGAGCCGCCCTGAGGTCCCTGATCAGACCGTATTCTGGATTAATCAATCAGCTGTTAGCAGTCTGTCAGTGTTGGTGATCTGTTTTTAGACGGTCTGTGGAGTGGAGCTGAACGTTGTAAACACGTTGTTCTGAGGTTGTTCTGGTTTCCTGGGGTCTGTTTCAGCTCCTCTCTCTGTCTGTTTACGGCTGCAGGACTTCAGATCCAGTGAAACCTGAGGAGCTGCTGCTCGGAGCTCGGAGGGTTAACTTAAAGCGGCTCCGTGAATAAAACCAGAGGGAGGTGAGGAGCCTCCACCGGCAGCCCAGAGGAGAGCCTGATCCTCCTCCTCCTCCTCCTCCTCCTCCCTCGGCTGCATTAAAACATGCGACGGGCTGAAAGTGGCGTCTGAGCGGCTTAATGATGCAATCTGGCAGAAAGTCCCCCTCCCCCTCCCCCCGCCTGCTCCAGCGATGACATCACCCCCTGGAACCAACATGGCCGACAGCAGTTGCAGAGCCGCATGCGGTCGCAGGGAATTCTTTCCTAAGCAGAGCGGAGGAGCTTCAGAGGAGGAGAGGACTCGTGATGAATCTGAACACTGAGACTCTGTTCAGACCGAGGACGGGAAGAAACTATGAATCTACATGAAACAGTCAAAACCAACGGCGCTGTCATGAGGTCCACATGAAAGTCTGCATTTATGTTTTTATTTTAATCGGCTAAATAAATATTACTACACAGATGGTTTCTGTTATTTGAAATTTAAACAATGATGTCTATTAAATGTGTTCTTTTACAGATTTTTCTCCGTCTTGTGAAAATCCAGATAACATCCAGTGAAATCACAGAAAACTGTACAAACTGACCTGTTGACTGTAAAAAATCCTTTAAAAAGAGGTCAGAGCTGCTCATGTGACTGATTTAAATCAACAAAAACAGTTATTCTACAGATGTGTGCCGTTATTTTTTAAAAAAGAAGTATAATAAGGATTTCAGCTGGTAATTAACTTTCAACTGTTGTCTTCTAGATTTTCTGTTTTGTTAAATTACAGAAAAAAACAATTAAACTGTAAAAAGCTAAAACTTCACATAAAGTCCCCATTTAAGATCTGTATTCTTTACAACATGTGACTGTAAATCAATAAGAGCGCTGCAGTGTTTCACGTCTGTTGTTGTCTGACAGAAAAATTCTGCATATTAAGGATTAAAAGGACCAGTCACATTCTCAGCTGTTATTTTACAGAAAACATCCAATAAAACCAAAGAAAACAAAGATTAATTTACATGTTAACCCAGAAAAAACAGACGCAAACTGTACATATTATTAGTTTCTCTCATTTTCAACCATTTGCAAGTAAATTTATATGTTTCAAGTCATTCTGGATCATTTTTAAGTCACTTTGCACAAGTTTTGAGTCATTCAAGACAAATTTTAAGTAATTTTTGAGAAGTTTTAAGATGCTTCAGACACGTTTTTCTCATTTTGGACATATTTTGTGTAATTTTGGAAATTCTTTAAGACGTTTGGGAAACTTATGAGTCATTTCAGACCAATGACTCTTTAACAATGTAGAGACCAGAGGAGGCGTCACTCAGACTACAGTACATGTTGGAGGCAGAGAGCATTGTGGGAGTTTAGCTGCAATGGGCACCATGACAAAGACTAATGTGGAGGTTAATGACCTCCGACCAGAGCTGATGGGTTTAAGATGAACTGGGAACGACTACGAGCTTTTCTGCAGCTGGGTTCACGTGTCGATGTGAGGTCAGGTTTAAATGAACAGTCAGGTTCAGCTTCCTGCTGATGTCAACCAATCAAACACTGCGGTGCCGATCATGTGACCAGTCGGACTCTCCTCACGTTAAACCACCAAACAAACACTGAAAGGACGAGTGGAGGGTTTACGTCTGTCGCTGTGACTCGGTTTAAACCTTCTCCATATCAGACCGTCTGACTGACCAGAGCAGGAAGCAGCAGCTGTTTAACAAACAGAAGGTCTGAAGCGTTTATTGATCCTTCATCTCTCATCAGTCGATGATCAAACCTAATCAGCTCTTCTAAGAGCTGCTTCCTGAAGAGCTGCAGGTCCACAGCTTTAATTATGGATGACTTCTGAGGCTGGAACCTTTCAGCAGGTTGGATGAATGAGAGTTTTATCCTTGTGTCTGTGGAGGTTCTCAGTCCTGGTGAACGTCTCTACAAGCTCAGTCAGGTCCAGATGCTACGACTGAAACTAGAGGATCCTTTATCTGAAGGCTTCTTGTACAAAAATGCACATGCTCTGCTGCGCTCTGTGGAAACACTGCCTGCAGTTCAGCTGAGAAGTCCTGACTGTTGGTCACAGCTGAGGCACTGAAAGATCCACAGTTTATTCTTCATTTTAAATTAATATTTATTTCAAGGCATGACGTGACGCGTGTCCAGAGCTACTTAAATCTGTAGAAAATGATTCAAAGACCAGCCTCAAGACACCAAAGGAAGGATGTCTGCTCTTGGACCAAACCTCCTGGAATTAACTCCACGACATTAGTGAACACTGACGAAGCGGTTCAACGTACGGTTTGTCTGGTAGCGATCAGCTGTTTGTCCACAGCAGCAAAGAGCTTCAGATGAATCCACAGACGTTATCATGAACACCGAGCAGCTGCTGCTTCCTCTTCCTCACTTCCTGTTCAGTAGTTAAGCCGTTCACCGTGTCCCGAACTAAGGCCGGACTGTTCACCTCCAGCAGGAAGAGACCCAAAGGACTTCAGATCTGTCCAGAATGACTTCAGCTAATGTCCAGAACACTCCAAAAGAAAGAGTCCGATACGACCTGAAGGTCATCGGCAACGATTCCAGAAAGAAAAATGACTTTAAAGGACTTTAAACACGTCCAGAATTACTCTATAATGATTTTAAACAGTCCAAGCGGCTCAAACGAATATCTGAAGGACTTTAAATTTGTCCCAAATGACCGATGAATGACTTCAGGCTCGTCCAGATGAGCCTTTCATTGATGAGCAGTGGTACGGTTTCTCCTGCAGTGGAAATGTTTTCTTTACGTTCTCGTGACCCTGAAGCCGTTTATTAACGCGTTCGTTCATCTCCGCCTCTGATGTGTTTTTAACCTGGTAAAAGGTTCTGATCCGGCCGATTCGCCTCCAGCCGGAGTCCAGCTCCCATCCAGCTGTGTGACGCAGCAGGACGTCTCCATGGCAACGGTGTGAAGGGAAGACGATTACCCCGAATCAATACAACAAGTGGCTTCAGCTCAGAGCTCGTCTCTGGATCCGACACAGAGAAACAAACTGCACGAGGCCCGTCCAGAACATCCAGAGCTGCTGCTGCGGTTCTGCAGCTGAAACAGTTCAGTGCTGACTGCGTCTGATGTTCACCAGAAAAAGGTCCAACAGGACTCAGATTTCTCCAGAATGACAACAAATACGCAACAAACAACTCAACAGATGGTCCAGAATGACACGGAACAGCTTCAACAACCTCAAAATCCTCCAGAATGGTTGAAAATGAGACACGGAACCACAGAAATGAGACCGAACGGACTGCAGAGGCTGTAGAACCGGAAACAGTTCAAGATCTAAGGCAGCGGTCGGACACTGGATGGCACCACGGACCGGTTTCACAAGACAATGTTCAACCAAACGGTCATCACACTCAAAGACCAGCAAAACGCTGTCCGGTTTAATTAAAGAAATGTCCACCATGATGCTGCCACCGCCGTGCTTCACATCATGATGCTGCCACCACCATGCTTCACATCATGATGCTGCCACCACCGTGCTTCTCATCATGATGCTGCCACCACCATGCTTCACGTCATGATGCTGCCACCACCATGCTTCACATCATGATGCTGCCACCACCATGCTTCACATCATGATGCTGCCACCACCGTGCTTCTCATCATGATGCTTCCACCTCTTTCCAGTGACGTTTGCTTTTTTTAATTTTGGCGGGGTGTTAAATCAATGAGTCAGAAGTGACAGGAAGATCAGCTAGTCATTTTTCAAAATAAAACAACCTACGGACTCTGCTGGAAATAAAATAAAACTTTTTTATTCTTTCTGATGGTTCTGGTACCAGTCCAAGGCCCGGTGGTTGGGGGCCGCTGGTCTACTGTACTATTTAGAGTAATTCTGGACACGTTTCAACTCATTTCTGAGTTAATTCTGTAAAAAAAATAAAATAAAATCTGTCCTAATCAGGACAACTTGGAAGTTATTAGTGTCTCAGCGGTGAACAAAAGTCACGTGACAAAAACTCAGACTTCTTGGCTGAACTGCAGGCAGTGTCACAGAGCACAGCAGAGCATGTGCATTTCTGTACAATAAGCAATCAGATAAATTCAGCCTTCATTTCTTTCTGGTTTCCATCCTTCTGACTGAGTCCTCTCTCCTCATTCATGTTGTTCTGGTTCCACTGAGCTGCAGGACTTCAGACTGAAAATTAACCACAGTGAAGAAAAACGAAACTTACAAATGTCAGAAGAACTATTAACTGAATAAACCTCATAAAAAGCAGCAGACTCAGTCTGTATTGTAAAACCAGTGAATCAAACTGTACCATTCAGACTCAGTCATTATTTGTAGCTTCGTTAGCTCCTGATAACGTCTCCAGTCATTACTCTGCTCCATCCAAAGGTCGAGCCGCACCTACATCCAGCCGGCCAATCAGAGGCTCCACTCGTTGCCGTGGTGCCCACCTGTCGCACCAATCAGAGCTGGATCTGAACCAACAGCAGGAAGAACATCGGCTTGTTTCTGTTTCTGGACTAAAGCTGAGACTTTAAACTGCAGCAGAACCTGACCTGAAGAATGAACCAAGAAGGAACTGGTTGTTGTTTCTCAGCCCTTTAGTGCTGCAGAAAAACAAAACTGGATCAGTCCACAGATGATCCCTAAAATGATCCTTTCACTGTCTCTACCTGTTCTGACCAACAACCTGTCAACATGCTGATAGGAGCCTTAAAGTTTACCCAGAATGCACTTTTAAAGTTTCCTCTGGTGGATGATCAGAAAACAGAAGAAGGTTCTTAGAGAATAGATGCTATGATTGTCAAACATGAAACATCGTCACAAACACACCATCCTCACACTGAAGCACGGTGGTGGCAACATCATGACGTGAAGCACGGTGGTGGCAGCATCATGATGTGAAGCATGGTGGTGGCAGCATCATGACGTGAAGCACGGTGGTGGCAGCATCATGACGTGAAGCACGGTGGTGGCAGCATCATGACGTGAAGCACGGTGGTGGCAGCATCATGACGTGAAGCACGGTGGTGGCAGCATCATGACGTGAAGCACGGTGGTGGCAGCATCATGGCGTGAAGCACGGTGGTGGCAGCATCATGGTGTGAAGCACGGTGGTGGCAGCATCATGACGTGAAGCACGGTGGTGGCAGCATCATGATGTGAAGCACGGTGGTGGCAGCATCATGATGTGAAGCACGGTGGTGGCAGCATCATGATGTGAAGCATGGCGGTGGCATCATCATGGCGTAGGGGTGCTTCTCAGCATCATGTTGTGATGTTTCCTCTTCTCTTAGTCTTGTTCATTTCTCTGCAGTGATTCTACCTCCTGAGGTGATTTACGACTTTCTGGAGTCATTTTCTGTCTCTTTGTGGAGATTTTGGATCTTCTTCTGAGGACTTTGTGTCTTCATGTTGTCATTCCTCCTTTCTTTGAGGTGGTTTTGCAGTTTTTTGTGGTTATTTTGTGTTTTTGTTGTGATTTTGATTTATGTTTGTAGTCATTTTGTGTCTCTTTGTGGTGATTTTGTGTGTTTTTGTTGTGATTTTGCAGCTTTTTGTGGTTCTGTCATGTCATTCTACGGTGATTTTAACTGTTGTTGTGGTAATTTGCATCTTTTTGTGGTCATTTTGTGTCTTTATTGTTATTTTGCATCTGTTTGTGGTTATTTCACATCTTTTTGCAGCAGTTTTGTGTCTTCATGTGGTAATTTTTATCTGTGTTTTTGTGCTGATCTGGGTCCAGGTTCTAGCAGAACTCCAGGTTGTTGTTCCTCCTACATGTCATGTGTCTATCTGCTGGACTGATGAGGTTCTGATCCATGTGGACCCCCCTCTATGGACTTCAAGGACCTGGACCTGGATGTCACAGTGAGTGTAAATATGAAGAATGTCCTGCAGCTCTGATCAGCCTCTCAGTGATGCTTTAAACAGACGGACGACCTCTGACCTGATCAATTCACTGTCACAGATCCATTAATCAATACTCTGATGCTGCATCACAACTCGGCTCCAGTTGGAGGGAAACCTGAACCAACAACTGCAGGAAGATGAAATATCTCATTAAAGGAATTAAACCTGTAAATGTGTGAAGTTCTTCAGTAAACGCTGCAGAAAGCCGTCAGGAATCAATACGATCAATAAGTTTGTCCTGAGGTGCAGCAGACGGATGGAGACGTGACGTCGGATGTTTGTGACGGAGCCTGAACGCCTCTCAGACACTCGAACCGGCTTTAATTGGGCCTCGTCGTTCTGGGTAATGATCCTCTGATTGATCTGATTGAAAGCAGAGGATGAGTGTGGAGATGTTTGGATTTGTTGCTCGTTAATAAATAAATGGAGTTCATTTAGAGAAACACCAAACCAAAGTTCAGCCCTTTCAGCGGCTCCCGTGGAAGCTTTTCTGCTGCTAAATGGGACAAATTTGCCTGAATTGATTCGCTGTCGATCATTTCGTGTCAAAAGGTCGAGATCACGTCATGCAGCCAAGCGGTTCACTTCAGCTGGTTCCTCATTACTGCTCATGTAAACACTCATTAACATGCTGCTCAGCAGACGCAGCATCTGGACCAGAGTTTACCGACCTGCTGAACCCTGCAGGATTTAACCCTCTGAAACCCAGAAGTCACTGCAGGATGGGAAAAGAACGCTCAGCTGAAAGGAAACAAATCAGTAGAACGACACCAAACTGTAGAAAACATCATCAGAATCAGATCTTTAACGATCCGAGGGTCCTTGAACTACACGTGATGGATGCAGAGGTCCCTGGTCTATGGTGGGGTTTGGTTCCAGAACCCCCACGATGGGCGACAACCCCTGAAGCAGCGACCTATTATTTATGTTATTATTTATATATGTTAAGGCTTTATAAACCCTCCCCATGCTCGGGTTCCAGAAGCCTCAGAAGGAGCAGAACGTTTGTTCAACATCATAGGACTGAAATAAACCCAACACAGCGACCAGACGTCCATGTGGAACGGACAAGATGCTGAACGCTGCTGTACACGGGAGACGGAGGAGGCTGATGCTACGGTCTCTGAGCCAATCAGAGCCCAGGATGCAGAACGCAGCGCTCTGATTGGTCGCCTCCCGTCCATCAGCCAATAGCGCGCCGTGTAGCATCTCAAACTAGCTCAAGAGGAAGTAGCTGAGTTTTCCAGAGTCTTTGTCGACTCATCTGCTGAACGCTACGTGTTTTATTTACATTTAATATTCTAATTAATCCGTGATACATTAGATATATACAATTTAAAAATCTGCCATTCAGTGAGACGTGAAAAGTGAACCGAGGGACGACTGTGGCTCCAAAACTGAGCTTCAAACTGTGATATTTCACCAAAACCACGTAACTCTGCACGACTCATTTAAAACGTCTTCAATAATCAAATGTTTTCATCAGATTCTGTAAAAATCTGAAGTAAATCAAGTCAAAATAGGACTTTCTATCACACATTTTTTACTCTTAGTTTTGACTTCCTGGTTTTAAGGTCTGACTTTAATGAGCTTAGTTCATATTTGAAACCCGTTAGCTTCAAGCTTCATCTGTCACCTTCATTTTTATTAAGTCTGACGTGTCCAAACTCAGATTTTATGTCCTAATTCTGACTTTTTTCTTTGCTTTATCCAGATTTTGATCTTTTACTTCTTCTGTTTCTCATCTGTCAGTCAAACTGTACAAACATCAGATCTTCATCGTTCCTTTAATTCATCATTTGTCAGGTTCAGTTTGGAAAATTCAACAAGTTCAAGCTTAAAAATCAGAAATCAGTTCATTTTAAAGTGAAGCAGAAAATCCTTTAAACTAAACAAACCTCTGCACAGCGGACAGCTCTCAACAGGACAGACTGGACTCGTCTGAGGCGACTCTTTAACCAGCTGTGATCTCGTCTCTGCTGACTTCAGGCTTTCTGTTGGAGGCACTTCGTCATTAAACTACTTGGTGTCTGATTGGTGAGAAAAGGATGATCAGAGTGTTTCTACTGGAGGTGATGGACGCCGAGTGAAGCTCTACTTCTTGGTGAAGAACTTCCTGAAGACGCTCATCCTGGGTTTGTCCTTGCTGGAGTCTTCTGGAGGCTGGGGGGTCACAGAGGGGGGAGCAGAGGGAGGAGGTTCTGATGGAGGTTCTGATGGAGGCTGGTTCTGAAAACCTGCAGAGAAACCAATTAAAATCAACCAAACATCCACAGATCTCGTCACTCTCCGTGTTCACCTCCTGGACTCTGATGGAACTCTGTGGCTCCAGGAAACTGAAGCTTCTCCTACACTTTTAAAATGTGAATGAGAACAAACACCAAACAAAAACATAAAGGCCCCATGTGAAATACTGATACCACATGAAGTGCACCACCCAAAGTGAGCGTATACTGTCTGGTACTTGTACTAAATGGATGTTTCTCTTGCTCCCGCTCTGGTGGACATTCCTGCTTCCAACATGCCAATGACACGTTCCCTCATGACCGGAGTCATCTGAGGCGTTGCTGCTTTGGTCAACATGTGACATGTTGGGGTGGCCTTTTATTGTCCCCAGTATAAGGAGTGTCTGAGTACTGCTCATTGTGTTGGAGCAGCGTCTGGATATGCCACACCCATGGACTGAATGGAGTTAATGCATCACTGAGGCAGTGGTGGACTCAGATTTGGACACTAATCAAGAGAAATATCCATTTAGTACAAGTACCAGACAGTATACGCTCACTTTGGGTGGTGCACTTCATGTAGCATCAATATTTCACATGGGGCCTTTGTATTTTTGTTCAGTGTAGTTCAGTTGTGTTAAAACCTGGTGATTCTAAGACAGGTCTGCATGTCAACATGCTAACAGCTCGTCTGTGAAGCCTCACAGGGCTTCAAGTTGTCCTGTTTTATCTTCACTTGTCAGAAACCTGCTTCTGATCTCACTTTTCTTCCACTGACACTCGACTAAACAGCGTTTTAAAGCTGCGGTGGTCTCACCTGAGCTGTGGACCTCCCCCCCCTCTGGGTAGGAGTGTCTGTTGTAGTAGGTGTGGGGGGGTTTGGGGGGAGGCTGACCCTCCGTGGACGATTGTCTCTCCAGGCTCTCAGCTCTCCGGTCCAGATGTTTGCTGGAGGACGAATCCTCCGGAGCCTCGGCCAGTTTCTCCAGACTCAGGTTGACGGATGAAGCTCTCCTGAAGAACAGCAGCTCTAGTTAACTCAGGGTCTCCGGGTGAGAACGGGGCTCTGACTGATGAGGTTCTCGAAGACGATTCACGTCTCATCCAAGAGGCGAATCGCCTTTGAGAACCTCGACCAAGTCCAGATGCTACGATAGAAACCACGAAGACCTGGAGGCCTGAGGATCTTCACAGACAGACTGATGAGGTGTTTTCCCTCCACCAACACACGGCTGGATGAACCAGAGCCCACATGCAGCAGTGACCAGATAAACACCAGTGAACTCTCCTGATGCTTTTGTAGCTTTAGTATTTACCTCCACCTGATGAGCCTCACTGTTATGGACGACGTCAGAATTCTGCACCATCATTCACTGATTTCAGGGGTAGAATGTTTTCCTTTAATGAACAGCTCTGCATCCACGTCTGGCCAAACATTCGTATGTTTTAGAATATATCCGATGTTCTGTCAGAGTTTTCGCATGAATTAAAGATGGAAAAAGAGAACCAAGCTTTGAGTTTTCTCAGCCTGATGTGTCTGAGCTCATCTGTCTTCACTTCACAGTGGAGATGCAGGAATTAAATATCGAGCAGCTCCAGCAGTTTAATCTCGGGGTCCATGACGTGGTTAGCTTAGCCCAAAGGAAAACGCAGCTCCTACATTCACATGTCGTTAGCCAGCGAGCTAATCACCAGCTCCCCCGACAGCAGACGGAGTAAACGGCTCGAAGCAGCAATTCTACAGAGTTCAGGACTTAAACATCCAGTAGCTCAACAAAACTTTAGAGCTGTGAGAGCAACAGCAGCTCCTTTCACTGGTTGTAACCCTCTGAACACCAAAACACCTGCAGATGTCTCATCGTTTGAAAAAAATCTGAATTTCATCATTTATTAGCCAGAAACAGTAAAAACAGACCGACTCCGACAGTCCTTGAGCAGTTCTATCAGGAAAATGAACCAAATCTAAGCCCAAAATCCAGATATTTCATTAAAATCGGTTCATTACATGCGTCTCATTTAAACTTTGCATTTGTAGGAATCAGATTCTAAAGATTCTGAGCTCGTCTGTGCAGCTGAGAACCTCCGACTGACTCAGCTGTAAACTGGAGACGTGTTTGGACCAGTTTGAGTCACATTGGACAACTTTTTTTTTTAGTAATTTGGAGTCACTGAATGACTTTCGCTCAATTTGGGCTCATTTTGAGTCACTTTAGATCAGCATTTAGCAAGAAACAGTAATTTTATTCATTTAGGACACTTTTTATATAAAAAAACATTAAATTAAAAAAGTTGCAACCTTTTTGCACCACGGGTCGGTTTCAAACAAGACAATTCCAAACATTAGTCTCTGTCATGGTGCCCTTTGCTGGCTAAACTCCCACAATGCTCTCTGCTTCCAACATGAACTGTAGTCTCAGACCTCGTCCACACATAGCCGGGTTATGTAAAACTGAATATCCTGCCCCCTACGTCTAGAAAGAAACTTACATACACACCACCTTGTTTTTAGAAAAACATTCATCCACCCCTAACCACGAGTGTGTTTTTAATACATTCATAAGCATGCCAGACCTCTAGGTGGCAGTAGTTCCCCAAATCCTATCAATCAGAGTGAGCTTCCCACAAAGTGATGGAGAACAACCGTCCTGAACGTCGTCCTTCACCTGTGTTGTTGAATGTGAAGCAGCGTCTGGGCCTGTACAAGAAACAGCCCCAGAAACCTTGTGAGGGCGTCCTACTGTTTCTGGATGTAAACACAGGTCATATATGTGACGTAGGAACATGTTTAGTTGCAGGCAGTGACATTTAGAAACTCCCGTTATTGACGTCCTCATACAGACGTATAAACAGATTCACAGATCTTCACTTTGGTCGGAGGTTTTTAAAAGAATCGTTTTAATGCTGTAAATCTGCGTTTTCATGTTGATGACAGGACAAATGGTAGAAACATCTTAGTTTGTGAGACACCCGACTACATGTGGACAAGGTCTGAGTGACGCCTCCTCTGGTCTCTACAGGTTGAAACAGTGAGAGGCTCCACCTGGTGGAACAACCAGGAACTACAGCTAATCTATGATACGATCACTGACATGCACGACCTTCTTCTTTTTCCTTATATTTTCATTTATGGTCATCGCGCTCGATGACTGGTCTGTAGATCACTGTCTTACCTGAAACCGGTCCGTGGTGCTAAAAGGCTGCAGATCGCTGCTTTAGATCATCGTTAACACATCCTGAACCAGTTCTGATGTTTTGCTGGTTTTGAGTCAGATTTAAGTTTTAGTTAAATTAGACAAATTCTGATTCTGAGTTTGTTTGTTCACAGGTGGAGATTTTGAAATAGTAAAATAAATCTAAGT
Source organism: Dascyllus trimaculatus (assembly GCA_024666655.1). NCBI lineage: Eukaryota > Metazoa > Chordata > Actinopteri > Pomacentridae > Dascyllus > Dascyllus trimaculatus. Next base: position 31,564,992 of record CM045462.1, on the reverse strand, counting down.
ATAATCCTGGTCTCCATCGTTCTGAGTCCCTGACAGACGACGTTTCCTTGTTCTCCGTCCTTCATGTTTGTTCTGTTTCAGTGGAAATGATGAAAGCATCAGATAAACAGTCAGAAGCTGCAGCTTGGAGTTCAGAGGGTTAAGTAAACCTGCAGAAGTCTGGGCTTCATGTTGCTGCTGCTGCAGAGCCGTGTTCTCTGTCTGAACCAGGTGCGGCTGAATGGACCAATCGCTGCGTCCGAGCCGCCGTCTGTTCCTCCACCATTGTGCGCCCGCTGAATGTAATTCACCTTGTCAAAGTATCTCATTAAAGAAAAATCCTGCTGGCGGGGAGTTTCATTTCTGGAGCCCTCGGCCTCCTCGGAGGAGCCGGTCTCCCCACAGAGCACAGTGTGAACAGGTCCACGTGAAAGTCAAAGTCAAATTACCTGACGCAGTTTGAAGGAAACCACTCCGGCCTGAAGCCCCGTCAGACCAAAGCGAAGACAAACGCCGCTCTCCGACTGCACGCCGGCCCTTTGTGTCGCCGGCTCTCTGTTCATTTCACGAATTCATTTGGATACGAAGCAGGAGCAACACGGACGCTAATACCGACAAAATATTGTTGTAGGAAGCGTCAAGCCGACACCGAACGTGTGCCTCTGAATAAATACGTCCAGAACATGAACACAGGGCTGATCTTAGAGGCGAAGCTACGACCAGGAGGCTCAGACGAAGACGCTCTTAAATACTCTCATGTTTCACAGTCATGTGGTTTTCATTCATGTTTTATTCTTATTTTTCTACATTTGTACTGTTTTCATGCTGAACGGAAACCAGCTCGGTTCCATGAAGGGTTTAGAGAAGAGAAGTAAAGACCAGGTGACTGAATTATAAATTAAGCAGCAAAAAATAATGACTTCATTTAAAACTGCTCTCCAACGAGTCGTCAGATGAAATCCAAAGTATTAAACACAATAAAAGAGATGCAGGCCCCTGCAGTAATAGAGATAGTTTAATGCTTAAATATCATTATAATGCTAAAATAACAAACACTGATGCAAAATTAGAAAGAAATTATGCAAAACTATTAATTAAAAAATGTAAAACTGTTATATAAAAATGCAGAATTATTATTTAAATATTTAAAATTATTATTTAAAAATGCAAAGTTATTATTTAAAAACGTAAAATTATTTTAAAATGTAAAATTATCATTTAAAAATAAGAAACTATTAAAAAATGTAAAACTATTATTTAAACATAAAATTATTATTTAAAAATGCAAAATTATTATTTAAAAATATAAAATTATTAAAAAATATAAAACTAGTATTTAAAAATGCAAACCTATGATCTAAAAATGCAAAACTATTTAAAAATGTAAAACTATAATTTAAAAATGTAAAACTATTATTTCAAAATGAAAAACAACATAAAGATGGACGGCATCAACACTATTATTTAAGGAATGAAAACGACTTGATAAAGATGAAAAATGAACACAGAAGATGCAGAACGACCACATTAATGTCTTTAGAGGTTTGTTATCAGAATAATCCACATGATGGAAAGACGTCTTTTTACAACTTGATGCTACAAAATTTGTCCAAAATAACAAAAACTTGTTTAGAAGAGCTTTAAATTTGTCCAAGATGTCTCCAAACATCCCAAAGTGGTAAAAACTTGTTCACAATTTGTTAAAATTAGTCCAAAGTGACTTTAAATTGGTCCAAATGGAGTAAAAAGTGCCCAGTGACTTAAAATTTGTCCAAAATGACTCAGAATTATTCAGCGTGACTTTAAATTTGTGCTAAATGACTCAAACCCTGCCTAGTATGATGAAAACCTGTCCTGAATGACTTGAAATTTATCCAGAATTACTCAAAAATGTGTTCAAAATTAGCTAAAAATGGTCCGAAGCAGTAAAAATTACCAATATGACTTGAGAGTTTTCAAAATGATAAACACCTGGCTGCTAAACCGGACGGCTGGAAGACATTTTGACAACTTTACACAGCAGAGTGACGTGAAATTTGTCCGAAGCAACTCAAAACTGGTAGAAATGGATTTGACATTTGTCCAGAAATACTAGAAACCAGTCCGACGTGTCGCTCAGGTAGGAAGGAAACAGTGAAGCCGAAGCACGACCAGCGTGGACGATGCAGCCGCAGCGAGCCACGCTAAGCTAAGTGAGCTAGCATCATACCCGAGGCTGCCCAGGTACGGTGCAGAAGTCGACAAAACCGGGTCGGTAAGAAGACGGTCCAGTTATACCGAGTCACAAACTGCAGCTGTCAATAAATGAACGCCTCTAAAGCATCAAATAAAGAAGATAAAAGGCTCAAAATACATACATGTGAATTATTTTCATATTAAAACGTAAAGAGGCAGAGCTGAGCTGCCTGGACTTGGGGTCACGTCAGTCATTAACCAACCGGCTGATTGATATGCAAATTATATGCAAATGAGGCCGTAATTGCCCCTCCCCTCAGACTCCTCCCCTCAGACTCCTCCCCTCCACGCCAAAACAGGGACAGGAAGTTGTCATTGAAAACCAACTTTGAATCATCATAAACAACTTTGAGTGCTTGCGTTTTTATTTCAATACCAACATTCACTGTCTCTGTTTTAGCTCCAGAGAATCTGACTAGAATTAATCAAAATGAGTTTAAAAAGGTCCAAAGTGATTTTAAATTTGTAATAGTAGTAAAAACAGCCAATGTGAACCAGAACATCTCCAAAATGCTAAAAATCGAGCTGCTAAACTGGACGGCTTTTTCACAACTTGATGCCGCAGAGTGACTTGAAATTTGTCCAAAATGACTCAAAATCTGCCCGAAATCATAAAAAGTTGTTCAAAATTTGTTAAAATTATTCCAGAGTGACTTAAAATTTGTCCAAAATACCTCAAAAATGGTCCAAAACGATTCAAAATTCTCCAAAATGACTCAAAAACTTGTTCCAAATTAGTTAAAAATGGTCCTGAGTGATTCAAATTCGTCCAACAACTGTTAAAACTGTCAGAATGACTTCAAGGTTTTCCAAAATGATATAAACCTGGCTGCTAAACCAGACAGCTGGAAGACTTGTTTACTACTTGATGCTGCAGACTGACATGAAACTTGTCCAAAACAACTCAAAGCTGTGATAAAAGACTCAAAGTTGGTCCTGAATGAGTTAAAACTGATTCAGAATTTGCTCTAAAGCATCTGAAATCTGTCCAAACCTGCTGGATTCAAGCAGCAACACGCCTGTAACTGAACCTCACAGTGAGAGGCTCCACCTGGTGGAACAGTGAGGTACTACAGCTGATCCACAGCACGTTGCATGACCCTCATCGCTTCACGTATCTTTACATCCTCAGCTTCAACCAATCAGAGCTCAGCAACACACACAGTCAGAACCTCCATCCTTCTCATTCTAATGCTACAAACACACCATCAGTCCACCTTGAAGCTCAACAAACACTCCCTCAGGTTCAGAAATACAGGAGTTTCTCGACCTGATCTCCAACTACCAGGTTCCTTCTCGTGTCTGAACTCACCCGGAGTCTTCAGAGTCGCTGCTGGAAGAGTCGGGTCGGTTCTGGAGCTTCTTGACCCAGAGCAGCTGGAGGTCTTTGCTGGACGCTGAGAACATGTACTGAGATCCATCCTCCAGGCTGAAAACACAGAACAGGGACAGAAAGGTCACCTCTCAATGTGAACGCAATCAGAAAACAGGCTTTTAAACCGTGTTAGAAGATGGTTATAGGTGGAAAATCAAGCTGAAGTGATGAAGACGACATGAAGACGAAACAGGAGTTTAATAATGTGCTGGAGAAGAAGCTGAGAGGATTAAGTGAAGCAGCCTTACATCAGTTTGAAGGTGTTCTCCTTCCTCCTGTAGTACTTGTTCTCCCTGCAGACTGCTCCATCCATGCTGATAGGAGGCCACCTAGAGGCCCTCTGAGGAAACACAGCAGACTGAGATCAACAGGAGGCAGAGGGTCGGACAGGCTCTGGTGTTTGTTCCTGTTGTACCTGGATGTCTGATGTAAACTAATAACACTGAGTCTGAACTTCTACCGAACTGTAACTGTTCTGGGTTTGAGGACTATAAAACATTGTGGAACATGGAGGTATTCTTACTGAAAATGACTCAAAATCTGTCCAAAATGACTCAATCATAGAAAAAATTAGTCTTTAGTGATTTAAACTTGTCCAGGTTGTCCAAATTTGTCCAAACTGACAAAAACTTAAACGCAACTGAGAGGATCGTCAAAAAGGATTCAAAGTGCGTCCGAAAAGGTTGAAACTTTTCCAGAATGGTTAAAAAAAAATACTCAAAATACCCCAAAATGATCCCGAGAAAAAAAATCCAACCTACTTTGAGTCATTGTGGGAACATTTTGAATCATTTTGGACAAATTGAGTGATTTTGGGAACTTTTCGAGTTATTGTTGGAACTTTTTGATTCATTTTGGGAACTATTTGCTTCATTTTGGACAAATTGAGTGATTTTGGGAACTTTTTGAGTTATTGTGGGAACTTTTTGATTAATTTGGGAACTTTTTGATTCATTTTGGGAACTCTTTGATTTATTTACAACAAATTGAGTGATTTTGGGAACTTTTTGATTAATTTGGGGAACTTTTTAATTGATTTTGGACAAATTGAGTGATTTTGGGAACTTTTTGATTCATTTTGGGAACTTTTTGATTCATTTGGGGAACTTTTTGAGTCATTTTGGACAAATCAAGTGATTTTGGGAACTTTTTGATTCATTTTGGACAAATTGAGTGATTTTGGGGACTTTCCGAGTGATTTGGGGAATTTTTTGAGGTATTTTGGGAACTTTTTGATTCATTTTGGGAACTTTTAAAATCATTTTGGGAACTTTTTAAGTCATTTTGGGAACTCTTGGATTCATTTTGGACAAATTGAGTCATTTTGGGAACTTTTTGATTAATTTCTTTGACAAACTGAGTGATTTGGGGGACTTTTCGAGTCATTTCAGTTTATATACATCCAGCATGGTGGAACATCTTCCTACAGCTGATGAACAGGGTAGAGAGGGTCTGATCTTCACTGCTTTATTCAGTTTACTGCCAACTCTTTGTGCCATCATGGTCTGAGTATCTGGGTCTTTGCTGTGTTGTTGTTCAGACTTCTACCTCGCTGTAGCTGTGAGGTTTTAACGGTGGATGTTCTGACGTTGTTCTGTTCGTTGATGTTTTCGTACCTCTGCAGCAGCAGCTTTGTCACTGAACAGGCTCAGAGTTTGTCCTTCCAGAACGGCGAACACTTCCTCCCAGTGCTCCAGACCCTGAAACCACAACAGGACCAAGTCTCTGAACCAGAGTCTGGAACCAGCCAACGTGTATTTGATGTATTTAGAAGTACTTTAAATGGAAAGCTCCTCTATCTTCCATCATTACAGTATTAAATGTAAACTTTGGTGCTTATTAAATTGAAGTTAACACAACTAGTTCCTCACCTTGTTTCCTGCTTGCTTCAGTTTGATCTCCAGCTGCCCCTCTATCCTGATTGGCTGTCCAGGTGTCACCTGATCACAACACGATGATGATTAACGGTCAGACTCCTTTAAATGGTTGATTCCTTCTGTGTTGATGCAGCTTTCACACATTCTGGTATGTTTTAAACAGCAGTGGACGTTTCACACGGACTCTAAACACGTAAGATTCTTTCACTGCTCCAAAAAACCCAAACAAAGCGAGAGGCTCCTGGCTGCAGAGCTCCACTGTGAGGACAGGAAATGCACGGGACGCATTACAAAATAAAATCGCGTCGGCACTTCTGCTGGAATTAATTTTCACGCTAATGCATTAGCAATATATCGTAAAATCTACCAGACCATCGTCTATAGTATATATGGTTTTAATTTATATATTAAACTTATTCTGAGAATGAGCCCCATTGTGAGTTTTATTCCTGCTAACAGAAAAATCCTTAAATGTTATTTTAATGCACAGTTACAGTCATAAGAATACAACAAAGACGTGCTACAGGTCATGAAGACGACACAATAATTACTAATATAATGACAAAGTCGGCGACCGGGGACATTAAATAACAAAAGTGTGACCGTTAGATTCCCGTAAAACTACTTCTATCCTGCTACAGAACCGTCAGAGCCAGCGGCAGATTTCAGAAAGTCTATCCGAGCTAAGGCTGCTGTCAGCGGGGAGCTGTGAGCGCTGACCGCCTGGTAGTAGCTGTCTAACGGGACACTCACATCTCCAACATCACTGGAGTCAATTTATAAGGAGAATTTATCTGATAAACTGACCACAGACTTGATGTTTATACAACCACTTTATAACTACATGTTGTGTCACATCATGGTCGTACTGTGGACAAGTAGGAATACTGAGAAACAGCCACAACCACTCATTAAACGGCTTCTTTTTCGTTTGATTTAATTAGCGGTTAGCAAACCAACTTCACATGTTACCGCCACCTACCGGACTGGACGCTTTAAATGTCCTTTTTTTTACCCGTTACTTCCTGTCCTCACAGTGGAGGTCTGCAGCCAGGTGCTCTTGAACAAAACCATCACAGTCGATGTTGTTGTCAATCACTGACACACACCAGGCTGTGAACTTAAAGAAACACTGAGCATTTAGCAAATGGAAAACATCCTTTTCACTTTTTTAATTTAAAAAAAGCAACCATAGCATCATTTACACCAGTGGTTCTCAGCTGGTCCAGTCCCAGGATCCACTATGTCTCTATTATTAACAGTCGCGACCCAAATATTGTTATTATTTATAATAACAAGTTTGCTGTTCCTGTTAACAAATTAAGGTGTATCTGGGTGGAGTCTCAACGCATTTTGATACAACTCAGGAAATTTTTGGCTTATTTTTTGCTCATTTTGGTTTATTTGGACACTTTTGCCAAGTTTTGGGCATATTTTGGGTCATTTTGACAGATTCTGAGCACATTTTGATTCATTTTTGGCTCGTTTTAGCATAAATTTCTCCAATAAGCTGGCAGAGACAGATCTAGAGGTTAATAGTGGGCAACTACTGGTGTCACCACCACTAAATATCCTGCTACTGAACTGTGTCATAACAAACACATCCTTTAAAATAAAAGACTTTATACCACTACTTTTTGCTTCTGCGACCCTCTAAAAATGGCTTCACGACCCACTTTTGGGTCCCGACCCACCAGTTGAGAACCACTGATGTAAACAAACTGGCCTTTAAGTGGTAAAACCCTGACAGAGAATAAACATGCATGCTGGCTGTGAAAATTACATTAACATCTAAGAATCTGATGTCATTTTTTGACGAGGACGTTTCTGTTTGATGTCCTGAGAGCTGGTATTAAATATCAGTAAAATATCCCAGACTGGAATCATCCAAAAAATACACATTTTATCATTTATCATGTGGAAAATATTTCTTTTTTTAAATTTGTCATTAAAAAAACACTGCCATCTTGTAAATAACCTGACATTTAAAGGGTTAAACTCCTAAAAATGACTGAATGCTTCATCGTTATGATCAATAATAAAGTCTAAGGATGGGTATCGCTAGGATTTTAATGGTACTACTTCTTACCGAATGAATAGAACTGTTCTTACCTCAGGTGTGGGCTGTTCTTCAGGTAGATCTAACGTCTTCTGTCGCTGTGGAGGAGATGGAGGAGGCAGGTCAGGTGATTTGGTGTCCTCCTTCCTGATTGGTGGAGCTGCAGAATCAGGAACATCCACCTGCTCCGGTGTCGGAGATTCAGGGCGTCTTTCTGCGACAGGTGGAGGTGGAGGAGGCTGAGTGGGAGCTACAAGCTTCCTGACTGGTGGAGGCGAGTCAGGTGGTGCAGCAGGTTTCTTCACCTGGATCTGGGACTCAGAGCGGCGCCCCGGTGTCTGATCTGTGGATGAGAATCTGGGCTTCGGAGCGAGAGGAGGTTTGGATCTGGGTCGAAGCTCTGTAGGTGAGGAGGGAGAGTCAGAGGAGGAAGGAGGTTTGGATCTGGGTCGAAGATCTGTAGGTGAGGAGGGAGACTCAGAGGAGGAAGGAGGCTTGGATCTGAGACGAGGTTCTGGAGGTGAGGAGGGGGAGTTTTGAGGAGATGAAGGAGGTTTGGGAGAAGAAGGATCTTTGGGAGAGGAGGGAGGAGACTGGGGTGGTTTGGATCTGAGACGAGGTTCTGGAGGTGAAGAGGTTTTAAGAGAAGGAGGAGGAGACTGAAGAGGTTTGGATCTGGGACGAAGCTCTGTAGGTGAGGAGGGAGACTCTGAGGTGGAAGGAGGCTTGGATCTGAGACGAGGTTCTGGAGGTGAGGAGGAGGAGGAGTTTCGAGGAGATGAAGGAGGTTTGGGAGAAGAAGGATCTTTGGGAGAGGAGGGAGGCGACTGAGGAGGTTTGGATCTGGGATGAAGCTCTTCACGTGAGGAAGAGGAGGAGGACTCAGGGGATGAGGGAGGAGACTGAGGAGCTTCTGGAGAAGAGGAGCGTCTGGTCCGGGTTCTCCAGGCCATCACAGGGGGGCTGGAGGACGGACTACCAGGAGGGCTGCTGGCTGAAGGTGCAGGACGGACAGACGGACCCTGAGGAGGACTGACAGCCATGACGTCCGTCTTCTGTCCGAGCGTTCGGTCCGTCGGCCTGCCGATGCTGAGTCGACGTCCGATGTCTCTGGAGGTCCTGGGAGTCTTGGGTTCTGAGGGTTTACTCCTCAGGGAGGACACTCTGGCTGGAGGCCGTCTGTACTGCAGATCCTTCTCCTCAGGTCCATGCAGGCCCAGCCTCTTCTCCCTCTGACAGAGAAACCAAACACAGATTTAAAAGGACAAACACTCTCTCTGAAGGCCTCAGCTCAGCCTCTTCATCTCCACCAACCTGCGTCTTCTTCTTCTGCAGGGCGATGAACCTCTCGCTCTGAGCCTGGATCATGGCCTCCAGGTCCTCCTGCCTCTTCAGCAGCTCCATGACGTCAGACACCGAGTCCTGCAGGAGCCACAACAACAGACGGGCTCACAAAGTGTAGCGGCTATTTGTCTAGAAAACAAACTTAACTTGAACTAAATAATCAGAAGGCCACTGATGCACCATGGGTAATGTGGTTTACACAGGCAAAGGAGTCACTGTCCAGACCAGACTGTTGCATTTCTTCTTGTTTAATTTAATATCAGGCAAACAAACAGAACTAAGTCACCTTCGTCCTGCTGCCTCTCCTGCTCAGGTAAGAAACCACATGCCCACCCAGGTGCATGCTGGTCCTCTGCCTGCTCCCTACCTAAACAGACCTCAGGGGCCCAAATCTATTAAACAAACCCACAAATTAAGCTACTAATTAACCCAAACAAAATACGATAAATAGGCAAATAATAAGTCGACATAAATAACTAACAAAGAGAACATTAACAAGTGATCCAAACAAAGCAAATAAACAGATATTAGGAAACCTTAGACTACTAAATAGCTCAAAACACAGATAAAATACAGTCTTTAAGTGTCCATGTAAACGGCCATTTGCATTTTTATTTATTTATTTATTGTATATTCATGTTCCGAGGTTGAGCAGCCCAGGACCTGGTATAAAGGACCGGTGACTGAACTCTGACTGAAGCCAGGACCTCAATGGGAGTACAGGAAGTTTCAGACGGTATGCAGCATCATACAGGCGGCTGTTTTCTACCGGCACGGTTCTCTTGATCCCATTTTAACTTCATCATAAATGAAACTGTTTGTGTGTGTTTTAGTTTCACGGTGTAATAAAGACGAGACCGAGCGCCAGTCGAACTCTACCGCTGTGTCACTGATGCCGAGAGCAGCTACAGTCCATCTGGTGTGTTTCCCTTTAAGGTCTGTTTCATCTCCATGGGTCCACTTTTCACTCAAAATGACCACAAAACATGTCGACACTCAGCTACGAGACAAAAGGCCTCGGTTCTATCAAATGACTAGGATGTGTCCAGAATAAATCAAAATCTGTCCAGAATTATTAAAAAAAAGGTTCAGAATGACTCAAAATTGGCCCAAAATGATTCTAAAATTGTTCAAAATGATAAGAACCTGTGTAAAATAACTCAAAATGTGTTCAAAATGCTTTGAAATTCGTCCAAAACATGGTAAAAATTGTTCAGAATGACTCCAAATTTGTCTATAAGGTCATGAAATTGTTTTAAAATGACTCAATAGGCTCAAAATGATTTAAATTTTGACCAAAAGGTCACTAAAATGTTTAAATATGACTCAATGCTGCACAAAAACACACGGGCATAAGACTCCAATAAAAACACTATTAAAATTCCCAAAATTAAAATGCAGAACTTATCCAGAACGAGTTAAAAACCTTTCAGAATGTTTGAAATATGTTAAAAATGTCATGGAAAAGCCAAAAGTTATTCTAAAAGTCTGAAAACTGGTTTAAAAAAAAGACTCGAAATGACTTGAAAATGACTCCAAAAAGACTCCAAAATAACTCCAAAATGACTCAATGCTGCACAAATAGATAAAAAAATAAAGCATCTCCAAAATTAAAATTCAAAGTTTGTACCCAAAATGAGTTAAAAACCTCTCAGAATGTTTGAAACGTGTTCAAAATGACATGAAAATGCCACAAAAGGCTCAGAATGACTCAAAATTTGTCCACAAGGTCCTGACAATTGTTTTAAAATGACTCAATTGGCTCAAAAAGGATTTAAATTTTGACCAAAATGACTAAAATGATCCAAAAGACTCGAAAATGGTCCAATGTGACTCAAAAATGGTTCAAAAGACTCGAAAATGGTTCAAAAGACTCGAAAATGGTTCAAAAGACTCGAAAATGGTCCAATGTGACTCAATGCTGCGCAAATGGATAAAAAAATAAAGCATCTCCAAAATTAAAATTCAAAGTTTGTACCCAAAACGACTTAAAAACCTCTCAGAATGTTTGAAACGTGTTCAAAATGACATGAAAATGCCAAAAAATGATGTAAAAGGTCTCAACATCGGTTAAAAAGACTCAGATTCAGTCCAGAATGACTTCACATCTGTCCACAGTGATCTAAAATGTAAATGTAAAATGTGCTCAGTGAGTCCAGACGAGGAGCTGAACCTGAGGATCGATTATAACCTGTCCCTGTTCCATCTCCTGAATCAGTGACGTCAGCTGACCTCACCTGTCCCTGTCCACCTGTCGCCCTCCTCCACCTGAACCTGTCCACCTGTCGCCCTCCTCCACCTGTCCCTGTCCACCTGTCGCCCTCCTCCACCTGAACCTACCCCGTAGTCTTCAGCCGTCAGCGTTGCTTCGTAGGAGCTCAGCCAGCGCTCGGCCTGGTCCAGCTCCTTCTGCAGGAGGCTGATCTCCAGCTCCTCCTCGTACAGCAGCCGACTCTCCTCCCAGACCTCCTCCAGCTGCAGCTCCAGGTCCTCCAGGCCACAGATCTTCTCCTCCACCTGGAGAAAGCAGAAGCACACGTCAGCTGTTCTCCTTCACGGAGCGTTTCGGGATCGTGTTGCTGCTTCACCTCCTGAGACATGAAGCTCCGGTCCTCCACCAGCCGCCGGCCTTCGTCCTTCACAGCCTGGGACCTGCTGAGCTGCCGGTCCATCTGGACTCGGCACTCGTCGTGTTTTTTAATGAGCTGCTCGAGGTCGCTTCCCTCCAAGCTGTGAACGTCCACTCGGACCAGAGACAGCATCTCCTTCAGCCAGGCCCTGGAACGACACAGCAGTGATCATCAACAGCAGCAGCTTCAGAAGAAACCAGTTTAACAGACAACCAGAGGAACCAGTTTAACAGACAACCAGAGGAACCAGTTTAACAGACAACCAGAGGAACTAGTTTAACAGACAACCAGAGGAACTAGTTTAACAGACAACCAGAGGAACTAGTTTAACAGACAACCAGAGGAACTAGTTTAACAGACAACCAGAGGAACTAGTTTAACAGACAACCAGAGGAACTAGTTTAACAGACAACCAGAGGAACCAGTTTAACAGACAACCAGAGGAACCAGTTTAACAGACAACCAGAGGAACCAGTTTAACAGACAACCAGAGGAACTAGTTTAACAGACAACCAGAGGAACTAGTTTAACAGACAACCAGAGGAACCAGTTTAACAGACAACCAGAGGAACTAGTTTAACAGACAACCAGAGGAACTAGTTTAACAGACAACCAGAGGAACTAGTTTAACAGACAACCAGAGGAACCAGTTTAACAGACAACCAGAGGAACCAGTTTAACAGACAACCAGAGGAACTAGTTTAACAGACAACCAGAGGAACCAGTTTAACAGACAACCAGAGGAACCAGTTTAACAGACAACCAGAGAAACTAGTTTAACAGACAACCAGAGGAACTAGTTTAACAGACAACCAGAGGAACTAGTTTAACAGACAACCAGAGGAACTAGTTTAACAGACAACCAGAGGAACTAGTTTAACAGACAACCAGAGGAACTAGTTTAACAGACAACCAGAGGAACCAGTTTAACAGACAACCAGAGGAACCAGTTTAACAGACAACCAGAGAAACTAGTTTAACAGACAACCAGAGGAACTAGTTTAACAGACAACCAGAGAAACCAGTTTAACAGACAACCAGAGGAACCAGTTTAACAGACAGTTTAACAGACAACCAGAGGAACTAGTTTAACAGACAACCAGAGGAACCAGTTTAACAGACAACCAGAGGAACCAGTTTAACAGACAACCAGAGAAACTAGTTTAACAGACAACCAGAGGAACTAGTATAACAGACAACCAGAGGAACTAGTTTAACAGACAACCAGAGAAACTAGTTTAACAGACAACCAGAGGAACTAGTTTAACAGACAACCAGAGGAACTAGTTTAACAGACAACCAGAGGAACCAGTTTAACAGACAACCAGAGGAACTAGTTTAACAGACAACCAGAAAACTAGTTTAACAGACAACCAGAGGAACCAGTTTAACAGACAACCAGAGGAACTAGTTTAACAGACAACCAGAGAAACCAGTTTAACAGACAACCAGAGGAACCAGTTTAACAGACAACCAGAGAAACTAGTTTAACAGACAACCAGAGAAACCAGTTTAACAGACAACCAGAGAAACCAGTTTAACAGACAACCAGAGGAACTAGTTTAACAGACAACCAGAGGAACTAGTTTAACAGACAACCAGAAAACTAGTTTAACAGACAACCAGAGGAACCAGTTTAACAGACAACCAGAGAAACTAGTTTAACAGACAACCAGAGGAACTAGTTTAACAGACAACCAGAGAAACCAGTTTAACAGACAACCAGAGGAACCAGTTTAACAGACAACCAGAGAAACTAGTTTAACAGACAACCAGAGAAACTAGTTTAACAGACAACCAGAGGAACTAGTTTAACAGACAACCAGAGGAACTAGTTTAACAGACAACCAGAGGAACCAGTTTAACAGACAACCAGAGAAACTAGTTTAACAGACAACCAGAGGAACTAGTTTAACAGACAACCAGAGAAACCAGTTTAACAGACAACCAGAGGAACCAGTTTAACAGACAACCAGAGAAACTAGTTTAACAGACAACCAGAGAAACTAGTTTAACAGACAACCAGAGGAACTAGTTTAACAGACAACCAGAGGAACTAGTTTAACAGACAACCAGAGGAACCAGTTTAACAGACAACCAGAGAAACTAGTTTAACAGACAACCAGAGGAACCAGTTTAACAGACAACCAGAGGAACCAGTTTAACAGACAACCAGAGAAACCAGTTTAACAGACAACCAGAGGAAACCAGTTTAACAGACAACCAGAGGAACCAGTTTAACAGACAACCAGAGAAACCAGTTTAACAGACAACCAGAGGAACCAGTTTAACAGACAACCAGAGGAAACTAGTTTAACAGACAACCAGAGGAACTAGTTTAACAGACAACCAGAGGAACCAGTTTAACAGACAACCAGAGAAACTAGTTTAACAGACAACCAGAGGAACCAGTTTAACAGACAACCAGAGGAACCAGTTTAACAGACAACCAGAGGAACTAGTTTAACAGACAACCAGAGGAACTAGTTTAACAGACAACCAGAGGAACTAGTTTAACAGACAACCAGAGGAACTAGTTTAACAGACAACCAGAGAAACTAGTTTAACAGACAACCAGAGGAACTAGTTTAACAGACAACCAGAGGAACCAGTTTAACAGACAACCAGAGGAACCAGTTTAACAGACAACCAGAGGAACTAGTTTAACAGACAACCAGAGGAACTAGTTTAACAGACAACCAGAGGAACTAGTTTAACAGACAACCAGAGGAACTAGTTTAACAGACAACCAGAGGAACTAGTTTAACAGACAACCAGAGGAACTAGTTTAACAGACAACCAGAGGAACCAGTTTAACAGACAACCAGAGGAACCAGTTTAACAGACAACCAGAGGAACCAGTTTAACAGACAACCAGAGGAACCAGTTTAACAGACAACCAGAGAAACCAGTTTAACAGACAACCAGAGAAACCAGTTTAACAGACAACCAGAGAAACCAGTTTAACAGACAACCAGAGGAACTAGTTTAACAGACAACCAGAGAAACCAGTTTAACAGACAACCAGAGGAACCAGTTTAACAGACAACCAGAGGAACCAGTTTAACAGACAACCAGAGGAACCAGTTTAACAGACAACCAGAGGAACCAGTTTAACAGACAACCAGAGGAACCAGTTTAACAGACAACCAGAGGAACCAGTTTAACAGACAACCAGAGGAACCAGTTTAACAGACAACCAGAGGAACCAGTTTAACAGACAACCAGAGGAACCAGTTTAACAGACAACCAGAGGAACCAGTTTAACAGACAACCAGAGGAACCAGTTTAACAGACAACCAGAGGTTTAACAGACAACCAGAGGAACCAGTTTAACAGACAACCAGAGGAACCAGTTTAACAGACAACCAGAGAAACCAGTTTAACAGACAACCAGAGGAACCAGTTTAACAGACAACCAGAGGAACCAGTTTAACAGACAACCAGAGGAACCAGTTTAACAGACAACCAGAGGAACCAGTTTAACAGACAACCAGAGGAACCAGTTTAACAGACAACCAGAGGAACTAGTTTAACAGACAACCAGAGGAACCAGTTTAACAGACAACCAGAGGAACCAGTTTAACAGACAACCAGAGGAACCAGTTTAACAGACAACCAGAGGAACCAGTTTAACAGACAACCAGAGAAACCAGTTTAACAGACAACCAGAGAAACCAGTTTAACAGACAACCAGAGAAACCAGTTTAACAGACAACCAGAGGAACCAGTTTAACAGACAACCAGAGGAACCAGTTTAACAGACAACCAGAGGAACTAGTTTAACAGACAACCAGAGGAACTAGTTTAACAGACAACCAGAGGAACTAGTTTAACAGACAACCAGAGGAACCAGTTTAACAGACAACCAGAGGAACTAGTTTAACAGAAACCAGAGGAACCAGTTTAACAGACAACCAGAGAAACCAGTTTAACAGACAACCAGAGAAACCAGTTTAACAGACAACCAGAGGAACCAGTTTAACAGAAACCAGAGGAACTAGTTTAACAGACAACCAGAGGAACCAGTTTAACAGACAACCAGAGGAACCAGTTTAACAGACAACCAGAGGAACTAGTTTAACAGACAACCAGAGGAACCAGTTTAACAGACAACCAGAGGAACTAGTTTAACAGACAACCAGAGGAACCAGTTTAACAGACAACCAGAGAAACTAGTTTAACAGACAACCAGAGGAACTAGTTTAACAGACAACCAGAGGAACTAGTTTAACAGACAACCAGAGGAACTACTTTAACAGACAACCAGAGGAACCAGTTTAACAGACAACCAGAGAAACCAGTTTAACAGACAACCAGAGGAACCAGTTTAACAGACAACCAGAGGAACCAGTTTAACAGACAACCAGAGGAACCAGTTTAACAGACAACCAGAGGAACCAGTTTAACAGACAACCAGAGGAACCAGTTTAACAGACAACCAGAGGAACTAGTTTAACAGACAACCAGAGAAACTAGTTTAACAGAAACCAGAGGAACCAGTTTAACAGACAACCAGAGAAACCAGTTTAACAGACAACCAGAGGAACTAGTTTAACAGACAACCAGAGGAACTAGTTTAACAGAAACCAGAGGAACCAGTTTAACAGACAACCAGAGAAACCAGTTTAACAGAAACCAGAGGAACCAGTTTAACAGACAACCAGAGGAACTAGTTTAACAGACAACCAGAGGAACTAGTTTAACAGACAACCAGAGGAACCAGTTTAACAGACAACCAGAGGAACTAGTTTAACAGAAACCAGAGGAACTAGTTTAACAGACAACCAGAGGAACTAGTTTAACAGACAACCAGAGAAACTAGTTTAACAGACAACCAGAGGAACTAGTTTAACAGACAACCAGAGGAACTAGTTTAACAGAAACCAGAGGAACCAGTTTAACAGACAACCAGAGGAACTAGTTTAACAGAAACCAGAGGAACTAGTTTAACAGACAACCAGAGAAACTAGTTTAACAGAAACCAGAGGAACCAGTTTAACAGACAACCAGAGGAACTAGTTTAACAGACAACCAGAGAAACTAGTTTAACAGACAACCAGAGAAACTAGTTTAACAGACAACCAGAGGAACCAGTTTAACAGACAACCAGAGGAACCAGTTTAACAGACAACCAGAGGAACCAGTTTAACAGACAACCAGAGGAACTAGTTTAACAGACAACCAGAGGAACCAGTTTAACAGACAACCAGAGGTTAACAGAAACCAGAGGAACCAGTTTAACAGACAACCAGAGAAACCAGTTTAACAGACAACCAGAGGAACCAGTTTAACAGACAACCAGAGGAACTAGTTTAACAGACAACCAGAGGAACCAGTTTAACAGACAACCAGAGGAACCAGTTTAACAGACAACCAGAGAAACCAGTTTAACAGACAACCAGAGGAACCAGTTTAACAGACAACCAGAGGAACCAGTTTAACAGACAACCAGAGGAACCAGTTTAACAGACAACCAGAGGAACCAGTTTAACAGACAACCAGAGGAACCAGTTTAACAGACAACCAGAGGAACCAGTTTAACAGACAACCAGAGAAACCAGTTTAACAGACAACCAGAGGAACTAGTTTAACAGACAACCAGAGGAACTAGTTTAACAGACAACCAGAGGAACTAGTTTAACAGACAACCAGAGAAACCAGTTTAACAGACAACCAGAGGAACTAGTTTAACAGACAACCAGAGGAACTAGTTTAACAGACAACCAGAGGAACTAGTTTAACAGACAACCAGAGGAACTAGTTTAACAGACAACCAGAGGAACTAGTTTAACAGACAACCAGAGGAACCAGTTTAACAGACAACCAGAGGAACCAGTTTAACAGACAACCAGAGGAACCAGTTTAACAGACAACCAGAGGAACCAGTTTAACAGACAACCAGAGGAACTAGTTTAACAGACAACCAGAGGAACTAGTTTAACAGACAACCAGAGGAACTAGTTTAACAGACAACCAGAGGAACTAGTTTAACAGACAACCAGAGGAACTAGTTTAACAGACAACCAGAGGAACTAGTTTAACAGACAACCAGAGGAACTAGTTTAACAGACAACCAGAGAAACCAGTTTAACAGACAACCAGAGGAACTAGTTTAACAGACAACCAGAGGAACCAGTTTAACAGACAACCAGAGGAACCAGTTTAACAGACAACCAGAGGAACTAATGTAGAGCAGGAAGAGGTTCCTCAGTGTTTACGTCTGTTTACATGCTGCAGCTCACTGTGAGCCAAAGCACCAAGCAAGATGTCCACGATTCTACAAGGATTTACTCCCATCTCACCAGATTTTATCATTAAGAATCAAAAAATGGGAACTTTTTAAATCATTCTGGACAAATTTTGTGTCATTTTGGGAACCTTTCGAGTTATTTGGAAAAAGTTTGAGTCATGTTGGACACATTTTTTAGTTATTGTGGGATCATTTTGAGTCATTTTGGAGAACTTTTTGAATAATTTTGGACAGTTTTGAGTGATTTTGGGAACTTTTTAAGTCATTTGAACAACTTATGAGTCATTTTGGATAGTTTTCAGTCATTCTAGACAAATTTTGTGTGATTTTGGGAACCTTTCGAGTTATCTGGAAAGAGTTTGAGTCATTTTGGACAAAATTTGAGTCATTTTAGGAACTTTTTGAATCATTTTGAGTCATTTTTTGGAACACTTTGGAAACGTTCAGTCATTTTGGAGAATTTTGAGTAATCTTGGGAACTTTTCAAATCATTTTGGACAAATTTGAGTCATTTTGGGAACTTTTTGAGTCATTTTAGACAATTTTGAGTCATTTTGTGAACTTTTTAAGTGTTTGGACAACTTTTGTGTAATTTTGTGAACTTTTGTGTCATTTTGGGAACCTTTCGAGTTATTTGGAAAAAGTTTGAGTCATTTTGGACACATTTTTTAGTTATTGTGGCATCATTTTGAGTCATTTTGGACAATTAAGCCATTTTGGAGAACTTTTTGAATCATTTTGGGAAATGTTTAAGTAATTTGAACAACTTTTGAGTCATTTTGGATAGTTTTTCAGTCATTCTAGACAAATTTTGTGTGATTTTGGGAACCTTTCGAGTTATCTGGAAAGAGTTTGAGTCATTTTGGACAAAATTTGAGTAATTTTGGGAACTTTTTGAATCATTTTGAGTCATTTTTAGGAACACTTTGGAAACATTCAGTCATTTTAGAGAACTTTGAGTAACCTTGGGAACTTTTCGAATCATTTTGGACAAATTTGAGTCATTTTGGGAACATTTTGAGTCATTTTGGACAAATTTGAGTCATTTTGGGAACCTTTTGAGTCATTTTGGACAAATTTGAGTCATTTTGGGAACCTTTTGAGTCATTTTGGACAAATTTGAGTCATTTTGGACAAATTCTATGTTATTTTGGAACTTTTTGAGCCTTTTTCACAATTTTTGGTCATTTTGGGAACATTTTAAGTTAACTGGAAAAAGTTTGAGCTGTTTTGGGAACCTTGTGAGTCATTTTTGACAAATTTGAGTCATTTTGGGAACATTTTGAATCATTTTAGATATATTGCATTTTATTTTGAATAAATAAGGATTAATTAACAAGGTTTCAGTCATTTCAATCAATTCAAACCTAAAACCTCAAATCCATCTAGTAGCTGGAGATACATCCAGCATGGAGGAACATCTAGTAGCTGGAGATACATCCAGCATGGAGGAACATCTAGTAGCTGGAGATACATCCAGCATGGAGGAACATCTAGTAGCTGGAGATACATCCAGCATGGAGGATCATCTAGTAGCTGGAGATACATCCAGCATGGAGGAACATCTAGTAGCTGGAGATACATCCAGCATGGAGGAACATCTAGTAGCTGGAGATACATCCAGCATGGAGGAACATCTAGTAGCTGGAGATACATCCAGCATGGAGGAACATCTAGTAGCTGGAAATACATCCAGCATGGAGGAACATCTAGTAGCTGGAGATACATCCAGCATGGAGGAACATCTAGTAGCTGGAGATACATCCAGCATGGAGGAACATCTAGTAGCTGGAGATACATCCAGCATGGAGGAACATCTAGTAGCTGGAGATACATCCAGCATGGAGGAACATCTAGTAGCTGGAGATACATCCAGCATGGAGGAACATCTAGTAGCTGGAGATACATCCAGCATGGAGGAACATCTAGTAGCTGGAGATACATCCAGCATGGAGGAACATCTAGTAGCTGGAGATACATCCAGCATGGAGGAACATCTAGTAGCTGGAGATACATCCAGCATGGAGGAACATCTAGTAGCTGGAGATACATCCAGCATGGAGGAACATCTAGTAGCTGGAGATACATCCAGCATGGAGGAACATCTAGTAGCTGGAGATACATCCAGCATGGAGGAACATCTAGTAGCTGGAGATACATCCAGCATGGAGGAACATCTAGTAGCTGGAGATACATCCAGCATGGAGGAACATCTAGTAGCTGGAGATACATCCAGCATGGAGGAACATCTAGTAGCTGGAGATACATCCAGCATGGAGGAACATCTAGTAGCTGGAGATACATCCAGCATGGAGGAACATCTAGTAGCTGGAGATACATCCAGCATGGAGGAACATCTAGTAGCCGGAGATACATCCAGCATGGAGAAACATCTAGTAGCTGGAGATACATCCAGCATGGAGGAACATCTAGTAGCTGGAGATACATCCAGCATGGAGGAACATCTAGTAGCTGGAGATACATCCAGCATGGAGGAACATCTAGTAGCTGGAGATACATCCAGCATGGAGGAACATCTAGTAGCTGGAGATACATCCAGCATGGAGGAACATCTAGTAGCTGGAGATACATCCAGCATGGAGGAACATCTAGTAGCTGGAGATACATCCAGCATGGAGGAACATCTAGTAGCTGGAAATACATCCAGCATGGAGAAACATCTAGTAGCCATCTAGTAGCTGGAGATACATCCAGCATGGAGGAACATCTAGTAGCTGGAGATACATCCAGCATGGAGGAACATCTAGTAGCTGGAGATACATCCAGCATGGAGGAACATCTAGTAGCTGGAGATACATCCAGCATGGAGGAACATCTAGTAGCTGGAGATACATCCAGCATGGAGGAACATCTAGTAGCTGGAGATACATCCAGCATGGAGGAACATCTAGTAGCTGGAGATACATCCAGCATGAAGGAACATCTAGTAGCTGGAGATACATCCAGCATGGAGGAACATCTAGTAGCTGGAGATACATCCAGCATGGAGGAACATCTAGCAGCTGGAGATACATCCAGCATGGAGGAACATCTAGCAGCTGGAGATACATCCAGCATGGAGGAACATCTAGCAGCTGGAGATACATCCAGCATGGAGGAACATCTAGTAGCTGGAGATGCATCCAGCATGGAGGAACATCTAGTAGCTGGAGATACATCCAGCATGGAGGAACATCTAGCAGCTGGAGATACATCCAGCATGGAGGAACATCTAGTAGCTGGAGATACATCCAGCATGGAGGAACATCTAGTAGCTGGAGATACATCCAGCATGGAGGAACGTCTAGTAGCTGGAGATACATCCAGCATGGAGGAACGTCTAGTAGCTGGAGATACATCCAGCATGGAGGAACATCTAGCAGCTGGAGATACATCCAGCATGGAGGAGCATCTAGTAGCTGGAGATGCATCCAGCATGGAGGAACATCTTCCTACAGCTGATGAACATGGAGGTACTTTGTATCTATCCAGTATGTGGAGACGACACTGGTCCAGTGTTGGTAACAGCAGTGGACACTTGGAGAAACTGGACTGAATCTTTAATGCAGAAGTCTGAGTGAATTAAACAAATAACCTTCATCTTTGTTCTGTTTGTTTTTTATGTCTTTAAACAGGAAATAATTCATTCACTATCTACAGTCTTTAAGCTCCTGAACGTCTGAGATCAGCTGGACGTGGTTGTTTCTGGTTATATTGTGTATATTATGTTCCTGAGCTTTAAAACAAAGAAGCTATCTGCTCCAGAACTCCAGTCCTGGATCTAAACTGCAGACAGAACCTACATGAGTTCGGAGCACTGGGAGAAGTATCTCTGGACGTCCTCGGCCTGGCCCAGTCTGGCCCGGCGCTGGGAGGCCTTGTCCCGGATGCTGGTCCAGGAGTTCTGCAGCTCCTCCAGCCGCTGAGCCACCGAGGTTCTGACCCGAGGCTGCCGTCGGCTCAGAGCCCGGCCCGCCTCGCTGCTCCGGGTCACTTCCTCCGAGATCAGAACCAGGTCCGTCTGGAGGGAGACATCAGCAGCATTCACTCACTCATTCATTCAGAGGGAGGGATCACCTGAGAGCAGAGCTGAGGTCTTACTGGTTGATCTAACTGT
Organism: Dascyllus trimaculatus; assembly: GCA_024666655.1. Taxonomy (NCBI): domain Eukaryota; kingdom Metazoa; phylum Chordata; class Actinopteri; family Pomacentridae; genus Dascyllus; species Dascyllus trimaculatus. Next base: position 31,543,123 of record CM045462.1, on the reverse strand, counting down.
TTAACGTTTCATTTCTCTTACAGATTTCCTGTTTTGGTAAATTACAGATAACATCCAGTAAAATCAGATGACAGACGTTCATTCATGTCAGGAGTTCCTTCCTGGTCCTGTAGCTCCAGTCTCTCGGCTCTGGTGCTCTGCTTCATGCCTTCTTACCTCCAGAGCCTCGTGTTGCCTCAGCAGAGTCTGGATCGCCTGCAGGTCGTGTCCCTGATCCTCTGAGTCCAGGACCGCCTCCTTCTCGGCCATCCAGCCCTTCAGCTCGTCCACGTCGTGGTTGAACTGATGGACCTCCCTGGCTGCCTGCAGATTCTGGAGGACAAAGCACAAACCGTCGCTCTCTCCATCTCCACCCGTCCAGAACCTCCCTGACCGATCAGATGTCTACCTGCTCTCTGGTCCTGATGCTGCCGTTCAGCTCGTCCCACAGCCGACTCAGAGCGTCGTCCCTCCTCCGGGCCTGACCGTCCTGCTGCAGCCCCCGGCCCAGCTGCTGCACCGAGGTGAGCCGGCTGCGACCCAAACCGGACACATCCGACACCAGAACCTCCAGCTTCTTCTGAAGGACCTGCAGGTGGAGGGATGGAGGTGTGTTTGATCGTATTTCTTTAATAAAGAAGTCGTCAGTGCTACAAACTGAAACCCAAGTATTTCCTATCTGAGCTGCCAGCCGGGTCCCTCTGAGCGTTCAGGCCTTCATCAGATGTTCTGTACATTTAATAGTCAATAACTGAAGGAACTGAGTCTCATTGGTTCATGAGGATTGTCTGTGAACCTGTCATGAAGTCATGCTATCTTTCACCAAATGACACAGATCAGCCAGAAACTGTAAAATCTGAAAGAACCAACCGACATCTCCTTCCTGACGGTCCTTCATCATATCTGACCAGTGGTTCCATCAGATGAAGACCCACATCTCAGCTAAAGTCATCACATTTCATTCACATCCTTTGTCCTACATGTCTGGAGTTGATCTCATGCGTCTCACCTCCACATCCTCCAGATCTTGTCCACAGTCCTCAGACTCCGCCACCGTCTTCCTGGAGGTCAGCCATGTTTGTAGTTCTTTGGCCTCTCTCTCGTACACGTAGAGGCGGAGCTGATCTTCCAGAGCGGCGCGACGAGACGCGGAAAGTTTGATCAGAGAGTCAAATTTTTCCACAACAGCTGGGAGAGACTCCCTGACCAGGCGGCTGAGACAGAAACACAGTTTTATTTTACATTTCAGACTTCAGAGTAAAGAGCTGTTGAAACACTACAGACCTGTCTGGGTGCTGGAGGTGCTGCAGCGACGCTCCGCTCTCCTGCAGCTTCTCCACCGTCCTCCTCTGGTTCTCCAGCTCCACGACCACCGAGTCCAGCCTCCTCAGCAGAGCCTCCGTCGCCTCCTCGCTCCTCCCACAGTCCCGAGACTCCAAACCGACCCGCTGCTCCTCCAACCAGACCTGCAGCTCCGACAGCTGAACGCACAGAAGCACGAATGAGGAACAGCTCAGGCTGATCTGGAACATCTGCACCAACACGTCCACTGCAGAGGGCATCCAGGAACTCAGGGTTTTAGGAAAGCAGGGCAGCTGTTTTCATTAAGCAGATTCAAGAACTAACCAGAGAAACTGAAGCAACACTCCGAAGTTAAAACAACACAAGACAGGAGCAGAATATGTGAGCTAGATCCACACCAAGATTAAAAAACAAGATAGAAGAGCAAAAGAGAAAGAACAAATAGCAATATTACTGGGATAATTAGAGCTGGGTATTGATTCAGATTTCCCAAATTGATTCGATTTTCCATTTAGTTAAGGATATTTCAGTCACGGTACCAATTTTACTTAAATATGGAAGAGATTCTCAGAGAACCAATGCTGTAAATAGTAGAAACTACCTTTAACTTGGTGCACTATTTAAGATAATGTTTACATTAAGAATTGAGCCCAAAGCAGTTCAATTAATTGTGTAATTTCTATTAGACATGACCAAAACAAAAATGTAACAATTTAAATCCAATCAAATCACAGGGCTGGCAGTGTAAATAAGGAGCTTCAAACACACTGAGGACGTTCACTTTGCTGCCTGTGACTCTCACACAGCTTTGGTTTTAGTGCAGTATGTTGCAGTAAACGGTCCAGCATCTCCACCGTGTCGCCACGTCAATCACCAGCTGATGTCCAGGCAGACCCAGTAATCTTTGCTTCTCTTTAAGCTTGTGGTTAGCCGTGATGCTACGATAAAATAATGATGCGATGTGCCTCATTCTGCCAAGCAGGCAAGCAACAGCTGGACTCTGAGAGCTGCTTATGAAGCTAAACTGAGTGTGAAACAGCCGACGTGCAACAGGTCCGTCATTTCCACAGCACGGACAATATTCACAGCATTGTCTGTTATGACGGCTGGATCTTTGTCTGTCAGATCCCATTCTGCTATGGCTTCAAACAACAGTTCACATAAATGACTCGCCGTGTTTCAGCTGCTCTGTCTGTAGGACACGAGACATGAGGGTCCACTCAGTGTCGATGCAGTGAGCAGTAATGGTCAAGTATGAATCCGTTACTCTGGATGTCCGACTGTCTCAGGTTAAAGCGACTCTCTCTGCTGACTTAAGCGATGCTGCGATGCTGTGTTTCACATCTGCATACATGTTTGTCACTTCACTCAGCTGTTTGCATGTCGGTATAACTTGGCTCCAGAGTCTTCATGAGGCCGCGGAAACCATCATTTTCAACAAGGCTGTATGATCCCATGTCCTTGCTTATGAATGCTGCGACCGCCGGGGTTTGTTTCTGGGCTCGCAGAGAATTTGCTGGTAACTTAAATAGAAATGTTCTGTCTGTCCACGCGAGATGACTCGGCTTTAAACTGGGTGCATTGCACATGGTAGAAAAGACGTATTAAATAATGGATTTTAAGAATTTATGGATCGATATCAGGCCATTCAAAGGAAAATCAATTTTTTTAACCCAGCCCTCGGGATAAAAGCCTTTAACTTCTACAGACATTCGGTAAAAAGTGATCGGTAAAACTTCCAATTAAAGCTTTTAATCTAAATTAGCATCCCTACTGTCCTGCCACAGACTGACAGCAGCCTAAACAAAGGATCAGGAGTAGGTTTAAGCCGATACTGATCAATAAAAACAAACGCTTTGATCGGCCGACTAGTTTCAAGTTAGCTTTTCTCTGAGCATTAGTGACGGCAGTGAAATCTCTGTTTGCAAACATTACCAGCAGTCCCCCCTGAGAGGAGGTCCTCCACGGTCATCATTCTTATATCTTACGTCTGGCCGTCTGTTACCTCAGTGAGGAAGGTGTGGATGTTCAGCGCCTCCTGCAGGAGCTTCCCCTTCTTCTCCGCCTCCATCAGCAGCTTCTCATGGAGACTCTTCAGCTCCTCCAGACGCTCACGGATGTCGTGAGACGCGAAGTGTCGACCCCTGACCTAAAGATCAGACGAAGATTAGAGCTTCGCCTTAACGTGTCGCTGAAAACAAAAAGCTGATTGGTCCTCACCAGGCTATGCCCCGCCTCCTGGACGGCCTGGACCAATGGGGCGCGACCCGAGATCTCCTGCATCACAGCCTGGAAAAACAGATTTAAACATCTTGTGAAAATCAACAGAACCATAGCGAAGCTTTCAAAATGTAGAACAACGCAGATGTTTTCAGGATTTTCTGACATTTTATCGACAAAGAAGCAGAGTCACTAGCAATAAAAACAATTTAAGATAAATAAGATCCACGTCGCAAAAAAACATGCAGGTATTTATGTTTGTTTGAGTAAAACAAACATAAACACACAGGGCGGCTGTGTCTCAGGTGGTAGAGTGGGTCGTCCACTGATCACAAGGTTGGCGGTTCGATCCCCGGCCCCTCCACATGCTGAAGTGTCCTTGGGCAAGACACTGAACCCCAAGTTGATCCCAATGGTAGATTAGCGCCTTGCATGGAGGCTCTGTCGCCATTGGAGTGTGAATGTGTGAATGAGAAACACATTGTAAAGCACTTTGGAACCACTAAAGTAGAGAAAAGCGCTATATAAGTGCAGACCATTTACCATTTAAAATAACAGCATTTAATTCACTTCCTTCATTAGAATTAGTTATGTCCTGATCTAAAGCATTGTTAGGATTAACTTCAGTCCAATTCTTTGTTTATGTTCGCTGTCAACCAAGTGTTTTAAACAGATAGGATGCTAAGTTTGAATAGTTTGCTAAAAAAAAAGAAAAAGAAAAAAATAGTTTGCTAAAATCAATAATCAGTAACTCTATTAATCAATAATTGGTAACATAAATTCAGCCCAGTCCTGTGCTGATGTTGCTGTTTTAGTCAACAAACACATCATTTTAGCCAGAAATGCAGCTTTATGACATACAGGAACTCCGTCCTGGTTGATCCCTGTTGTCTTAATCACATCAGCTCTGGTTGGAGGTCATTAACCACCACATTAGTCTCTGTCATGGTGCCCGTTGTAGCTAAACTCCCACAATGCTCTCTGCTTCCAACATCAACTGTAGTCTGAATGACGCCTCCTCTGGTCTCTACAGTATTGAACAGTGAGAGGCTCCACCTGGTGGAACAACCAGGTACTACAGCTGATCTATGATACATTTACTGACATCATGGAGAGAAAACAGGTTTACAGTTCAGACAGTCTCCAACCAGAGCTTTACAACAAGGTTCATGAACATCTACAGAACATTAAGAAGCAGACTGGAGCAGAAATGCATTTTTTTCTTAATGCACTGCAGCAATATTCAGCTAAATCAGTCAAATCTAATGTATTTGAAGTGTGTATTATCATGAAAATGGCATCAGATTGGGACACGCCATCAGCAGATACTGAATAATAAAGGACAAAGATCCGACTCCTTAATTTGACCGTGACGTCTGAAGTTTCCTGCAGCAGCTCTTCTGTCTGTGGTTACCTGGTGTTTGTGGAGCAGCTGCTGGACGCTGCTCAGTGAACTTCCCCAGTCTTTGGCGGTGACGGAGGGCAGCCGGTCGCTCAGCCAGGCCACCTCCTCCTCCAGGTCCCTGTAGAACTGGAACAGAACCTGCCAGGCCTCCAGGGTCTCTCTGCGGCTCTGCATGGGCTCTGCCAGACTGTTGTACCTGATAGAAAACTCCTGTTAACACCTCTGAGCACAACGTTGATTCTCCACTCTACATAAATCAAGTTTACAGCATTACTACTGTCATTCATCACGTAAATGAAACAGCAGCAATCAGAATGTCGTCACATTAGCATCTAAATGTTGAACACACTGTTGTCGGCTGAAGCTCTCAGACTTTCTGTTTCCAACAACATTATTCATGATGAGCTGCTGTTTCTTCTTTAGTGTGTGATATTTCTCCTTTATATAACAGTTGGTCTGTTTTCCATCAGTCTTTGGAGATGCAGCATGACAAGATCTGAAGATACCATTCAATCACTATAAGGCTATTCAGAATCAGAAATACTTCACTGCCTGTTATTTTAAGGATGGTTATCATGGTTATCATAAGAGCTGCTTTGAGGAGAAGGGATGTGAATGTGGACATCCGTCAGGGTCTAAGGACTGAGTAAAAGTCACGCTCTTCTTGATATAAAGTGACAGATGTACAACCAAGCCAGATTCATCGCAGCACAATAGATTAGATCAGTGGTTCTCAACTGGTCCAGCCTCAGGATCCACTATGTCTCTATTAATAATGTTTGTGACCCAGATTGTTGAAGTTTGCTGTTCCTGTTAACACATTAAGGTTTATTTGGGTGGAGTCTCAACACAGTTTGATACAACTTAGAAAAATTTTGGCTTATATTTGTCCTAATTTTGGTTTATTTGGATGCTTTTGCCACATTTTGGGCATATTTTGGCTCATTTTGACAGAGTCTGAGCACATTTTCTTATATTTTTGGGACGTTTTAGCGTAAATTTCTCCAATAAGCTGGCAGAGACAGATCTAGAGGTTAACAGTGGGCAACTACTGGTGTCACCACCACTAAATATCCTGCTATTGAAAGCAAACTGTGTCATAAGAAACACGTCCTTCAAAATAAAAGACTTTATACCACTACTTTTTGGGGGGGGGCATGCTTCTGCGACCCTCTAAAAATGGCTTGGCGACCCACTTTTGGGTCCCGACCCACCAGTTGAGAACCACTGGATTAGATCGTTAAGATACCTGTTGATGGTATGCGCCACTCTGGTCTGGATCTCCTCAGCCAGGAAGTTTCCCTGAGAGTGGAAGCTCTTTGCCGTCTCCACCAGACCCTGAATTAAAAATAAATGAATGTATATTTGTTAATACCGTCTCTGCAGTGAAGCACGGTGGTGGCAGCATCATGCTATGAGGCTGCTTCTCAGCAACTCCCCAGTTTAAAGAGTCTACACTCCTCAGGCCTCCTATGATACCAAACCTTGGGTTAAAACACGTTAATCAAGAAGCTCTAAAGTCTTGAACCACGTGGATCACCTGGATTCGGTCCCGGTGTCCGTCCACTTCCTCCTCCAGCCCCTGCAGAGCCTTCAGCAGCCTGTTGACTGACGGCAGGTCGCTGCCACAGTCCTCATTGGTCAGTTCTCTCTCCACCGAGCCGACACACTGCTCCATGTCGTCCAATGAACGCTGGAACTGCAGCGCCTAAATACACAAACACAACACTGAGTGCTCTCAGTAGGTTAAGACCCTCCTGTTGACAGAAAATATCCAACATATATCCAAATATTACATCTTAGGTTAAAGCTAGGTTTGAGATAACGTTAGGTTTAGGATACGTGAAGCATGCGTTAGGTTAGCTTTATGTTAACATCAGGTTGGTTTAAGTTAGCTTGAGGTTACCTTAGGTCTAGCATGCATTAGGTCAGATTAAAGTTAACATGAGGTTTGTTGTCCATTAGGTTTAGGGTACCTTAGGTTGGGTTTAAGGTAAAGTTAGGTTTAGGGTACCTTAGGTCGGGTTTAAGGTAAAGTTAGGTTTAGGGTATCCTAGGTTGGGTTTAAGGTAAAGTTAGGTTTAGGGTATCTTAAGTTGGGTTTAAGGTAAAGTTAGGGTTAGAGTATCTTACATTTGGTTTAAGGTAAGGTTAGGTTTAGGGTATCTTAAGTTGGGTTTAAGGTAAGGTTAGGTTTAGGGTATCTCAGGTTGGGTTTAAGGTAAAGTTAGGTTTAGGGTATCCTAGGTTGGTTTTAAGGTAAAGTTTCGTTAGGTAATGTCAGCTTCAGGTAACCTTAGATTTAAGGTACATTAGGTCAGGTTTACGTTGATGTTAGGTTTAGAGCACATTAGGTTAGAATTAAATTAACTTTAGGTTTAGAGTATGTTAGGGTAGATTTGAGTTAAGTTTAAGCTTAGTTTAAGTTAAGTTAGGTTAGATTCAAGGTAGTGTTAGGTTTAAGTTACCTTAGGTTAAGTTTATGTTAATGTTAGGTTTAGCATACATTGGGTCAGATTTAAGCTAATGCTAAGTTTAGGGTACATAAGGTTAGGTTTGGTTGAAGGTAGCGTTAGGTTGAGTTAAAGGTGAGGTTAGGTTAACGGTAAATTAGATTAGATTTAAAATACCAGTTGGTTTAAGCTCATGTTAGGTTTAGGGTATATTAGGTTAGGTTAATGTTAGATTTAGGTTAGGTTAGGTTTAAGGATTAGATGATGAAGTAACAGAAGCATGTATGAATGGCTGTGTACCTGGTAGGCCTCCTGCAGCCTGGTCTTCTTCTCCTTGCAGTTCTGAATCAGAAGATCCCAGCTGTCCGTCAGCTCTCTGAGTCGAGGTCGAACCTTCACTTCAGCCGATCGAGACTCTGACAGAAGCTTCTCTCCTTCCTGTGAAGATCAGATCAGGTTCTACACCTCGTCCCAAGAACATACAGAAACAACGGAGCCTGAAGGGCTGAAAAACCTCTACGAAAGAAAACACAGCTGTGGATGTTCTCCAGGGCGACAAGTTAAACACACACACACCTTTGTGAGGGCGTCCACTCTGTAGCGGCTGGCGAGGATCTCCGCCTCGAAGCTCTGATGCTTCAGCAGTTTGGCCTGGAGGTTGGTTGGTTCCCTCCAGCTCTCATCCAGTGCTACAGCGTTACGTTCATTAAGCCAAACACACACCTGGAGAAAACACAAAGTCACTACACACACCTGTAATAACACCTGGAGAACACACACCTGTAAACACACACAGTTGCTACACACTTCCGGAGAACACACACAGTCACTACACACACACCTGTAAACACACACTTTCACTACACACACCTGTTGAACAGTGGACAGAACATCAGGTTACCTGGTAACTGCTGGATAAAAACTGCTGCAGCTGCAGGGATCGATCCAGAGCTTTGTGACGAGATCTGCTCTGCTGCTGCAGCTGACTCCGCCTACACAGGTCAGCAGACACACAGGTGATCAGACACACAGGTGAGCAGGCACACAGGTGACCAGACACACAGGTACAATCAATATTTCAGAACCGGCCCTACAGCTCTCCACCCATGGCCCCCCCTACAGGCTGATGAAGCAGCGTCAGACGGGCTGTAATCGTTCTCTGAGGCGTTACCTGCCGGTCAGCGCTCTGCTCTTGGTCCTGATGTTGTCGGCGTCGTAGTGTTTCTGCTGGACCATGCTCTGGGCCAGCTTGTCCACCTGGTCCAGCTGCTCCCACTGGGCCTCCAGAGCCTCCTCAAACTGGACCTGCTTCCTCTGCAGAGTCTCCACCTCCGTCACCGAGCTCTGGACACACAAACACACAGAGCTTCAGGGTTTGTTCCCCGTACTGAGTTATCTACTGCATGAACTCATCCTCACCCCGAGGTCCTGGTTGGAGAGGAAGGCTTCGTTGTTGCTGAGCCAGCTCTCACACTGCTCCACTGAGGCCAGGAACACCTGCAGGACGGAGGAGGACCTGTCAGTATCATCAGCTGTGTCTGAGGGTGGTGTTAATAAAACTAGACAGAACATCCATCCTGCATCACTTCAATAAAAATACAGAGACAAGTCAAAGGTGTCTGAGGAGCTCAGAAAACCAGATATCAATAACAACAGGGTCTCCTGGTCTCCTATACCTGGACCGACTAACAAACGTTGACATGTTAACAGACAGACTGCGTGTTCCCTGCTTCATATATGTGCAGTCCAGCTGTCATTCTTTGTCAACATGCCAACAAGACCAGAAGCTCCCTGTTTCCATGTTTCCATCCCTTCACTGACTTCCTCTCCCTCCTCTGCTCATCATTACCTGCAGGGTTCGGGCCTGCTCCAGGGTCGTGTTCCGGTTCAGCCAGGCCCGGTCCAGACCAGCTTTGGCTTCCTCCAGCTGCTTCAGAGCTTTCTGGATCTCTGCCTTTGAGTTGTGACCAGACCGGATCAGACCCAGACCGAAGTCCTGGACCGAGTCGATGCGCTCGGCTCGGGCGTCGATCTCCGTCTGCAAACACAGCAGCAGTCAGCCCACCGTTACAGAACCAGAACCAGAACCAGAGCTCCAGCTCCCAGTCTGACCTTCCAGTCCTGGTGCTCCACGATGAGCCGCTCGGCCTCGGTCCTGGTCTTCGGGAGTCCTTTCTCTGCCATCTCGCTGCTCTGCTTGAGGCTCCACTCCAGCAGGAGGCGCTGGTTCGCCTTGAACAGCTGCAGCTGGTGGGCCTCCTGCAGCTTGTCCTTCCTGAACACAAAACCCTTCATCAGTCATCTGCTCAGCTCTGGTCCGCTTCCACACGGATCACAGATTCAAACAGTAAATATAAAACCGGAAACACATTTCAACATCAGCTACATTTAAACAACTGGTAAGAAAAGAGTCACCGGTGTTTGACTTCTTCGTCCAGAGTCTTCAGAGCCTTCTGCACCTCCTTCTGTTTGCTCCTCAGCTTGTCGCTCAGCACCGATCGAGCCTTCAGGTGATGAGAGACGTCCTTCTCCAGAGACTAGAGAGGCGGGAGTCAGAGCATCATCAGGCGTGTTCCCATTGAGCATCTTCATGAATATTCTAGTGTCGCATTTGGAAAAATTAACGGGAACCGAATTCACAAACATTTCTCTGCTCTCGGAAAAAAAAAGACTTAATGACCATCATGGGAGACTGGAAATACCTCCTCTTCAAAAAAAGAAAGTTGTAACTTAGTCAACGGGTCTTTTCGTTGACTGGTGCAGAGCCAACCACAAGAAGTTCACCACTGACAGACGAGAAACTACAACTCAAGATGAGAACCAGTCACATGAAGCTGCAAAACCACCACAAAAAGGCACAAGACAATCACAGAGAAAAGCAAAATAACCAGGGATGCACAACAATATCGGCATCTGATAATTATCGGTTTATTTTGGCAATTTTGACGTCATTCCGATAATAAAAAAATCAGCTGATAAAATGAGCTGATAATAATAAAGACTTGAATCTTGGTTTTTGCCGTTGGTCTGTGTGTTGTAGTTTGTCCTCATGCCTGGCTCCTTAACCCCTCCCCTCCCTGATGGTACTGTCGCATGTGTGTGATGTCATCAGACTGCGCGGGCAGAGAGAAACAAGCAGCATGGTGGCACTGACCAGAGTGGACTTTCTTTACCGTGTCTGAAGAAGACATTTGACTAGGGCTGGTCCCAAATATTGGAGTATCTGAATACTGGTTGGTTGTGGTGGTACTGGGATAATAATTTGGATATTCGAATAGTCGTGCGCGCTGCCGAGGGGGCGTTGCCGAGTGCCGCTGAGCATCACCAAGTGCTGCCGAGCGTCACCAAGGCTTTAGTACGCCACTGTGGTTGTAGTACGTGGAGCTGCCAACTCTGGTGTCATGCTCCGGTGTCACCCCCACTCCCTCATCCTCCCCCCCACCCCCTCTCCCGGCCGACACCACGGCACAAACCCCAATCGGTTGACATTATTGTTATCGGTTGCAAGAAGTACAAAGTTATCGATTATCGGTATCATTTGAAATTGGCATTATCGTACATCCCTAAAAATAACGACAACAGTAGTTCATAAATTAAAACAAAATGAACACATAAAGATGCAAAAACCCCACAAAAAGACGCAGAAGTAGAAAAGATGCAGAACCACCACATAAAGATCCAATACAGCCGCAAAAATATGCAAAACACGTACAAAAAGGAGCAAAACTAGCACAAAAAATGTTAAAAACCCTAGCTTAGCATTAGCGTCAGGTAGCCGGGCGGGTCAACAAACACTTCTGTAACTCCACCTCATTACTCGGTTCTTGTCGACTAAATTTAAACTTCCTGAGACAAACGTTGTGATAAACATCGCTCTGAATTCTCCCCAGTCACCTCGGCCCTCTCATGGATGACGCCGGCTTCCCTCTCGGTCTCCTCGTGGCGTTTGATCAGGTTCTCCACACCGTCCACGTCTGAACCACAGTCCTGATCCTGCAGCAGCAGCATCTGAAGACAGAGCAGAGACACTCCATCAACACGGAGCCACAAACCTCCTGAGCAGAGCTGCAGGCTGAAGACGACCCACCTTCTCGTTGGCTCGGTCTCGGACCTCCTCCAGCTCCCTCATCAGGCCGTGGACCACCAGCGCCCCCTCCAGCTTCTTCTTATAACTGCTCAGATCTCCATGGAACTTGCTCCACCTGGAGGAGAGGAGGTGTTTAACTCAGATCTCAGGAATTGAAGGCGAGGTGGCTGCACAGGTGTTCTTACCTGTCGTTGAGCTGCTGCCTCCTCTGCCTCACAGTCTGCAGCTCCTCGGCGCTCTGCCTCTTCTCCAGTCGGGCTGCCAGTCGGTTGATGGCGGTGATGTGAGCGTCGTCCACCGTCACGTCCTGAACAGAAAATCGAAGACGTTTCACCTCTTGTCCAAGACGAGAGGTGGAACGTCTTCGATAAACTCAAGCGAGTCCAGATGCTACCATTAAAACTACGAGGACAACCATGACCTGGACGACTGAGGACCTTCTCAGACGTGGACTAGCCCGGCATGACAGTCTCAGCTCAGTAACTCACCCCGTCTTTACTCCCTCTGAACTCGCTGAGCTTCTTCAGCAGCTGAACTCCATGCTCATAGTCTTTCCCAACATCTCCAACGTTGACCATCACCTCCTGGAGCACAGAGGACATAAATATATACAGATACATCACACACCTGCTGGGACACTGATCCAGCTCCACGTATTTCCCCGGTCCAGTACCTTGTTTCTGATCCAGGCCTCCACCTCCTCCACCTTCTGCAGGAACTCCAGGAAGTCTCTGTTGTCCTCCAGAGCTTTTCCTCTGGTGGCCACAGCCTTCTTCAGCGCCTCCCAGTGGAGCTCCAGCGTCGCCGCACTCTTCTTTACCTCCTTGGACCTGGGGTGGCGGAGGGAGACCAGCTCGGTACCGGCCTGGAGGAACAGAACCCAGTCCAAACAAAACATCTGAATCACACTGACTGACTGAGAGCGCTACTGCTGGAGTCAAACAGGAACAAGGCTTCCATCGAGGGACAGTCATGATTAATTTTTTAATAATTTAACCAATTAGAACGACATTACTAATTCAAAAACACTACTTTTAGTATATTACAATGAATATATTATCTATAACATATTAAATATAACTGATAAGGCAGAGGATGAGGAATCTGATGTCAGTAAATGTATCATAGATCAGCTGTAGTTCCTGGTTGTTCCACCAGGGGGAGCCTCTTCCTGTTTAATACTGTAGAGACCAGAGGAGGCGTCACTCAGACTACAGTTCATGTTGGAAGCAGAGAGCATTGTGGGAGTTTAGCTAGCAACGGGCACCATGACAAATTGGCATGATGATTGGCTGTTTGACATCACATGACAAAGCAGTCGGTGTGGTGTGTGTCTGATGAAGTGGGTTCATCAGGATGTGTGCTGCCCTCTGAATCCAGTTGGTTACTAACCAGGAGTGTTTTGTGTCCTCCTCTGATCTTACCTGCAGCACGGAGCTGATGATCTCGCTGTGAGCCAGGATCTCGGCCTCAAACACCTGATGTTTCTGGAGCAGCTTCATCTTAGTCTGCAGGTTGCTCAGGTCGGCTTTCCCGTCTTCCGCCATCTTCTGCATCCGCTCAGACACCCACTCCTCCGCCTGGCAGACAGGTAACAGGTGAGCTAACACACCTGTGCTAAGATATTCTAGAAAGCGTCTGATTGGCCGGTCGGTTACCTGAGCGACGTCTCTGTTGAAGATGCACAGAAGCCTGGACAGCTCCAGCTCCTCCCGGCGTTTGACGGACAGCTCTCTGATCCTACCACGTCTCTGCAGCAGAGCTCTGAGCCTGGTTTTGACCCGCCCACTCTTCTCTTTGCTCAGCTGCTTCTTCAGACGGTCGGCGAGGTCCTTCAGAGAGGAGAGCTGCAGCGAACACAGGAGGGAACATCTCATAGGAGCCACAACAACAACATCAAGCGCTGCCCAGAAAGACGATGTCTGATTTAAAGAGCTGCAGGTTCAGATCAGACCTTGTCCTCCTGCAGGCCGAGCAGCTTCTCAAAAGCTTCGTGTCGTTTGATCAAACCCTCCGTCTCGTCCACCGTGGTTCCCAGAGTGCTGCTCTGCAACAGGATCTGTGGACACAAAGAGGAAGTTTAATCACCAGCGACACAGTGATCCTGCAGAGTGTTTACAAGAAGAGTGAACGAACCTCCTGTGAGTTGGACGTCTTGTCCATGCTGGTGACGTCTCTGTAGAAGATCTGCTCCAGGTGGACGGTTTCCAACCAGCTCTGCTTCTTCTTCCACTGATCCTCCAGCTTGTCTCTCTCTGCCTGCAGAGCCTCCAGCTTCTCCAACACCTGAACGACCGCAGAGAAACACAGCTTAGAGGAGAACGTTTCAGTTTTCAGTTTGACTCAAAGGAAACACAGGATTACTTTCTGACACGTTCATTTTGATTTTTGGTTGGTCAAAAAGAGTCAAAATCATCCACAATGACTCAGAATTTGCCCCAAACGACAAAAACATTTCCAGAGTGATCCACAACTTGTCCAGAACGAGTTTAAATTTGACCAAACTTAGTGAATACTGCTCAGAGTTTGCTAAATTTTGTACAAAAATGATAAAAATGCGTTTAAAATTTCTTGACGATTGGCCACAATGAGTTCAAACTATTCGGAGAGACTCAGAATTGTCCAAAAATGCAACTCAAAATTAGCCCAAAATGGCAGAAACGTGTCCAGAACAACTCAAAAATTGACCAAAAATGAGTTAAATTGTCTAAAATGAGTAGGAATCGTATAAAATATTCTGGAAAATCATTTAGAATTGTAAGAATGACTCAGGTTTGTCCAAAACTACTTAAAAAAAGCCCAAAACAACTTGAAACTTGTTGAAACTGAATGAAAATTTGACCAAAATAAGTCCAAACCCTTATCAACATCTTCCGTTTTTAATCAAATGGTAGTTTCTGTGTCTTTAAATGAGTGAATCATTCCTCCGGTCTGTTGGAAACTCTACTCTGAACTTCTAGAAGCATTAAGAACCCTGCTGCTCACCTCCCTCCTGTTGCTGCGGTCCTGGTTCTGCAGCTCCTCTCCCATGTCCAGAACCTGCTGGTAGGTCTCCTGCCGGGCCTCCATCTCGGCCCACAGCTGCTGGTGCTGAGCCAGCTGCAGGTCGGCCGTCGCCACGTCGCTGATGCTCTCCTCGGCCGCCATCACGCCGATCAGCTGATTGCACCACAGCAGGAAGTCCTGCGCCTGAAGACGACACCAGGAGAAAACAGCGATGAATCATTTCCCTCAGAATGTCTGCAGAGTTTAGCTCCGAGACGTTAAGACTATTCAGACGACAGTAAAGTCGACGGACCAACAGTCACATTCTGACAGAACTTCTCCGCTTGTAAAATAACAAATCCTGGCATCAACATTTATCAGTTAACGTGATTTTAACTCAAGTATGGATTATTGAACAGGCTCTGAGTCAAGAAGCATTAAGTTACCATATAAATAAAGAGATAAATTATACCAAAAGATGCGAAGTGAAAAAAGATGCAAAAGTACGACATAAGGATGCAAAACAATAAAAAAAACACAAAACTACCAGATAAAGAAGCAAAACAACAACAAGAACATGTAAAAGTACTACATAAGAACGCAAAATTCCCAGAAAAAGGTTCATAACTACCCAACACACTTGCAAAACAACAAAAAAAAAATGCAAAAAATACCACATAAAAAGATGCAAAACTACATAAAAAGATGCAAAACTACATCAAAAAGATGCAAAACTCCCAGATAAACATGCAAAACTGTGAAAAAAAAGATTTAAAAGTACGACATAAGAATACAAAACAATACGTAAAATACTAAACTACCAGATAAACATGCAACACAATGACTAAAACATGCAAAATTACCACATCAAGATGTGAAATGTCCATATAAAAATACAACACTACATCAAAAAGATGCAAAACTACCAGATAAACATTAAAAACAACTAAAAAGAGGTGTAAAGGCACTACATAAGGATGTGAAACTACCAGAAAAAGGTTCATAACTACCCAACAAATGTGCAAAAACTACAAAAAGATGCTAAAGTACCACATAAAGATGCGAAATGTCCACATGAAAATATGAAACTACATCAAAAAGGTCCAAAAATACCATAAAAAAACACACAAAACTACCACATAAAGATGCAAGTCACAAAAAATTTGAATCTACCACATTAAACGGCAAAAACAACAAAAAGATGCAAAAGTAGCGTAAGAAACATGCAAAGCTACCAGATATACATTCAAACTACCATAAAAACATGCAAATCTACTACAAAAACATGCAAATTACGATAAAAACATGGAAAACTACGATAAAAAAACATGCAAATCTACTACAAAAACATGCAAACTACGACAAAAACATACAAACTACGACAAAAACATGCAAAACTACTATAAAAACATGCAAACTACCATAAAAACAAGCAAATCTACCATAAAAACATGCAAAACTACTATAAAAAAACATGCAAATCTACTACAAAAACATGCAAATCTACTACAAAAACATGCAAATCTACTACAAAAACATGCAAACTACGACAAAAACATACAAACTACTATAAAAACATGCAAACTACTATAAAAACAAGATAATTTACCATAAAAACATGCAAAACTACTATAAAAACATTTAAACTACTATAAAAAACATGCAAACTACTATAAAAACATGCAAACTACTATAAAAACATGCAAAACTACTATAAAAACATGCAAACTACTATAAAAACATGCAAAACTACTATAAAAACATTGAAACTACTATAAAAACATGCAAACTACCATAAAAAACATGCAAAACTACTATAAAAACATGCAAACTACTATAAAAACATGCAAACTACTATAAAAACATGCAAAACTACTATAAAAACATTGAAACTACTATAAAAACATGCAAACTACCATTAAAACATGCAAAACTACTATAAAAACCATTCAAACTACTATAAAAACATGCAAACTACCATAAAAACATGCAAAACTACTATAAAAACCATTCAAACTACTATAAAAACATGCAAACTACCATAAAAACATGCAAAACTACTACAAAACATTTAAGCTACTATAAAAACATGCAAACTACCATAAAAACATGCAAAACTACTATAAAAACCATTAGAACTACTATAAAAACATGCAAACTACCATAAAAACATGCACAGTAACAGATAAATGTGCAAAACAGTGGGAAAAAAAGATGCAAAAGTACAACATAAGGAAGCAAAACTACCTGAAGAAGGACTGAAACTACTCAAAAGACCTTTAAATCAACAACTAAAGAGCCAAACACCACATAAAGATGTGAAATGTAAACCGGAAATAACAAAACCACGTCATGAAGAACCTAAATAACCACTAAAACGCTCCACGACGGTCTGCTTTAGGAGAACCCCATCCAGACTTACCGTGTTGAGGAACGTGTAGCGCTGGCAGGTCAGTTTCAGCTCCTCCTCCCTCCTTTCGGTGTGAACTCGGAGCTCCTCCCACCGCTCCACCACTTCCTGCTGCACCTCCTCAAGGCGGAGCTTCAGCTGCGGCGTGCAGAGATCCAGGACGAGGTCGATGGCGTCCAACTGCTCCTGCAGCTGTAGCCGTGAAACGGATACGTCAGAAAACCAAACACAAAACAGTGATCTCCTCTGAGTCTCTTCAGAAATAAAGACATTGGGAGACTCAGGCTTGTTTTCATGAATATATTACCTCCAAAACGCAGCAAAACTAACTAAAAACTCACTAGCTTAGCAACATTAATGCTACTAACATCCCACAATGCACCTCTCTCTGTAGAAGACCGAGTTACTCTGCTTCTCATTGCTACATTCAGAGGCGACCCCGGCTTCTCTAAACCCGACGGGTCCCTGTGATCACGACTCCTGACCTGCTCCTCCGTGGTGGCGAGTTCATGCAGCAGGGCTTCGTGCTTCCTCAGCTGTGACATCACTCCCCGCAAATCCCTCGCCACGTCGTCGGGGATGCTCTTGTGTCGCTCCTGCAGAGAGAAAGAGACTCTGAAGGTCAGACAGGGATGTCAGAACCATCTGATCCCCGTAGTTTGATGTTATTTTTAACTGCTTTTAGCCGACAACATTTCCTGGATAAGACACACTTCAAGTTCTGTAGATCAGCTGTAGGACCCGGAGCTCAGGCAGCATCAAGTTTAGCTACCTCAGACTCATGCTAATGCTAACATAAGAGATGAATGTTCAGGAAGAGCAGGGCTACGATTACTTGGCTTCCAGCAACGACGCTCTGCTCTAAATATAAACCCTTTTCGGAGGCGACGGTAAAGCCTGACACATTTCCTGTTGACTGGATTCATCAGATCCAGTTGAGCAGCTGTTTTTCCAGCAGCTGGATTAACGACAGTGAACAAGTCGTTCCATCGTATAGATTAGCCAGGAGGATAGTTCTGATGTGATAGGTTGTGAAGAGATTAATAAGTTTCTGGTTATTTACTGTGGAAAGCTGCAGCTCGTCTAAACAGCTGCTCTTATATAATTAAATTGGTTTTTTTGATCACGTCAGTGGTCAACAACTTGTCAAAAACTACTCAAAAATTGTCCAAAATGACTTGAAACTTCCCCAAAACACAGTAAAACTAGCTAACTAAACTCCCACAATGCTCTTTGCTTGCCAACATGAACGTCCCACAGTCCAGTGACGCCTCCTCTGGTCTCTACAGTGTTAAACAGTGAGAGGCTCCACCTGGTGGAACAACCAGGTACTACAGCTAAACACAAAATCTTGAATAAAACGTCCTAAAACTTCTCCAAAATGTCTCAAAACGTGTCTGTTATTCCAGCAGATGGAAGAACATCGGCTGTGTTTCATTCATTTCAACTATTAATCAGTTATTGACTGTTCATTAGGCCGACCATCGATAAAGGAAACCGCATTCCCGGCTCGTCCAGCTACCTGGATGAGGGTCAAGGCGTCACTCAGGTCTCGGTAAAAGCGGTGACACTCCTCGGCCCTCTGCAGCTGATCCTGACGCTCCTTCGCCGCGGCTTTTAAATCCTCCCAGCTTGACCTGCAGACACACAGACATTAGCATCAACACACAGACGGGCGGATAAATAAAGTGGATCATAAAGGCGTTGTTCCTGAGGGTACCTGAGCTGCTGCAGCGCCTCTTTTACCGCAGAGCTCTGAGGGTGTTTGCTGCGGATCAGCTGAGACGCCGAGTCGCTGCAGGTCTGCAGTCGATCTTCTCCGACCTCCAGCTGCTTCAGGAAGCCTTCGAACTTCCCACGAAGCAGCTGCAACGTCACAGAAAACACACAGTTACACACTGACGTCACACTCCTGTTAGAGGTCAGATTCCAGCTGACTGCTCAGACATGAACCATAAAACACTCTACAGTCAGAATGTGGAGACATGTGACCTGAACATGCTGGTAGTCGTTGCCCAGGTCCTGAGACTCGGCGGTCTGCCTCTGCTGGTTCATCCAGTCCTCAAATTCTGAAGCTTCTCGTCTGAACTCGTGGAGATGAAGGACTTCGTTCAGTCTCTGACCCCTGACAGGAGAAACATGGACGCTCAGGAGGACAGTCACTGAGGAAGCAGACTGAACCAAAGAGGGTCTGACCTACTGAAGCCCATCAGCTCCAGCAGAGGCTCTAGTCCTTCCTCCGCTGCAGGACGGACACTGTTAGAAAGCCCTCATATTTTGAATAGCATGGCTGTTTGGTTCGTTCAGTATGTTTATTCCGATTTTACAGAGGAATTTAATGTTGCTGTTTTTTCCGTAATGTCCCTGAACGCACCTCGTATCCTGTTTTCTTCCCCTGTGCAAATGTCTAGATTTGCACCGAAAGCCGTGCCAAGTTATAATTTCCTTTCATTGCTGTGTGTAAACGATCAGCGGTGAGTTGTCCTGTGTTCTCTAAGTATAGAGTTTGATTATTCACTGTTTATTGTTACCGTTTGATTGCTGGAGGCATATTATGGCTAAATACCTTTGTGACGGATGTTAGCTTTAGCTAGTAGCCTTTGACATTGCTAACTGTTCGCACGTCTGTACGTTCAGTATAAGTATGCTTAATAGTAGTTGTGCTTAAGATATGCATTACTAATTATTATTATCAGGGCCCGAGCACTACAGTGCAAGGACCCTATTGTTCCTGCTATGTTTCTTTGTTTCTTGTTTTCTTACGCCACTTTGAACCCCAATTTGACCCCCTAAACATGCTCAAAAACTCCCCAAATTTGGCACACATATCAGGACTGGTGACAAATTTGATATTTTGGGTGAATTATACATATGAATGGCAAAATGACTCAATAGCGCCACCTTGAAAATTGGGCTTTAGTGGAGTTAATACAATTAGTTTCACGTACAGCTATGAAATTTGGTACACAGGTACAGTAGACCAAAACAAAAACAATCCTGCTTTTGAATTTCAATTTTGGCCGATCTTCACCAAATTCACTGTGTGGCATCTGGACCCCTCCAGGATGAAAAGTTATTAAAATCTCGTGGCTGCGTCACACGGTGTGGGCGAGGCATGGCGGCCATTTTGAACAAAATCGCCATGTGGAACGAAATGGGTTTTGGAGGTGAAGGGATCCACGTAAAATCACCAAATCCACACAAATCCTCATTAATCTCAAAACCTAATATTTAATATACAATTCAGGAATGGGCGTGGTCAAACGGCTCCACAGCGCCCCCTACAAATATTCAAATACTCATATAAAATCACTGCTTTATCCTACAAACATGAAATTTGGTACACACGTATAGAATCCCAAGACCAACAGATTTGCACAGTCGAAATTCCAATCAGCTCTACGGCGCCCCCTAGACAAGGTCGTGTGGAGAGGAGTGCGGTGAGGAGCGAGGGCCCGTCCGACGCTGCTTGCAGCTTTAATTGTTTATTTGTAATATTTCAGAACCACAGCTACCTGCCAGTTAAATGCAGCAAAGTTATCTGCTGTTGTTTCTACCTTACATCTGCAATAAAGATTAACCCTGGGAAGTCACGCTGCCTGTTCTCTAACCGGAACACCTCATACCTTGCGCCGCTCTGAAAACACACACCTGGAGAGCCAACATCTCCATTTTAGACACATTTAAGTCACATTTAAGATGGTTAGCAGCAAAATAAATCAATTAACATGACCTGGACACATGTATGGATGATTAACCAGACCTCCGGGTCACAGCAGCCCTGGGTTTTATTGTCAGAAGGTCATGAAGAGGAGTTAAAATACGACCAAGACGGACAAAGCGATCATGAACAGATGTAAAACAACCACAAAGAGCTTCAAACAACCTCAAATTATTGACAAAGAGACACAAAAATACCATAAAAAGAAGCAAAACCACCCCAGGAGAGACTTCCTGTGCTGCTGCTCGGGGGTCGTCGGTGTTTACCTTAAAGCCGCCTGGTGCTGCAGCTGCTGGTGGAGGCTGCTCAGTCGACTGTAAGGCCTGCTGAGCTCCTCCAGCCTCCAGTTCTGCAGAGCCTGGTCCACCTGGTCCCCCAACTCCTCCACCTCTACCTCCAGAACCTCCAGCTGGCCCTCCAGCACCTGCAGAACCACCAGAACGCTGTTTACTGACCGAGGAGTTCCTCAGGGATCGATCAGAGGGCCTCTGAGGGTCAGTCAGAGCTCAGACCAGAGTGTCGTACCTGGTGTTTGGTGATTAAACTCTGTGTGGCCAGATGGTCTTTGCCGTAGTCTTCAGTGTTCACCAGAGTGAGCATCTCTGTGAGTCTGGACTCCAGCTCTGAACAGTCCAACAGCAGCTGCACACAAGTCGCATTCAGAGATCATTATTAGACACAAATAACAAGAGAAACCCACAAAACACCACAAAGAGACACAAGATGCCGAAGACAGAGACTCAAAACAACTAGAAAAAGACACAAATGATATAAAGAGATATAAAAACCACCAAGACGAGACTCAAAATCACCAAAAAGAGATGATAAACTACAACAAAGAGACACAAAACAACAACAAACAGACTAAGAGCCCAACAAAAAGACAAAACAACCTCAAAGAGACACAAGTTGACATGAAGTCAAAACCAATAGTGGCCTAAGCAGGCGGTGATGAAGCTTTAGTATTGGTGAATTTCACTTCTCTTCTCAATGATCCTCTCACCTGTTCTCTGGTGATGGCCTTACTCAGGTGAGCTGCTCTCCTGCTGCAGGCCTCCTCAAGCTCCTCCCACTCCGCACTCAGGTGGCTGCACCTGCAAAAACAGCACCAATGTCCACTTACCTACCAAACCAAAACAACATCTTCTGATGCAGGAGCTTTGAGAGGTGGCCTGAACACCTGACTGACTCAAAAAAAATTTCAGCTGAAATTACTGCAGATAAGTATTTACTTCAGTGCAGCGGGGGTCGCAGATTGAACACATTTTATTTAGCCTGCTGTTGCGCACAATTTATTAACTTTTAAACCTCTGAAGATGTGAAAATATGCTCCCAAATACAGTGAATGGAAGTACAAGAGACGGCTGTTTCCCAATAAATTCAGATATAAGGGACAATTGAAAGCTGAGGGGGGGTTCGGGGTCCTCCCCTGAGAAATGTTTACAATTTTAAATGTGATTTCCTTAATTCTGGTTGATTTTTAATGATTGAAAAATAGGTTTTGAACTGGTCTTTTTGCTGTGAAAAAAATGGGTCATTTGTGCTAAAAATTAACATTTGTTAGAATTATTCTGACTTATTGTTGTATATTTAATGTATTTTTTGTGTGGGGTGTTAAGATATAATTTGCTACCAACTGATGAGTTATATTATCTGCTTTTCTTGAAGCAAGATGAAGTTTAATAACTTTGCCTCTCTCTTGGTCAAAGAATCTGATGAGGACATTTAAGAATTCGTCCACATTTTCGTTAGTTGCCTCATCGATGTTTAAGGAGAAATGTTCTCCCTGCAGATTAGAGGTAAACTCAGATTTGTAGTTTGCAGCTGAGCCATGGGTTCAAAGGTACGACATGTGAATTGATATGGACAGTCTTGACACTGCATTCTTATCATTGGCGCACATTTGGATTAGCTCCACTAACGGTTTGGACATTGTTAGCTAAAGGTCATGTTCAGCTATGAAAGCAGACACCTTAAGGTCACAGACACAGTCAGCCGTTGTTGTTGTTGTCGCCGAGGCCCCTGGTAGACATGAGGTGTGCTCAAGACAACGTACTGTGACCTTGTGTTTGGCATCTGACTGGTGGCGGGCCGGGACTTCTTTTACCATTACTACCATACTGAATGTTTTATGGCATATTACGTACATGCACGCACCTGGCTGGTTCATTTTTTTGCACCACGGTCAGTAGGCCATCATCCCTTCTCTTCAAGCCAAGCCCATTTCCATTTATTTTTGACTCAGGTCTCGATGTTTCCCACTGCGGTACCGTCCTCCACAAACAGATCATCCATAACCACCGAGTTGGATTCATTCTAGCCGAGTCAGTTAGTTAAAGTAAAGTGATTTGTTGATCTGCAGCCCCCCGTCCCCTCCCACCTGCCCTTATCATCTGTGCGTTCTGATTGGAAGATATCAAGTCGCTTTCAGCCAGTATATTTGAAACGCTTGAAATAAAATAACTACATAGAATTCCCTTTTCAGGCTGCTGTCCTACACCTTTTACTCTCGTAGGATGAAAAGGGCATCCTTATTACGATTTTTCCCCCTAACTTTTTCAAATGATGGAAACCCTTCGGGGTGACGGAGGTCTTTCAGCCCTGATCTAATATCTAAACTTGTAGAATCACTGCTCTAAATTAAACCACCTCTGAAGCACTTCCTCTGCGTCTGATCTGCTGGATTTGGCTCGGCGTTTTCCTTTCTCCAGGACGTGGTTCAGGCGCTTTCGGTGGCCTTTAACTTCAGCCTGCAGCTCCTACAGAAACACACAGTTCTGACTTATAAATGTAATCAACAGCAAACCCTCCTCTGACAGTGAGGACCTGAAACCCAGCCGCTACCTTGTGTTTCTGCATCAGGCTCGTGGCTCCGGCCAGAGACTTGTCGTATCCCGTCGACGCCGAGGCGGGAACCCGCTCAGAGATCCAGCTGAGCTCCAGATCCACGTCGTGATAGAACTCGAACAGCTTCACCGACGCCTCCAGCTGAGCTCGACGCTGGTCCAGAGGCTTCTGCAGGGATTTGAACCTGCGGCACAGGAACCATCAAGCCCACATTACCATCTGTGTGCAGCGTATTCAGACGTTAACACCACACAGGATACTATTAAAAGCTTTTTCACAGCCGTTCCAGTCAAAGAATAAAACGGTCAATCTAAGTGTAACTGGAGGTAATGTGACTCATCGCCCTGAGTCTCTGCATGTTAACGTTTCTTATTTAACTGACAAAACAGATGAAACGATTCCAACAAAACAGAAAAACCCCACAGAGAGCTGCAAAACGGCACAAAACAGAAAAATAATTTGCATAAATCACTACTGGTTCTAATAGAAGCTCTAAAACGCTGATCTGGTTTGGGTCCCCCTGAATAAAATGATGAATTACCTTCTAATTTTTCCCTCCTCACCTCTCTCCTCGATGGTTTACTTGATATTCTATTATCATGGTGGATCACTTAAAGCTGTGGTTCCCAACTGGTTGGGTCGTGAAGCCATATTTAGAGGGTCACAGAAGCATGGCCCCCCCAAAAATTTGTGGTATAAAGTCTTTTATTTTAAAGGACGTGTTTCTTATGACACAGTTTGCTTTCAGTAGCAGGATATTTAGTGGTGGTGACACCAGTAGTTGTCCACGATTAACCTCTAGATCTGTCTCTGCCAGTTTATTGGAGAAATTTATGCTAAAAATGTCCCAAAAATGAACCAAAATGTGCTCAGAATCTGTCAAAATGGGCCAAAATATGCCCAAAAACTTGGCAAATACATCCAAAATATACCAAAATTAGCAAAAAAATAAGCCAAAATTTCTCAAAATTGTATCAAAATGCGTTGAGACTCCACCCAAATGAACCTTAATTTGTTAACAGGAACAGCAAACTTCAACAATTTGGGTCGCGACTGTTATTAATAGAGATATAGTGGGTCCTGAGGCTGGACCAGCTGAGAACCACTGATTTAAACTGTAGAGAAGCTGAATCCTCTGAAATTCATGTTCTACCATCCAAGAAAGAATGTTTCAGGGTGCAAAGACCAGAGTTTAACCACTGTGGGGTTTTACTGGAGTTTAAATCAGAAGGACGACGTTACAGTTACAAATACGCCTCACTGGAAGCCAATATTTAAAATCTGACATCCTGATGAGCTTCTTCAGATCCGGCTAAACCTCTGTCACTGCAGACCGACCTACAGGTGAACCTACAGGTGAACCTACAGAGTGAGGTACGCGTCCGTCTCCTGGAGGATCCTGTGGGAGTCGAAGTGGTTGGAGGCCAGATGCTGAGCCCTGCTGACGATGGAGTTGATCTTCTCCGCCAGCTCCTTGGCCTCCTGCTCCAGCTGCTGATGCTCCTGCAAACCCAAACACACCATTTGTTACTGAGCACTCGCTATAAAGACACAGCGGTGCGTCAGCGTCGGCCTCACCTTCAGCAGCTGGCGACTGGAGCGCAGGTCGTGACCCTTGGCGGCGTTGTTCAGCATCCACTGGATGGCCTCGATCTTCAGCTTGGCGTCCTGAGGAGAGAAAAACAACTTTCCTCAGACTGAAAGTTCTGTTTGCTCTTTGTGTTGCTGTTTTTCTCCTTTAAATACCCAAAAGGTGTTCTGTTGGATTAAAGTCAGGACTCAGACTGTCCAGGTCCTAGTCTCCACTTTGTTCTTGTGTAGAAACTCTATTTAATATTCATCTTCTCCGTTTGGTCAGCCAGTGTTCTGGTTCCTCCTCAGACCTTCATGGAGCATCTCTAAACGTCATCAGCACCTTTATCTACCATCACACTCCACCTCCGTGCTTCACTGTCAGGACTATGATCCACTGTGGTGGTCCTGGTCAGGTTCTGGACTCCATCTGAGCCCAACTCATTGATCTTCATGTGACCAAACAATGTTCTCCAGCATCCATCAGGCTTCTCTTCATCTTCTTTAGCTCCATGTGGAAGTTTAGTTGTGAGCAGCAGCCAGGTTTAGTTGTGGTCCTCCGTCCATAGAGGTTGATGTTCTCCAGGCTCCTCCACACTGTCTGAGCTCCACACTAACTCTGGTCTCCATTGATCAGCCCTGGTCCAAGTGTGAAGCAGCTGCCGTCTGTTGTCCACAGCCAGATAGTGAAAGTAGTTCCCTGTCCGTGGAGTCATTGTAGGAGCTCTGATCAGTGCTACTATGGCTCCTTCTAGACCTCCTGGTTCCTGCTGACACTGGGCTTCACTGGTTCTTAGTGGATCACTGGTCTTCCTGGATCCTTTTCCATCTTTGTCCAGTCTCACAGTCACATTGTTCACTTCCTCTGTTCACTTCTTCTCCATGTGGAGCCATGATGCAGACATAGATAGACCCAGTCCATAGGTCCAGACCTGGTCCATAGATAGACCCAGTCCATAGGTCCAGACCTGGTCCACAGATAGACCCAGTCCACAGGTCCGGACCTGGTCCATAGATAGACCCAGTCCATAGGTCCAGACCTGGTCCATAGATAGACCCAGTCCACAGGTCCAGACCTGGTCCATAGATAGACCCAGTCCGCAGGTCCAGACCTGGTCCATAGATAGACCCAGTCCGCAGGTCCAGACCTGGTCCATAGATAGACCCAGTCCGCAGGTCCAGACCTGGTCCATAGATAGACCCAGTCCACAGGTCCAGACCTGGTCCATAGATAGACCCAGTCCATAGGTCCAGACCTGGTCCATAGATAGACCCAGTCCACAGGTCCAGACCTGGTCCATAGATAGACCCAGTAGACCACAGGTCCAGACCTGGTCCATAGATAGACCCAGTGCACAGGTCCAGACCTGGTCCATAGATAGACCCAGTCCATAGGTGCAGACCTGGTCCATAGATAGACCCAGTCCATAGGTCCAGACCTGGTCCATAGATAGACCCAGTCCATAGGTGCAGACCTGGTCCACAGATAGACCCAGTCCACAGGTCCAGACCTGGTCCATAGATAGACCCAGTCCATAGGTGCAGACCTGGTCCACAGATAGACCCAGTCCACAGGTCCAGACCTGGTCCATAGATAGACCCAGTCCATAGGTCCAGACCTGGTCCATAGATAGACCCAGTCCACAGGTCCAGACCTGGTCCATAGATAGACCCAGTCCATAGGTCCAGACCTGGTCCATAGATAGACCCAGTCCACAGGTCCAGACCTGGTCCATAGATAGACCCAGTCCACAGGTCCAGACCTGGTCCATAGATAGACCCAGTCCACAGGTCAAGACCTGGTCATAGATAGACCCAGTCCACAGGTCCAGACCTGGTCCATAGATAGACCCAGTCCACAGGTCCAGACCTGGTCCATAGATAGACCCAGTCCACAGGTCCAGACCTGGTCCATAGATAGACCCAGTCCACAGGTCCAGACCTGGTCCATAGATAGACCCAGTCCGCAGGTCCAGACCTGGTCCATAGATAGACCCAGTCCGCAGGTCCAGACCTGGTCCATAGATAGACCCAGTCCGCAGGTCCAGACCTGGTCCATAGATAGACCCAGTCCGCAGGTCCAGACCTGGTCCATAGATAGACCCAGTCCACAGGTCCAGACCTGGTCCATAGATAGACCCAGTCCACAGGTCCAGACCTGGTCCATAGATAGACCCAGTGCACAGGTCCAGACCTGGTCCATAGATAGACCCAGTCCATAGGTGCAGACCTGGTCCATAGATAGACCCAGTCCATAGGTCCAGACCTGGTCCATAGATAGACCCAGTCCATAGGTCCAGACCTGGTCCATAGATAGACCCAGTCCATAGGTGCAGACCTGGTCCACAGATAGACCCAGTCCACAGGTCCAGACCTGGTCCATAGATAGACCCAGTCCATAGGTGCAGACCTGGTCCACAGATAGACCCAGTCCACAGGTCCAGACCTGGTCCATAGATAGACCCAGTCCATAGGTCCAGACCTGGTCCATAGATAGACCCAGTCCACAGGTCCAGACCTGAGGAGGTTCTGATGTCCACAGCTCAGTAGAACCAGGGTCACCATCAGACTGATGGAACCACAGCTGGACTCAGTTTAGTTTGTTGCTTTGAGCTTCTATTGTCATTATAGTCTTGATAAAATGTTTGACTTTGACTGTTCATTAAAAGAAATGCTTCCTGTTTAACTTAGAAACAATGCAGTTACTGGGAGGTGAATAAATCTAGAATCATTTGACTTTAAATTAATACTCTGTTGTTTTCTTATTTGCTGTAAATACAGATGAAATTATCTACATTTATCTACAAAACTCACTGGTCTTCCTCTAATTTGAATTCTTTCATCTTGCTCCACACCTGGATATAAAGCAGCTCCTCCTCCCAGTGATTTACCTGCAGCAGCTCCATCAGCTGCTCCTGTTGTCCCGCCTGCCTCAGTTTATCTCCCCGGTCGGCCATCTTGTCCTGCAGCCTCCTCCAGCGGCTGCTGAGCAGAGCAGACTTCCTGCTGATGCTCTGACTGTTGTGATGCTCCTCAGCCAGCATCTCCTGTCCGACCTGAACACACAGCAAGTTTCACATCAACGATCAGAGAACCAGCAGTTAGTTGTTCATTAAGCTGGAACCGGTGAGCGTCTGTTTACCTGAACCAGTCTGTCCAGCCACACCTGGTTGGCCTGCATCTCCTTCTCAGCCGCTTCGTGTTTCTTCAGCTTCCTGAGGATGTTTGTTGGGTCGCGGTACGACTCGTCTTCAGCCACCTTAAACTTCTCCTCCATCCACAGCAGCAGCTCCTCAGCGTCTCTCTGGAACTCCTGCAGCACAAAACACCAGGAAGTGACGATTCTGACCACGGCCAGGAAAACTTAAGATTATATTGAGCGTTGAAAGGACGATCAATTAACAAAACTATGACGCCTTCTCGGAGCAGTGAAGCCAACGATCTGTGGCTGCATCGGTGTTGGTCTGATGATGATGATGATGATGATACCTGGTATTTCTTGGAGGCCAGCAGCAGGTCTCTCCTCTGTCTGCTGCTTTCTTTCAGCCTCTTGTTGGCCTTCTGGATGCTCCTACTGCGCTCCTTAATGCTGAAAGAGCAGAACAACAATCGTAACCATGGCAACCGTACACAAAGATGGAGACGTCTGCAGGTCACACAAAGCCTTGAAGCTCAGTTTGAGCGCTAACGTTGGATTCTAAGACTCACTCAGCAGCTACAAACAGCTCTACGTTGCTCTCCGTCTAGTTTCTTACTGTTTTGCAGCGTAGTGTCGCTGGTCGATCAGCTCTTTGCTGCGCTCACTGAAGTTATCCACTCTCTGGTCCAAAGCCTTCAGGAGTCCTTCCAGCTCCTCCTGTCGACCCAGCAGGCTGTGAACGCTGTCCACCGAGTCCTGCATCGATCAACACCAATATCTGATCAATACCTCTGTCTAGACTCACACTTAGGGGTCAAATCTGGGTTCAGAGGCGTCCTCACCCCGACGTCTTCGACCCTCAGTCGGGCTTCGTGTCCGGACAGCGTGGCCTCGATTCGGTCTCCCTCCTGGTTCAGCCTCTGCAGCTCCACCCCCTGCTCCAAACGCCGCTTTTTATTGGCCCACAGCCCGTCCAGCTCGGACCAATCGGCGCTGAGCTCGTCCAGGGTTTGCTGGATGTCGACGCCGCCTGTCGAGCCCTGATGGAGGGATTTACCCAACTTCTCCATCTCCTTCAGTCTGAGAGGCACAAAGACAGTTTTCAGACATAATTAACAGCAGTGTTGTAATGAAGGAGGAGAAAGAGGACATGGACAGGAAGGAGGAGGAGGAGAAGGAGGAGAAGGAGGACATGGACAGGAAGAAAGAGAAGAAGAAGAAAGAGGAGGAGGAGACGAACAAGGAGGAGGAGAAGGAGGACATGGACAGGAAGGAGGAGGAGGACATGGACAGGAAGGAGGAGGAGGAGGACATGGACAGGAAGAAGGAGGAGGAGGAGAAGGAGGACATGGACAGGAAGAACAAGGAGAAGAAGAAGGAGGGGCAGGAGGAGGAGACAGACAAGAAGAAGAAGAAGAAGAAAGAGGAGGAGGAGACGAACAAGGAGGAGAAGGAGGAGGCGGAGACGGACAAGAAGAAGAAGGAGGAGGTGGAGGAGGAGGAGACGGACACGAAGAAGAAGGAGGAGGAGGAGGAAGAGGAGACGGACAAGAAGAGGAAGGAGGAGGAGGAGGAAGAGGAGACGGACAAGAAGAGGAAGGAGGAGGAGGAGGAGGAGGAGGAGGTGGAGGAAGAGGAGACGGACAAGAAGAAGACCAAGAAGGAGAAGGAGGTGGTGGAGAAGGAGTGTTGTCAGTCCCACCTGCTCCTCTGCGCCTCCATCTCCAGTCTCAGCTCCTGGTGCTGCTCCAGCAGAGCCACAGCTGAGGCCACGTCTCCGGCCGTCTCCTCCTGCAGGAGGCGCTCCTGGACCGAACCCGCCCAGCGCTGCAGCTCCTTGGCCTGCTGCTGGAAGCTCTGCAGCCTGCGGGCGTCCTCCAGGTGGCGCTGTCGGTCTGCAGCCTGACGCTTCACCTGAGGGAAGCTAATTATTACTACTTTAATACACTTTAACGCCACATGGAAGAAAGCTGAATACCTGTTTCACAATAAAAGAGTCCAGGGGCTGAAGCTACTGGACATATTTAATTATTTCCCGTATTCGTCAAAACATCAAAACTTACATTGCAATTTTTGAGAAAAGTTGCTGTGAATTCAGACATTTTAGGAGCAACTATCTGGAAAAACGCCCGTGAAATCCTGGAGGGACTGTAAACTGTTGTGAATGTGAGAAAGAGGAAGAAGAATCTCCACTCTGTCCAACTGAGCACTGCATGACAACTGATCTGAAACCTGCTGGAGGCGACAAATCAGAGCTAAAAATCAGGATTTACAACCGTCTGGCTTTAAAGTGGAACGTTTCCAAATGGAGTTTGGTTTCAAGAGGGTTCCCTTTAGAGCTGACTCTTAGAAAGATATCACTATATTACTGATTATTTCCTGGATTCATTTATCAGCTGTTTGGTCCAAGATGACAAATGTCTTGTTTCATCCACAGATGTTTAGTTTACTGAACAGAGGAGGAAAGAAAACAGGAAATATTCATATTAAAGAAGCTGCAATCACAGAATTCAGACTGTTCTTTGTTGGAAAGTTCATCAAAACAGTTCTAGATAAAGTTCATAGTTGACAACTTGTATTAACGGTGTGAAGTCTGAATGATTTTCCTCCGGTCTGCGATGAAGAAGTGAATCCTACCTGCTTCAGCAGAGCCTCCAGACCTCGAACCTCCTCCATGATGGCGGCGCTCTCTGCCGGACTGCAGTCCTGCTTCCTGGAAAACAGAAAACCACATCAGGGGCGGCCGAGGTCGATCAAAGTCTGGAACTTCATTTAGGACAAAAGACTTCGGCTCACTTCAGCCGGCAAACATGAAGAAATGTCAGCTGATCCATCGAACAGTCAACGGAAATATTTACAGCTTCTTTTACTCAGTTACTCAAAATCACTTAGAACTCATCCATAATAACTCGAAAACTGGACAAAAATGAGTCAAAATTACTGAAATTTTACAAAATAACTCAAGAAATGAACAAAATTGTAAAAATTGTCATGAATACCTGTAAAAAGAAACTCGAATGACTCAGAAGTGTGACAGTAGCTGTGTCCCAATCCAGGGGCTGCATCCTTCCAAGGACCCATCCTACCCGTCCTTTAAAGGCTGCATGAGTGTTTGTTAAATGAGTCGGTGCAGCCCACGACAAACTTCCTGTTTGCGTCATGACGTCTCATAGCGCCGCTCCTGTTGCCTAGCAACCCTGACAAACAAATTTTCATCCCGATGATCAGGATGAGACGACTATGTTGTAATTTTACATAATTCTTTTGACTGAATTTGATCCTGAAATTGTGATTTTTGTGTTTAATATGTTTTATATCCTTGAAATCTTGAGGGTCTTGTTCTGTCCGGTGGTTCGGGACTAAACTGTCTGAGAAACAAGAAGCTGGTTTAAACCTGTTGACATCCACTGATATGAACTTCAGATATTATAAACCTCCACAGTCTCTGGGCTGAATGTTTCTGATGAGGATCACTAAATACCTGCTGTCTGAACAGAAACCAGATATAATGTATGTTAAACATGTGATCAGATAACTTGGTGGAGCTAAACTAAGAACAGTGAGGAGACTCATGTTTTCACTGGTCTACAGAGAATCACCACCAATAGAAGCTCTAGCAGGATTTAGTAACGTTTTACTTCATCTCCATATAATAACTTAAATAAGGATTAAATATGTGAATATTTAGGAATGAATAAGTCGTTTTTTTGGTGGCTGCAGTCAGAAAAAAATCACCACAGTTTCAGTAGAATAAAGCTTAAAACTGAAGCTGAACAACTGGAAAGTAAACATTTTAAACTGCAGCGGCTCATCAATAACGGAACTTAATCGATTTTTTTTAATACTAATTTTAATGTTTTCAACTTTTGTATCATTAGCTATCAGAGTGAGCTGTAACACAATACTAATATTTAAAGCTATAATCCTAACTATGCTGATGAATCCATCTTCTCCGTCAGCAGCTAAAACTCCAGCTGTTTATCGAACTGTCAGCGGCCCGCAATGAATCTTGGGATATTTGGAGCTACGAAGGATCCACCGATGCATCCTTCAAATTTGTGGAAAAGAAAGACGCATTCGTCGGCCGCATTTGAAGGAGTCTTGGAGTTTTAAATTTGTATGCGGCCTTTGAAGGATGCAGCCTCTGAATTGAGACACAGCTAGAAACACAACTGGTCACATAAAAAGTCACTAAATCAGAATCTGGGGCTAAATTCTGACATAGTTTTGGATAATATTTGAATTTTAGTGAATTATAATTAGATATTAAATAAGACCACTCTGAGCAACACGCCGTCTGTCTAACTCTGAACCCTGCTTCGGTCCTGCAGAGGGAACCAGACTCTCACATCTTGGCGACGCTCTTCAGGTAGGCGATCTTCCCCTCCAGCACCTGGATGTCTCTGAGGGCCTGAGCCTGGTTCTTCTCCTCGTTCAGCAGAGTGAAGGAGCTGCAGTCGACCTCCACGGCGTTGAGCTGCGACAGCTGGGACTGAAGCTGGACTCTGGCCTCCTCACAGCTGTGCAGGAACGACTGAACGTCAGCTGTGCTCAGCAGCTCGTGGGCTTTCTCATCCTTCAGCTGCTGGATTCGATCCCACCTGCAGGACGGAAAAGACCAGACTGACATCAAGCCCAGGTCAGACCAGACTAATGGATCAGTCCACAAATAATCAATCAGTCCTTTCCTGAACCTCCTCAGAATCAGCCGATTCTTTATCTGCAGTAACTTATTTCATGAAGCCATGCAGAGTTCTACCTTCAGACTATGAAGGTCTCCTTGAAGTCCATAGAGGGGGGTCCACATGGATCAGAACCTCATCACATGTAGGAGGAACAACACACTGGAGTTCTGGTAGAACCTGGACCCAGATCAGTTTACATCCATCCAGGAGTCTCAGTCTGATCACTACACCTGGTTTAGTTCATGTCCTCTATAACCAACTTAGAGCATCAGTATTATGGGATGTATCATAGTTCAAACAGTACCATGCTTCACATCATGATGCTGCCACCACCGTGCTTCACACCATGATGCTGCCACCACCATGCTTCACACCATGATGCTGCCACCACCGTGCTTCACATCATGATGCTGCCACCACCGTGCTTCACATCATAATGCTGCCACCACCGTGCTTCACATCATGATGCTGCCACCACCGTGCTTCACATCATAATGCTGCCACCACCATGCTTCACATCATGATGCTGCCACCACCATGCTTCACACCATGATGCTGCCACCACCGTGCTTCACATCATGATGCTGCCACCACCGTGCTTCAAGTCATGATGCTGCCACCACCGTGCTTCACGGTGAGGATGGTGTTTTTGTGATGATTTTTTGTGTCTGTCAAACATGGCGTCAATCTAATGGACAAGAAACTCCATTTTGGACTGCAACCAGATCAGTTTTACATCCATCCAGGTTTCACAGTTTTAACACTAGATCTGGTCTCTGTTCTTTTTCTCTATAACCAACGTCAAGAATCAATATTAATATTTCTGATAATTCAGCAAAGAAAACTTTAAAAAGTGCATTCTGGGTAAACTAGATATCAGCATGTTGATAGGTGGTTGGTCAGAACAAGTTCTAGACAATGAAAGGATCATTTTACACACATTTGATACCAGAATCATCTACAGACAGGATTCAATCTATGAAGAAATACTTTTCTCATATAGGTATGTTTAACAACTGCAAAATGTAAAATCTGAGATTGCATTTACTCATTGAGTTAGTCACAAGGAAGCACTATACATCTATAAAACCCTCAGCCTGTAAATATTCATATCTGAGGGTAGCGTTCAGCATGGCTTCATTAAATATGCTTAAGTTATATTAGATAAAGTTCATCTGATTCTGAGAGTCAAAGGGAGCTTTTTCCAGATTTGGTTGATTCTATATGAAATGTTTGTGGTATGTTTTGTGTCTCAGTCGCGTTGCTGCTTTATCACCTGCTGGAGACTCTCCTCTGCCTGGCCTGGATCTCCTTCTGCTTACTGTGCCGACTCTTCACCAGCTCCTCTGCCATTCTGATGATGTCATCCAGCTGACCCCGCCCACTCACCAACTCAGTCAGGAAGTTCTGAAACACAAAGTCGGGGTCAACGCTGGCTGAACTTTAAAGACATCCGAGCCGATGTGGTTTCAAACTCGACCTCTAAAAAATTCAAAAACTACCCAAAAAGCACAGAGACTGACTTTAACTTTCCTTATGCATCATACTAAGTTAAGTCTTCACCTCGTATTTGGCCTGAACTACTCCCAGATTGTCTCCGTCGGTGCTGAAGGTGTTCAGGATGTTCTCCTTGTCCTCCATCCACGACTCAAACTCCTGGCAGCTGTTGTAGAATCGATGCAGACGCAGCGTTTCCTCCAGAATCCTCGTCTTTGACTGAAAACAAACAGTTTCGATGTTACGAGACAAACTGCTCTATCCTTGTCAACTCCACCATTATGCAGCACTGACGGACTACATTTCCCACGCTGCCTCTCTCTCTCTCACCTTCACCAGGTTGTACAGGGAGTTGTAGTCCTGGTCCAGACCAGCCTGTGTGCTCTCCACGGTGTCTCTCTGGTACTGCAGGTCCGGCAGCCATGTTGTTTGGATCTCGGTTGTGCTGCGGCGCATCGAGCGGCTTCGCCTCGGACGACTCAGCTTCCTGCTCGGGCTTTCTGGCACGCCATTGGTGGAGGCAGGTGGGGTCGGGGGAGGAGCCTGAACAGGTGTGTTGAAGAAGAAGACACTTAAATTTTGAAAAGTTTGAACTCTGAAGAGTCTTCAAAGGGGCCTAAAACGGAGCCTTGAGGAACTCCACAAGTAACAGGATGACGGACTGTTGGACACAGGGCCTTAGAATGCTCATTTAAAAGTTCTAACTTATTGATTTGATTGTAAAGCTTCTGATTATTGATCGTACCGTGGCCGGCAGCAGGGTCAGGTAGGTTTTGGGGATGGTCTGCTGGTTTCCTCGACCGTCTTTAGCGAGAACTTTGTCTTCGTCTGGCCCAGTGCCGATGACTGTCACCATCTCGTTGCGATCCCACGGGAACTGACCTAAAAATCAAATTCAAGATCATATTTTGCATTTTAAGCACATACATGTTAATATTTTCCTTTTTTGTCCCTGTATGTCCCTTGTTTACCTCCTGTGAACATCATTTATTGTAAACCTCTTGCAGAACTAAATGTCAGAGTCACAAAGCAGCGACAAAGAGACGCAAAAAGACCAGAAATAGAAGGAAAAAGATTAAAGAGAGGAGAGCAAATGGAAAGAGATGTGTATCAGCTCAACAACCAACATGTGGATCATCTAAAACTAGCAGCTAACTGTTCTGTGTTTTATTCCTCGTTAGTTCTTCTGCCTGTGACTTTCTGTGGTTCACTACAGATCTAACTATCGGCATTAGTGAATTAGAGAAAAGCTCTTTTCTGATATGAAACACGTTCCAGCGACAACTTTAACATTCATGTGAGACCTGATGACAGAAAGTGACTGAATGAGGTACAGTATAATAACTCGTTAGCTGCTGCTTCTAAACCTGGACCAGCAGCTTTAAAGCATCACTTCCTCGCTGTCGTGCTTCAAACACTGCGCAAGAAAACATCAACACACTAAAGGGCCATCATGACTTTGCTTTTGTACGTTACCTCGGCTGTATCTGAAGCGGACCTTGGCTCTGCTGGGTTCAGTCTGAGGGGCGGGGCTTACTGAGCCCCTCCCACCACGGGCTCTGGGTGGTGAGGTCACTGCCGCTGGCCCCGCCTCCTCGTCGCTGGAGGAGTCGCTGTACTGGATCATCTTAACCTCCTGAGGCTCCGCCTACACAGGAGGAGAAACATCCCCTCAGTTTACTGTCAGTCACAAGGATCATCTCATTTCACTAACGTCGGCCTCCTCGTCTCCTCCATCCTCCTGCTGTGAACTGAAACCAAGAACCTATGAGCAAAGATGCCCAGGTGTGTCCTCGATCTTTGAAATATTTTCTGCAGCTGTGACATAAAAGAGGCGACACACAGCTGGAATCTAGAAACCATGTCGAGAACCGGACTGGTAGAATAGATATCAGTCAGTACCAACACGTCCCTCTATATTATATTATATTATATTATATTATATTATTCTGTGTGCTGCAACTCGTTCATACACACCGTACATGTGTGTTAAATGGAAAAATAAAAAAGTATGACGTGTACATTCTTGTCAGATTACGAATTGAATTACAAGTAAAAATAAACTATAACTTGTCCTGAGCACTGTGTGCATCTTAAAGACGACTTTCTCTGCACAGGTATTTTCATTAAAAGCTGCTGTGTGATAAAACACATTTATAACGAACACAGTCATCAGTGCATCTGAACTCACAGTCAGAGCTGTCAGTTGTGCTGCACTCTTCGCCTGCTCCGACAGTCTCTTGATCTCTGAGGCGTACGCCGACAGTTCCTTCTCCAGCCTCAGGTGGCGCTGCAGCAGCAGCCCGGTGCTCGAATCGTCCTTCCCATGATCCTCGCTGGTCAGCAGCGGCTTCCTGTCGCCCAGCCAGGAGTTAGCCTCCTCCACATCTGCAAAGTACTGATCAGAGGAGAAGCAGCTGATCAGCCTGTCGATGGAGGACTGAGGACCAAGAACCAACCTGTGACCTGAGGGACCGGTTCATGGAGACGCTGAGTAGAGGACTAAAAATGACGTGACACCATCACAGGATGTGAAAAGGTGATTGGAAAATAAACAATCTGATGAAAAGTGAAAACATAAATGGCCTGTAAAGAAAAGAAATTCACTAAACATCAGGAACTAGAGAACAAACCATGGAAACCCTGAACCCACAGAGCCTCATTGACTATGACAATGACTTCATGTTTTCTACCTCAGAACAACAACTTAGCAACAATGCTAATTGCTGCTAACTAAGCTGGATCGTGGGGTTTTTACTTCAGAAAACCGTCTTCTTCTCCTCTGCCTGTAACTTCTGTCTCACCTGTTTAATGGCGGCAGCGGCCTGCAGCCGGTTGCGTCGCGTCGTCGCCTCCTCCGTCAGGTGGCTCCACTGCTTCTTTAAGGTTCTGATCCACTTCTGGACGGCCCGCTGGCTCTCCTGGCTCTGTTTGGACATCAGGTCCTGACTCCGACCCAGAACCCCCTGGAACAGAGACTCCTGGGCCTGGAGCTCCGCCTCCAGCACCTGACAGAAGGTAATCAGATTACTTTATTAAACTGAGCTGGTTTTATCCTGTCAGGTATCAAAGAAGAAATACTGGAATAAAAACCTTCAAATCACAAATCATTCACTTAAACTGTGTTTTTGTAAACATCGAATACTTTAATCATTTTCAAATCTGATTCTTCTTTTAAATTTCTCCTTTGAATCAGTTGATTTACTTCTTTGTTCGATGCTTTATAATCGTGGTCATTTTAATACTGTCGGCTGGTTTGTTTTGATCCTGAAGTCACAGTCAGGAATATTTTAACTGTTTAATCTAATTATAATATAATATCTGACACATCTGAGGGTAGACAAATTAGACCTGAGGGATGCAGAGCTACAGCTACATAAACTGACATTCTGTCGACAACAACGCTGTCCTTTGTGGTCGTTTTGCATCTTTCTGGTTGTTTTTCTTCCAACAACTTGTTTCTGAGCCGTGCTGCATCTATTTTATTGATCCAGTAGGTCTGATTGTTCACCTGGAAACTCTCAGCTGTATAAAGGAGCTCAGATATTTTTGGGTTTTACAGAATCAGGTTCCAGCATAAGGTGGATTTTTGTAGTTTTTCTGAATAAGACACATAGAATAAAGTGATTTTGATTAAATAAACCAATTTGAAGCTCAGATTTTGTTGTGTTTCCTCTCAGAACCATATGTCAGGTTGAAAACTCCACATTTATTTCTGTTTTTGCAATTTCTGGCTGATAAATGGTGTAAATTTGGTACAAACAGATGTTGGAGGTTGGACAGTTAAGATGTCCTGCTCACATGAAACCCTGAGTACATGCACAAGGTTTAATAAACATGACGCACTCACAAAAACATGTGAAGCTGATTCTTCTTCTGTTTGCATCCTGCATTGTTTACTAGCAGATAGTTTTTATTTACACCCTGCTGCACTCATAACATCTGTAGATAGAACAGAAGACGTAGAGTAGTCCGACTGGAGATCCAAACCTCCCAGTCTGGAGCTGTGAGTCTGACCTTGTGTTTGTGCTGAGCCAGCTGGATGTGGTTCAGGTCTCGTCCCAGTCCGGCGGTCTGCAGCCTCAGCCAGCGCTCGTAGAACCAGGCCTCCAGCTCCTCACAGTCATAGAAGAACTCAAAGAGCCTGAGCTGAGCCTCCAGCTGCCTCCTCCTGACAGGACAGAGGACAGACGGAGGTGTGAAGGACAACATGTCTGGATCTGCTGTGAGATCTGCTGTTGAAAAGAGAACACTGAAGGAAACCTGCTGCTGCTGACAGACACCAGAGACTTGTACTGAGCGTCCAGAGCTCTCACTCTGCTCTGGATCTGCTGACCGTCTCGGACTTTTCCCTGAAGGACAGAAGCACAAATCAGCCACCCCCTTCCCCTGAAAACACTCCGACAACAGAATGAGACGTGATCTTTTCTGCACCTTGAGCGCTGTGCTGCTGATGGCGGCGATGGTTTCACCATGAGCG
The DNA here is from genome assembly GCA_024666655.1 of Dascyllus trimaculatus. NCBI lineage: Eukaryota > Metazoa > Chordata > Actinopteri > Pomacentridae > Dascyllus > Dascyllus trimaculatus. The sequence continues at coordinate 31,504,341 of CM045462.1, read as the reverse complement.
GAGATCTGAGCTTCCAGGAGATCCTGTTTCTGCAGCAGAGACTCCACCTCGGCCAGCTGCCTCCCCAGGTCAGAGGAGCTCGCCTGGGACTGAAGAGGAGACAATATCCAGAAACCCCCCAGACATTAAGTGTTCCCCCTGGTTTAGATGTGCTCTTAGCAGTTTTCAGACGTTTTCAAGTTCTTCCATTTCTACATAAAAGCTGATTTCCACACCAAGATGATAAAAACCAGGAGAAGGAAGAAGCATCTTTAAAACGAAAACTAGATTTAAACGACAGGAGGAGCAGCCAGGTCTCTGAAAACAGGAGGTAACATCAGCTGTAGTGATGACTGAGGAGCAGGTTTGGGATTAAAATCATTACCTACCAGAAAAACCCACCCAAACCAGTGTTTTCCTTCATATCCAAACCTGCTCTGAGAGTTTTGTTGCGTCGTAAACTCACCTGCAGCTCTTTCAGCTCCTGGGAGACGAGCTCGATGTCTCTGAGGATGCTCAGAGTGTCGACTACATTTCCCAGCAGCACCCTCTGCTCCTGGAGCTGCTGCAGGAGGTCCTTCCACCGATGGCTGATGTTCTCCTCCCTGAGATACACAGACGCACACAAATAGACCAAAATATACAGATACGTAGAGCAAACACTGTGAAGAAAAAGTGACGGGAAAATGGAGCAGAGACGGACAGGAGGCTTGGTGCGGTGTCAGCGGTAATGTGGGTGTTGCACCAGACTGTCGTGGTGAAGAAGGAGCTGAGCTGCAAGGTGAAGCTCTCCATCTACCAGTCCACCTACGTTCCAACCCTCATCTATGGTCATGAGCTCTGGGTAGAGACCCAAAGAACCAGATCAGGGTACAAGCGGCCCAAATGAGCTTCCTCCTCAGGGTGTCTGGACTCAGCCTTAGAGATAGGAGGAGGAGCTCAGACATCCAGAGGGAGCTCAGAGTAGAGCCGCTGGTCCTTCATGTCTAAAGGAGCTAGTTGAGGTGGTTTGGACGTCTGATCCAGATGCCTCCAGGGAGACTTCCTTTGGAGGTTTTCTGAGCACGTCCACCTGGGAGGAGGCCCCAGGGCAGACCAGAACCAGCTGGAGGGATTATGGATCTCATCTGGCCTGGGAACACCTCAGGATCAACCAGGAAGAGATGGAAAGAGTTGCTGGGAGGAGGGACGTCTGGAATGATCTCTGATACACAACCCCGGATAAGAGGAAGAAAATGGATGGATGGATGGATGGATGTTGGATGGATGGATGGATGGATGGATGGATGGATGGATGGATGGATGATGGATGGATGATGGATGGATGGATGATGGATGGATGATGGATGGATGGATGGATGGATGGATGGATGGATGTTGGATGGATGGATGATGGATGGATGTAGGAGGGATGGATGGATGGATGTTGGATGGATGGATGGATGGATGGATGGATGGATGGATGGATGGATGGATGGATGGATGGATGGATGGATGATGGATGGATGGATGACGGATGGATGATGGATGGATGATGGAGGGATGGATGGATGGATGGATGGATGATGGATGGATGGATGGATGGATGGATAGATGGATGGATGGATAGATGTTGGATGGATGGATGATGGATGGATGATGGATGGATGGATGGATGGATGGATGGATGATGGATGGATGATGGATGGATGGATGATGGATGGATGATGGATGGATGATGGAGGGATGGATGGATGGATGGATGGATGATGGATGGATGATGGATGGATGGATGGATGGATGGATAGATGGATGGATGGATAGATGGATGGATGGATGGATGATGGATGGATGATGGATGGATGTTGGAGGGATGGATGGATGGATGATGGATGGATGGATGGATGGATGGATGATGGATAGATGGATGTAGGAGGGATGGATGGATGTTGGAGGGATGGATGGATGGATGGATGATGGATGGATGGATGTTGGATGGATGATGGATGGATGGATGTTGGATGGATGGATGTTGGATGGATGGATGATGGATGGATGGATGTTGGATGGATGGATGTTGGATGGATGGATGATGGATGGATGGATGATGGATGGATGGATGGATGGATGTTGGATGGATGATGGATGGATGGATGTTGGATGGATGGATGATGGATGGATGGATGATGGATGGATGGACTCTGCAGTTTCAGTGTTGGTACACATGAAATGATTCTTCTTAGATAATGACCTCATCTAGGAACTCCACTTTAACCCTCATGAATTACTGTATTTTGCTTCTTGTCTGTTATTCTGCTGCATTGTTTTCATCGTCACAGCTGGCAGAATGTCACTTTAAGTCGTATGATTTCTATTTTACACTGATCACACTCCAACTGATCTACAACAGTTAAATTTTCCGAAGCCAGACCTAAACCCAGAGCGTGTTCGTCCTGGTTCCTACCTCCTGATGATCTGCTCCTTGCTGTGGTAGTTTCCTCTCTCGATGGATTTGGCCATGTCTCTGAGGGCCGCGAATCGAGGCTCTCTGGCCAGGGCGTCGGTGGACAACGCCTCCAGACGCTGACCGGCTGCCTGAGCCTCCTCCAGCGTGGACAGACCTCGGATGTCCTGCCTCCGGATCAGACGCAGCGTATCCTCCAGGTATCCCTCCCTGAGAGCCGCCTGACAGGACGAAACAACCGATTCAGGCTTCAACATGCACAAATCCACTTATCCTGACCTCCAACAGATCACAGAGCAGCATACAGTGACGTGTAAAAGTATTTGCCCCCTGACAGAACTCAAAACTAGACAACGAAGACAACCCAAGACAACACAGAAGGCAGTTTTTAGATGATGATTTTATTCTTTTAGGGCAAATGCAGCCCAACTTATCTTGCCCTATGTGAAAAAAGTATTTGCCCCCTTAGCTACCAATCTACAAAATTCAGTTCATGACTTGAGGCTCAACATTAATGGTTCATGCAGCAGGAGAAAAACACAAAGCACACAAGCAAGTTCACCTCCGAGGGGCTCAGAAAGACCAAAATGAAGGTTCTGGAGTGGCCGAGTCAAAGCCAGAGTCAATCCAACTGAGACGCCATGGTAAGACCTTAAAGGACAGTTCACGCTCCTAAACCATCTAATGTGGCTGAATTAAACCTGTTCTACAGAGAGAAGTGGACCAACAATCCCCCATGGTGATGTAAAGGACTGATCACACGCTGGAACAAACATTTAACCACTGCTGCCAAGGGACGAACCAGGTGTTAGGTTTTGGGGTGGGGAGCAAATACTTTTCCACAGGGGTGTAACTCGATGACCCGTCCATAGAAAACTGTCTTGTTTGAAACTGGCTCATGGCACAAAAAAGGTTGCAGACTGCTGATCTATATAATTTCCATGACTCAGGTACCATTCCTATTTACACTTCACGGCTCTAGAACCAGCCAGGACAGGTGTGCTTACCTTCCTGTTGAACTTCTGAGCCAGCTGCTCCAGGTTCTCCAGGCGGAGCAGCGCCTCCTGCAGGGCTCGTTCTCGCTCGTGTTCAGCCCTCTCCAGCAAAACCCAACTTTTCTCGATGTCACTGAGGGTTTTACCTTAAAAAAGACACAACAGTCGCTGCTGATCTCTGTGCTAGCATCAGGTTTTCTAATTCAGTGTGATCAGAGATGCTGTTCACCTTCTGGAGGATTATAGGCCCGCTGGTTGTTGGCTACCAGCTGAGTCTTCAGATTGAACAGGTGAGCTTCGATGGCTCCACGCTCCTGAAAAACAACATCTTACCTGAAGGCTGAGCAGTGGTTACAGCTGAATAAAAGAGTCCTGTTAATTTAAACACGACACTTGTGCTCAAAATAAAAGGATTCATCCTCCATGAAGGACCTAGGATCCCTAATCTGTCTCTATAGCTACCAGTAGCAGTGATTCCTAACACGTCTCTGGGGGTCATCAGGTGGAAACCTCCCTTCAACGCTATTTTTCCTACTTGGTCCCACGACACCTCCAGGAGGCTAGGAGGTGAACTCTGGCGTCCCAGAGTCGCCCCCCCTAGTGCCAGTTTACACTGCTGCTACACAATCCAACCAGCACTGCCACGTTCAGCTGACCCAGGCCTGTTTAGGAGATGCTCCAGGTAGTGACCAGTGCTGATGCTGCCATTTAGCTAGCTGCTAAATGCTAATGCTACCTGCTAATTCAAACAGCACTGCCATGTTCAACTGACCCAGGCCAGTTTTCGGAGGTGCTCCAGGTAGTGACCAGTGCTGATGCTACCATACAGCTAGCTGCTAAATGCTAATACTAACTGCTAATTCAACTAGTACTGTCACATTCCATTGATCCAGGCCTGTTTAGAAGATACTCCAGGTAATTCAATTCAATTCAATTTTACTTATACAGCGCATATTTACAACATATGTCAGCACATAGCGCTAAACATTGTAAGGAAGAACAGAAACCAGGAAACAGAAAACCCAACAATCCAAATTTGCTTTTGGATTCCCTATGAGCAGCAATCACAACGGTGGGAAGGAACTAAAAACTCCCTATGATAGGGAAGAGGGAATAGACCAGGAGGTAGTGATCATAGGCAGTGACCAGTGCCAATGCTACCATTTAGCTCGCTGCTAAATGCAAATGCTAACTGCTAATTCGACTAGCACTGCCACACTCCACTGACCCAGGCCTGTTTAGGAAATGCTCCAGGTAGTGACCAGTGCCGATGCTACCATTCAGCTAGCTGCTAAATGCTAATGCTAACTCGACTAGTGCTGCCACATTCAACTGACCCAGGCCTGTTTAGGAGATGCTCCAGGTAGTGACCAGTGACGATGCTACCATTCAGCTAGCTGCTAAATGCTAATGCTAACTCGACTAGCGCTGCCACATTCAGCTGACCCAGGCCTGTTTACGAGATGCTCCAGGTAGTGACCAGAGCTAATGCTACTATTTAGCTAGTGCAAATGCTACATGCTAATGCTAACCGGTAACTGCTAAAATACTTCAAAACTACTAGCAAACCCACCACCCACAAGGAGATTTACTCATAATGCTAGTGCTAACTGCTAAATGCCAATGCCAGCTCCTAAAACACTACCATGCTACTTCAGCTGTAGTTATTGCTAAATGCTACGATGCTACCATAGGCCTCGATGCCACACACAACCGCTGTGAGTGATATCTGACCTGGTATTTGGGAGGTTTCTCCACAGTTCTGTAGGTTTTAAAGGCTGTCACCAGCGTCTGCATCTCCCTCAGAGAGTTTGGGAATCTTCTGTCATTCAGCTGCACCACCTTAAATAACAAGTCAGAAAATAGTTTTATTATGTTTACGTTTGTTTGTTTTCCCTCCTGATGTAAATTTCTGAGTTGTGAGACTGCGCTACATGAATAAAACTGACTTCCTACCTTGGTTTTGATCCAGTGAAGCAGGTCCGACACCATCCTCTCATACTGGACCTTCATCCCGTCCAGCTCCATCAGCAACCCGACAATCTGTGGAGAAAAAGGACAATTTCTGGACACCATTTTTGTGACATTCAGACCCTGAAATCTAAACTGCATTTCATGGTGTCAGCGGCAGATAAAGCTGTGTGTCATCAGCGTAGCGACAGAGACAAAGAGCATCACTGTGTCCAACCTCCACGGGATACGAGGTTATTATCCAAGGAGACAAACTCCTCCATAAAAGAGAATAACGGTTTCATTTTTCAGATGCAGGGCGACACACTAAGACAGCCCCAGGTTTATATCCATCCTGCAAAACAGTCCCTCCAGGATGAGAGGTTTTGTGATGCTGCAACAATTAACGCAAATTCAACAAATTCTGCGCCACCTTGCAATTTCGTCCAATCACCGCCACTTTTCGCAATGTTGTCCCGCCTCCCGTGAGTTCCACCAATCACAGCAGTCCCCAGTAATGCACGTACGTCACCGGATTCACTTCCTTGTTCATGGTTTGAAGATACAGATACGTATGCAACAAAAACTACTGCAGAACAATTCCCTGATGTTCTTCACCAAAGCGGAGCTAAACTGTTTTCACCCCGTGGAATATTGAGGTGGAACACAAACCAAAACCATCCACTGACAAACACTTTTCTACCGTAAACATATCAGGAGAATGGGTGAAACCAGCGGACCACAGACCAGACAAACCACCGTGATGAAGCTGCTGCATCCAGATCTGTGGCAGCACTGAAACAATGAAGGTCAGTTAGATTCATTAACTGACGTGACGAGCTGTGAGCGTGTGTGTGTGAACACGCGTGATGCCAGGATGTGGAATTAACCTTTTAAAACCACTGACAGATGTGTCCAAATATGATTCATTCAATAGTAAATAATCATTTTGTGCCTTAAATCTACCAACCGCTTCATGTTAAACCAGTATTTTGCTGGAGCTACTGCTTGTGTAAATGGGTTGGAGCATGTTAAATAATTAGTTTAGGAATAAATATCGTCAATTAAAATGCTGGAACATCTTCTAAAAACCGTCTTCAATTTAGACCAGAGTGCAGTTTTATTCCTGCTGTAACAATTCACCTCAGATTTTTAATGAATTCTACAAAACAAAGAAAACAACGCAACTTTTTAGCAATTTTTTTACCGTCTCCTGCAATTTTATCGCAACAAATACGCTTAAAACATCGCAACTAGAAAAGCTGCCGCGAATTCAGGCATTTTAGGCGGCAAGAACCTTGAAAAACACCCACGAAATCCTGGAGGGACTGAATAATGTTATGAATTCCTCTATAACCAGTGTAAAGTATGTTTGTGACGATCAGTAAAAAAGGGAGAAAAGCTGAACACAGATAAAACTCAACTGTTTTGAATGATGTTCGACCAACTAACGCTTATTTTCATTGTTCATTAAGCTGTCAGGTATTTTCTTGATCTATCAATTAGTCGTTTGGACTCCAGAGCATTTAAAAATCGTGACTCAGAGTTTCCTCAAGTGTCTCGTTTTGTTCAAAGACGTTCAGTTTACCGTCATCGAGGAGGAAAGACACCAGAAAACATTCACGTAGAAGAAGCTGAAATCATGGAATTATTACTCAAACTGATCGATCATCAAAACAGCTGCTGATTAATTTAATAGTTGACTGTTAATTTGGTTACTGTCCATAAAGGTGAAGACAGCTGCAGCCCCAAAAAGCTCAGAAGGAATAAAAATTAAAAACGTTTGTGACCATAACAAACACAAACGAACCTCAAACCTTCATTTAAATAATAAACGAGGGGCTGAAGCTGTCAGACCAGGACAGGCAGCTGCAGGAATGACCAACCTTGAAGCAGGAAGTGTTGGATGATTCTCTCCTGTACTTCCTCTTCAGCCAGAGTCCACTGAGACTGCCTCCTAATGACATACTGTTACCTCTGTACTCACACACCTGCAGCTCATCACACACCTGAACCTCTGGACGCTGCGTTTGCTGCCTTTAATCCACCTAACAAAGCTCAGACACACCTTTACACTCTGTAATACGATGGAAACCACTAGAAAAGCTCCTTCATATGTCGTCAACGTTACAAACACAACTGAGGTTCCTCCTGTTTACGTGCTGTTGCAACCTCTGAACACACCTGAAGCTACAGCTACACCTGTATCAGCGCTGATGGATGATACATACACCTGGACACACCTGGATACCTGCTGCAGATGCCTTCAGATGCCACTAAAACCCCCACCTGGTGCTCCAGTTAAATCCTGGAGAGCCACTGTTGGGACCTCAACTCTCCGCCTGGACACACCTGATCCATGTAGACCATGATCACGTGACCCCAGGTAAACCACTGGAGCTGGACATACCTGCTGTACAAACACACGTCCGGGCATCACAGACCAACATCAGGCAGATCAGGAAGTCAGATGCCAGGACTTGAATTTGAATGCATGGCTTACTTTTATCTGCACTACAACAATTTATCCACTACCTTGAGCCGATTGTTTGCATTTTTACTTCTGTCCTTCTACTTATAAATGAAATGAAGGCGTCTGTCTGTAAATAAGAGAAGCAGGACGCTCCAGACCTGCAGACAGAAATCCTCAGAGAGCTCAGAGACATGAAGGAAACACGCCTTCTCCATCCAACACAACAACAACAAGCGAGGCTGTTTGATGAGAGCCTGAAGCTGAGAAGAGGCTCAGTCGCTTTCACTACCCGTCAACGAAGAGACGCTTTCACACCGAACAGCACAGCTCACTGGTTCAGCAACGACAAAACAACCAGCCGCCCTTAAATCCAGTTGAACCTCCGGCTTCTCCTCGTCATGAACCAGCGAAGGAGCAGACAGCAGGTAGAGGTGAGCAGCTTCAGCGCCTGTGAAGATCTGAATGGAGGTTTCCCCCTCCGTCTCAGCGTGTGTGAGCTCTGATCTGATTAGCTTAGCATCTGTAGCTCCGCCCACACGGAACCACACCTGATAGAAAAGTCAACAACCGGCTGCTTCACCACCAGGACTTTAAACATTCACGTCAAGTCATATAAGAGCCCCCACAGCGTCCTACATTAAAAAGACACACAGAACATCTGCAGTCGCTTCAGTTTACGTCTGTTTGGGTTATTTTCTCTCTTAAGTAGCTGCTTTATGCCAACATGTAGCATCCAGGTTGATTAGTAGGTCAAATATGCTCCCATCTGCAACTAAAGATGATTACCCATTAATCACAACTCACTCTTCTGTTCATTATTTTATGGATTAATCGATTAACTGAGCTATAAAATGTCAGAAAATGGGGGAAAACGTCGATCAGTGTTTGCCAAAGTAGGAAAGAAATGAAAAGAAGCCAGAAAAAGATTCATGTTTAAGAAGCTGCAGTCAGAGAATTCTTAAAAAATGACTCAAACTAAGTCATTTTTCCAACAACCGTATGATTATTCAGTGCTGCTCTTGACTTCACAACACATCTGAAGTGATGTTTTAGTGTGTGGAAGATTTTATGGGTCATATGTTTAATCGCTAGGCCACATCCAGGCTGCAGCTGACTGTCACTTTCATTATTGTTTAATCTGACGGGTGTTTTTTCCCTGGACCTGCTGATTCCAGGTTCTTTCACTGCTGTTTTAACTGTGTCATTCTGCATCTCTGATCTCTCTCCTTCTTCACCTTGTCCTGTTTCCATAGATCAGCAGGACTTTATACTGCAGTGAAAAATGAACCACAGTGAGCTGAAACGAGACGCCCAGGGTGAATCTGTCCATGCTGTGTGTCAGCTCTGTGTGCTGTAGCTCTGCCTGCAGTCGACGCCGTCAGTCCCTAATCTAATCCAGCACTAATCCACCGACTGCAGGGAGCCTCTGGATTAGAGCTCAGTGTTACTGCAGTACCAGGAGCAGCCTGCAGGGGGCACAACAGTCCACGGCATCAACATGAAAAGCTCCTGAGATGAAAAAATTGATGTAAAACCTGCTTTGTAAATGTTACCAAAGCCTTTAGATCAGACAGAAGTTAAAGTGACTCGGTTGTATTAGAAACAAACCAGGTCCTCTGCTGTAATGAGTTATTAGACGACTATAATCTGAGACTGGGTTTGAGTCTAGTCTTTACTGTTCTCACCTCTCAGCTGTAGAATCCCTCCTAGAGGACTTTTAAAACCTTCTAAACATGAAAATCTGCTTTTATCATGAGGCTTCTTCTCTTGTTGTGTCATATTTCCAGTATTTTGTCTGCCAAAGAAGACAAATATTTAACAGATAAATAAGAACTAATCAGGGAATTATCATTATCATCATCATTATTACTATCAGGACTGTAAATGTTTACATTTTGTCATTTGGAGGAACCAATCCTCTACCGTGTTTCTGGTAGAGCTACAGAGGTAATCTGACTGGTGTCAACTGTTAAATTAATCCCCAACTGTTTAATAATAAATAATTTAATAATCAGCTTGAGTAACTTTTTAAATAAAAACAGCCAAAATTCAGGGATTTCAGCTTCTTAAATTGAGTATTTTCTCATTTCTTTCCTTCGCTGTGACAGTAAACTGAAGATATTTGAACAAAACAAGGCGTCTGAGGGACACTGATGCATTTTTTTTACTGTTTTCTGACATTCTGGAGACCAAACAGGCGACCAGTTCATCCAGAAAATAATCCTTAATGGACAGAGCAAAATTTAAGCCCACCTCTATGATGTAACATGAGGCCTATACCTCAAAATATTCATAGTGTGACAGTAAAACCATTGCTTTTTGTTGGTTCAGATCTTGCATTAGTGTTAATAACATGTGACAGTGTGCAGTGCTGCCCCCTGGTGTTGGATCTGACCTTGTATTATTATTATTATTATTATTAATAATAATGATGACAACATTAATAGTGTATGACAGTGTGCAGTGCTGCCCCCTGGTGTTGGCTCTGACCGTGTATTACTATCATTATTATTATTATTACTATTATTATTACTATTAATAATAATGATGACAACATTAATAGTAGTGTATGACAGTGTGCAGTGCTGCCCCCTGGTGTTGGCTCTGACCTTCTATTACTATCATTATTATTATTATTATTATTATTATTATTATTATTATTATTACTATTAATAATAATGATGACAACATTAATAGTGTATGACAGTGCAGTGCTGCCCCCTGGTGTTGGCTCTGACCTTGTATTATTATTATTATTATTATTAATAATAATGATGACAACATTAATAGTAGTGTATGACAGTGTGCAGTGCTGCCCCCTGGTGTTGGCTCTGACCTTCTATTACTATCATTATTATTATTACTATTATTATTACTATTAATAATAATGATGACAACATTAATAGTGTATGACAGTGTGCAGTGCTGCCCCTTGGTGTTGGCTCTGACCTTGGCCAGCCTCTTCTGGATGGTCTGTCCCTGCTTCATCTTGGAGAAGTAGTGGTAGTACAGCGACACGTAGGTCATGATGGACTTCTCATCGGGGTGAGCGACCACAATGTCGTCCACGTCCAGCAGCTGCATGATGCCGAACTCTCTCTCGGCCAGGGTGAAGGCGTGGCCCAGGTTACGGCGGGGGTCGTCGCCATGGAGACGGCGGTAGTCGAAGAGGTCGGGCCTGGGATGGAGAGAGAGGTGCAGGTTTTTGACATGTCAGGAGCACAAACATGTTTGCGTTGCGTGTCCGTTTGTGTTACCGGTGGGCGTGGATCAAGGCGTTGAAGGCGAGGCCGTCTCTCCAGCTGGAGGAAAAGTCCTGAACGCTGACGCCGTTGTAGCCCGCCGTTTTCCTCTGACACCAGATCAGCAGAGCCTCCTTCGCCGAGCGATGAGCAACGCTGCCTCCACCTCCAGCCTGAGGAGGAGATAAAAGAAGGATCATCATCAAGTCATCAGTTCAGCTTAAAACACCGACTGTGCTCTGGCTTCAGTTCTCCACCTCGTCCAGGTCGATGGGTCCGATCTGGAACCTGAGGATGATGATCCACAGCAGACCCAGGATCAGCGTTCGGTCTCCATCCACCACGTTCTCTGGACCAATCAGATCCACTCGAATCTGAGGGGACAGAGAGTCAAACTGTTGTATGAGGCTGTAAATCAACAGTCGGTGGAGTCTGTTTGTTCTTCTGCTGCTTCCCATATAAAGGTGAACGTTAAAGTGAACACGTGAAGGTTCTGGACAGTTTAAAAAATGATCTGCAGATTATTCAAGAAAGTAAAAGGGTTGGACAGGTGAGTTACCCTGGTTTTAATCAGGTTAATGGGCCTAGTTGTTCTGGGTTGGACAGGTGAGTTACCTTGGTTTTAAACAGGTTAATGGAGCTAGTTTTTCTGGGTTGGACAGGTGAGTTACCTTGGTCTTGAGGAAGCCGATGGCGATGCTGTTGTTCTCCAGACAGTGGACTCTGAGTTTTCGGCGGCTGGGCGTCGGCAGCGTCTCTCTGGAGATGAGCTCCAGCAGGCGGATCAGAACGACTCCAGTCTTCAGCTCCGTGTAGACGTCGGTCAGCTCCACCTTCTCCTGCAGGAGAATCAACAATAAAAATAAAAATATAATCAGTTTGGTTATCTGGGGTTTCATTTACTCAGCGATAACAGACATTTCTGTTCATGAAGTGGTCAGAAATAAACACATCCATCACTGTCAGATACATGAACAGACTCGTTGCTTTTACTGTACACAGGTCGATCATGTTTACGGTCATGTATGATGTAATGTGAAGTACTGTAATAAACGCAGCACGACTCAGAACCAGTGAACAGAGGAGACAGTAGTTGGAGATACATCCAGCATGGAGGAACATCTAGTAGCTGGAGATGCATCCAGCATGGAGGAACATCTAGTAGTTGGAGATACATCCAGCATGGAGGAACATCTAGTAGCTGGAGATGCATCCAGCATGGAGGAACATCTAGTAGCTGGAGACACATCCAGCATGGAGGAACATCTAGTAGCTGGAGATACATCCAGCATGGAGGAACATCTAGTAGCTGGAGATACATCCAGCATGGAGGAACATCTAGTAGCTGGAGATACATCCAGCATGGAGGAACATCTAGTAGCTGGAGATACATCCAGCATGGAGGAACATCTAGTAGCTGGAGATACATCCAGCATGGAGGAACATCTAGTAGCTGGAGACACATCCAGCATGGAGGAACATCTAGTGGCTGGAAATACATCCAGCATGGAGGAACATCTAGTAGCTGGAGACACATCCAGCATGGAGGAACATCTAGTAGCTGGAGATACATCCAGCATGGAGGAACATCTAGTAGCTGGAGACACATCCAGCATGGAGGAACATCTAGTAGCTGGAGACACATCCAGCATGGAGGAACATCTAATAGCTGGAGATACATCCAGCATGGTGGAACATCTAGTAGCTGGAGATACATCCAGCATGGAGGAACATCTAGTAGCTGGAGATACATCCAGCATGGAGGAACATCTAGTAGCTGGAGACACATCCAGCATGGAGGAACATCTAATAGCTGGAGATACATCCAGCATGGAGGAACATCTAGTAGCTGGAGATACATCCAGGAAAAGTCTAGAGAGGCTAAACATGGAGGTAGATCAATATCTGTAGTACGTGGAGATAAAATGACCGCAAAGACACGTGAAACAACATCAGAGGGATAGAAAAGGAAAACGACACATAAAATAAACAAGAGGCAAAACAGACACACAAAAGGACAGAAAGGAGAAAAATCTGTCCCTCAGAGTTTATAAAGGCTGTAAAATGTAAACAGTTAAATATGTGTAGTACGTGGGGACTGGGGGCGGGACAAATATTGATCGAGTGATGTATCCTCGTCCCTCCTCGTGTGATATGAGCATCAATACGCTGGCGCCAAACATCCATACTTCAATTAATATAATGAGGCTCTAAACCCTCCACATTCCTCTGCCAGCTGCCGTTTCCCCAGCGTCACTATTTAATGTCTCCACATGGTGGCGTTTATCACATGAATGAGGGAGACTGGAGCGGAAATGAAGAAGAGTTAGTCCAGGTATAATGGAGGACAGCAACGCTACCGTAAGAGACGCCCCGTCCACGTTTAAGTCCAAAGAGTGGACCCCTTTGGGCTTTGAGGGAACAAGCAAGCTGGACAAAGACTACGACATATGCAGGAAGTGCCTCGCCAAAGTAAAGCACACAGGAAACACCACCAACATGCAAACCCACCTGCAACGCCTCCATCCTGAACTCCTGGCCCAGAAAGAGGCTGATGCAGCAACGTTTCAAGTCAGCCTGCAGCCGTTAGCACGACGTTTAAAGCAAAGATGGCCGCCAGCATTACAACGTCCATCACTGGGTTCATCTGAAGGACCTCCACCCGTACAGTGTGGTGGAAAATGAAGGGTTTGGAAAAATGCTACACACTGGAACCAAGGAATGAATATATCCAAGTTACAGATATGGTGATGTATCAGTATGGGATTGTCTGGAAATATATCGATTATCGCTGTATCGTGATAGTATAGCATCGAGCGGTACCCTGTGATTCCCATCCCTAGTGGAGACATTTTATCCCGTGGACACTTGGAAACATGTCGGACATGTTGACTCCAGGATTTATACATTTTTGTAGAGTAAAATATTTCCAGAAAGTTGTCTGTTTTCTCATTTCCGTCGTTCTGAGTCCTGTTGACAGAAGACATGTCTGAGTTCTTTCCTCCTTCATGTTGTTTCCACAGAGCTGCAGGACTCTAGACTACAGTGAAATATTAGGGTTAATATTCAGCTCCAAATAACTGTTGCTGTGCACTTCTGTGCTTGAGTAAAAGTATTTTCTAAAAGTGGAACTGGCTATTAATAAACCCAGTGAACACCCACTCATCCATAACAACTGGAAAGGTGGACTAGAAATAACCTCATCCCAGAGTCAAACTTCACTTCATCATCCAGGCGGTGAGGAGCTGCTTCCCCTGCAGGCTGTTACATAACGTCCCTGGTTATCTGGAGGTCAGAGGCCCGGGTCACCATCCTAAAGGTAAGAGCAGCTCGATAAGAGGAGGAATTCCTCACTTCAGGGCTCCGAGTGTTTATTCCCAAAGCAGATTCCAAAGAATTCACATTTCCTCTGCGTCTCAGACCAACGGGAGCCCGAACGTCTAACCAGAGAGGCTGCAGTTCATTTAAAGAGTCCTGTCAGTCAAACCAGACACACCTTCAAGAGGCTCTAACCTGAGGATTTACTGGGTTTCATTTTACAGCACAGAAGTGACGTCTTTAAAGATCTTGTTTTGTCATCTAAACAGTCCAAAACCCAGATATTCAGTTTTATGACATTAAAACAGAGAAAAACAGCGAATCCTCAAATGATTAAAAGAACTAGTCCAGTCTAGTTTGTCAATTAAAGCTGCAACTAATAAAGATTTTTTAGTGTCTGATTATTTTCTGAATTAATCAGTTCACTGTCTGGTCTAAAATAATCAGGACAGCTGCAAAATACAAACGATGTGACTGGACATGGAGCAGCCAAAGCAGCAGAATGATAATCTCATGATATGTAATAGTGAAACACTCCAGATGCTTTCAGGATATTTTACAAGCTCAATTTTACCTCAGCATTAAATTTTTACTTATAAACAGTTCATTTGTGCAGTGAAAGGCAGCAAAACAATCATTTTCATTGCTGATTATTTTCTTGACTAATCGATTCATTGTTTGGTCTCTAAAATGGTGAAGTTTCTCAAAGTCCAAGATGATAAATGTCGTGTTTTGTCCAAATATATTCAGTTTACTGTCAAAGAGGAGGAAAGAAACCAGGAAATATTCACATTAAAGCAGCTGAAAACACAGACCTTTTATTAAAAAATACTCAAACTAATCAATCAATGATTCAATCAACAACTCCGGTGTCACGCTCCGTTGCGCAATCGGTTGACATTATCGGTTATCGGCTGCAAGAAGTATAAAATTATCGGTTATCGGAATCGGTTGAAATTAGCTTTATCGTGCATCCCTACTTATTACAACGACTCAGTTACTTCACTGTGGCCTTGACACGTCTGTTCCAGGAGCTTTAAAGGAACAATAGCAGCTAATTAGTCAGACGTCACTTTTATCTGCAGCAGGTTTTGTTTCCATCTGTTCGTTTGTCTCTGTGGGAAACCTTCAACAAATTTCGGTGAAGTTCGGTGGAAACACTGAACCTGATTAAATCCTGAATTCTGGAGTTCTGCCACGAATGTGATGAAGACTGAGCTGCAGGATTGGTAGGAACTCTGTTTCGTAGATAGCGTCTCTTTATCAGGTAACTGTGAAGTCACAGAGGAGGAGGAGGAAGGGTTGGTTGAACAGCCACGTCTAAAATTAGTCTGAAATCCTGTGAGCTCAGAGATAACAGCGTTGACCACAATAAAAACTAAAAAAACTGCACACAGAACAGAAAAACATTTTACCCTGAACAGTCACAGCTGCTCCTCCTTATAACAGCTCTACAGTAACAGTTTGGTGTATAAAACATCAGAAATTAAGAAAAACGTCTAGTTTTTCTGTGAAATCGTAAAACTGTCGTCATACAAGACAATCAACACTGAACCAGAGCAGAAACACAACACAGGCCACAAACCTGATCAACTCTATGCAACAGACATGTTTTGCACTGCGTGAGGCAGATGGTGGTCACACCAGAGACTGACTGGTTTTCTGACCCCCCAATACAGTAGAACTGCACACTTTAGAGCAGGGATGCACGATAATATCTACGTCTGATAATTATCGGTTAATTTTGGCAATTATGACGTCATTCCAATAATAAAAAAATGAGCTGATAAAACGACCCGATAATAATAAAGACTTGGAATCTTGGTTTTTGCCGTTGGTCTGTGTGTTGTGGTTTGTCCTCATGTCTGGCTCCTCAACCCCTCCCCTCCCTGACGGTACTGTCGCATGTGTGTGATGTCATCAGACTGCGCGGACAGAGAAAAACAAGCAGCATGGTGGCACTGACCAGTGTGGACTTTGTTTACCGTATCAGAAGAAGACATTTCACTAGGGCTGGTCCCCAATATTGGAATATGGGAATATTCATTAGTTGTGTTGGTATTGGGATAATAATTTTGATATTCAAATAGTCGTGCGCACCGTCACTGAGCGCGACCAAGCGTCGCCAAGGCTGTAGTACTCTGCCAAGGCTCTAGAATGCCGCCGTGGTTGTAGTATATGGACCTGCCAACTCCGGCGTCACGCTCCGGCGTCACGCTCCAGCATCACCCCCCGCCCCCCGGCTGACACCACAACATTCAGTGATTTTTGGATCCGGAGCACAGATGTTGCTGTTCGGACCTACATTTCACTCAGTTTATGCTCTACTCAAAGGTTCTGTTTATTTGTATGGGTCAGAATTATAGTAGGGAGTGGATTTGGACTCAAATTATAGTTAATTAAGTAAAGAAATATTGGTTGAAACTGACATTACCGTGCATCCCTACTCTAGAGCAGCCTTTTAATGTGGCCAACCTGAGGCACACCTGTGCAATAATCACGCCGTCTAATCAGCATCTTGATATGTCACACCTGAGAGGTGGATGGATTATCCGGGCAAAGGAGAAGAGCTCACCAACACAGATCTAGATCAATTAGTGAACAATATTTGAGAGAAACAGGCCTTTAGTGTTCACAGAAACAGTCTTAGATCTTTGAGTTCAGTTCATGAAAAACAGGAGCAAAAACAAAAGTGTTGCGTTTATATTCCTGTTCAGTGTACGACTATTCTCTTCTGAGAAACTGCTTTAAAAAGACTTCAGATGCAGCCAAAGTTAGAAGAATACAACAGATAATCGTGGAGGAAATTTTAGCTGTTTAATAAACAAATGGAAAATTTAATCTGTGACAAACGTTTCATAACATTATTATACTGTGTTATACATATGGTTTATTCTGTCTTGTTTTTTCTTGTATCACTTAATCCTTTATCTCATTTGAAAGCATTAAAAAAATAAATAAAAAGTAAATCTGAGATGTCAAGATTAAAGTCGTATTTAATTTGGAACTAGATTTGTAACACATTGAAAAATAAATCACAAAATCTAGAGAATAAAATCACTATAGTTTGAGAATAAATTACTATTTGGAGATGGAAGCTGTAATATTTCAAGAGGATAGAAAATGCAAATCTCTGAGTCCTGCAATAGTAAGTGTGGCTGTCAGGTTTAGTAGAAAAAAAACAAGACACGCATTTCACTCTGAGATGTCGTGAAACAGAACCACAGGTACTAGTCAGGTACAATTAATCTGGTAATAACTAATATTTTAACTAATTAGTTCAATCTGTTTTTATATATTACTGCCAGGTCTTACTCTAGATATTCAGATTACTCGGGTAAATTCACATTATATTGCTGTGATGTCTTCAACTTAATATTTAATCAGGTAAATTACTAACCTTATTATTTCTCCTCTGTGAAGCACTTTGGTTGAACAGCTGTTGTTTTTAACGTGTTAAATAATCAACTGTGACTTGACTTTTAAAAAGTTAAATAAACTACTGCAGCTTCAGTAATTTAAGTTATATTTTCTTATATAGTAAATTATTTCCGTTTGTTTAACTGCTCATTATTTTGGCGGTTAGCTTATGCTAGGTTAGCATGCCAGCGGCGCTAAAGCCGTTGAACGATTAGCTCTGCTGTTAGCTTAGCCGTGATACTAGCTAAACTTTTGAGCTAACGATCGGTGGAAACGCTGGATTCAGGCGACGGCGTCTCCCCGGACAAACACCTGCTTTACCTGAGCAGGTTAAAAACCTACACAGAAGCATGAATGTGTTTCTAAAGACCCGACCTGCCCTCAGATAACATTTAAAAATCATCTTCGAAGAATAATTGATGAGAACTCTTCATTAGTGTTTCGGTCTCTATCAGGGTTCAAGGCTGTTCCCGATTAAACATGACAGTTTCAGTAACTCGAGTTCCAATAAAAGTTGTTTCTATAAAAACGATAAAAAGAGAGACTCACCCGAGAAAAAGCAGCATTTCAGGACTTTCTCGGCGGGTAAACTTGCTGTCAGGTGACACTGACGGAACATAATTAACTCCGACTGTCCGCCATCTTAATTCAAGATGGCGACTCCTTACTGAGCAGCTCAGTGCTGCCGCCGGCGGCCGGAGGATGTATTACAACAATACTGGTGTAACCATATAACAGAGGTTGGACAGTATATTGTTTTATTTACCGTGTCTTCCCAAAAGACACGAAAATGATCTCGATGTTACGATGTGGAGATGCAAAATAACCACAAAGACACAAAAATATGACCACAACAAGACTTAAAATGACCACAAATAACAATGATGTGACTGAAATAAACCACAGAATGACCACACATAAGTGCAAAATAACAACAAAAAGGTAAAATTGAACACAAAGGGAAATAAAATCACTGCAATGAGATGTAACATATCCCCAATTGAAGCCAAAATGACCAAAAAGTGACAAAAAAATTACCAAAAAGACACACAAAAATGACACAAGTAACCCCAATGACACCATATAGAGGTGAAAAATAACCTGAAAAAGACAGAAATGACCACAATGAGACTCAAAATGACCACAAATGGCCACAACGACACTGAAAGTACCACAAAATGACCACAAAGAGACTGAAAATTATGACAAAATGATCATATATTGGTCTAAAACAACCACAAAAGGATGAAAATCACCACAAAGAGATGCAAAAGGACCCTGATTAGACACGAAACAACTATAAAGTAAAGCATTACTGACCACATAGAGAAATGTGGACTATTTCAGTATTTTCTGACATTTTGTAGACAGAGCCATCAGTCAGTTATTAAAGCAGGAGACGTGTTGGTGATAATGAAAATAGCTGTTGGCTCTACAGCTCTTCTCTAATGGAGCCTTTCCTGAGGTTTTCAGTGTGTTAATTAGTTAACACAGAGAAGAAAACGAAGCAGCTGAAATAAACAAATGAACGTGAACCAGAGAAACAGAGAAGCTGTTGCTAGTAAACAGCTTCTCCATGCTGCCATCCTGAAGAATCCCAGAGGAATTCTGGGAATGATCGGCAGCAGGACTCGGTGTTCAGCCAACAGCTGGCATCGGTTATCAGAGAAAACACATGAAATCATAGCAGAGCTGGACGACGAGAGCAGGAGGAGGCCGGGGTCAGCTATCAGGAGATTAACGAGAGTTTAACGTGTTAGCAGCTGATAGTGAGCCGTTATTAGCTGCTTATCAGGCAGGAATGTGATAACAGCAGCAGTAACACTGACATCATGACACAAAAACACAGCCGAACCGTGTCAGAGGTTCCAGAGAGCGAGGAGGGAATCTGCTCAGTCCACCAGCTGGTTTCTGACGGCAGGACGGACACGGAGGGTTTTAAAGCTTTATGTCTGGAAACAGAGCTGCACGGTGGAAGATCCCCGGTTCGATTCCCGGTTATGACGCCTGGGATCTCCCTGTGAGGGGTTTGGATGTTCTCCCTGTATATATACTGTAATTATGTCATGTTGCTCTGGAAGCAGCCTCATAGTTTCAATCGTAGCATCTGGGCTTGCTTGAGTTTCTAGAAGACGTTCCACTTCTCATCTAAGACGAGAGGTGGAACGTCTTCGAACAACTCAACCGAGTCCAGATGCTACGATTGAAACCACGAGGACGACCCTGATGACTGAGAATCTTCACAGACCTCCTGTAATCAGCAGCTGATGATTCTCTGAAGGATCATTTACTGCAACCAGAAACGCCTCTTCAGATGCATCAGCTCATCTACAGTCACTTTCCTCCAACAAACTGTTCAACAGCATCAGGCTTTAGGTTCAAACCCACCAAGTCCTGCTTCACCTGCATCCCTGTTGGTTACACTAATAATAAAAGTGTCTGAACATTGATTCAACAACAAACACACTCAGAGCACCAGCATGGAAACACAACAGAGGTTCTGCTGCTCAGCGTTTACTGTAGGAGACTAAATACAGGCGTTCATAAGGGCTGGTTAAGTGACATAACCTCCTTTATCACAGTCAGAGAGGAAACCTCAAGGCAAAGCTATGAGATAAAGTCAAAAGTCACATTTATGCAGTGAAAAATGTAAATTAAATGTAAAAGCTCACTGTTCAGACAGATAAGACCAGATTTAGACATAAATGTAGTTCAAATGTTTACGACAAGGTTTAATTACTGAGATAATTAGTCTCAGCGATGGAATAAGCTCCAGGATTTAAGTGCAAAGTTCAAAATTAAGATACCCAGGATAAATAGAATGAGAAAACTTAAACTAACTCAGCTTTTGAGACAGTAACTCTAAATTATTTGGAGAAAAAAATCTAAATTATGACCAAATAAGCACCAACATTTGGAGAAGCAAATATTCAGATATTTAAAATGAAAGTCAAAGTCTTGAGATTTTTTAAATATGTAAGAGTAAGTCCACATTTTAAGATAAAAGTCCAAACGACAAAATAGAAATAGAAATATTTAAGGGAGCAAAATGGTGACGTTGAAAAGTCCATTTTTAAAACGGTAAATCTAAAGTCTGACCTAAATAAGTGAAATATTCGAGATGAAAGATGAATATTTGAAGACAAAGAGTTCAAGGTTGAGAGAAAAAAGTTAAATTATGAGATAAATAATGTTCATGTTTTGTACACCCGTCCATCCACCCCAACCTCCTCAACAGCTGCTCCTCCCACCAACAGAGGGCGCTGTCACTTTAACAAAAACATGTCATTTTAGAATATTTGCTGAATTGAATGATGCTGAATTATGACTAGAGATCCAGGAATAACAGCAGATATCAGTCAATAAGGAAACATCTGTAAAGTCTGAGGTTAAGCTGCCGTTAATTCAGCCTCATGGTGTTTCATATTTGGGTGAACTGAGCCTTTAACCGGCTTCACTAGAACCTTTATTCAGTCCCAAAGAACTGAATCCTTATTTGAGTGTATGAACTCATTATTAGGGTCTAGACTTTACTCAGCTGTGTTTCTGGAGCTTTCATCCTGCTGCCTCCTCCAGGTCACAGAGCAGCAGGGAGACCAGAGGACTGCTGAAGGTTAAAGGTCCTGCTGAGGTTCTCACCCGGTTCTTGGAGAACACGCTGTTCATCCACTTGGTAAAGGTCTTCTTCTGGACCGCCATCCTCTGCTCCTGCAGCTCCCGCACTCGCCCCGCCCCGTCCTCCTCCCCCTCCATCCTGATTGGCTGAAACACACCAGGCGTCAACAAGAGTTAATGACCAGGTCAAGGAGGGCTGATTAAAACCTGCAGCGTGTCTTTGAGGTTGTTTTATGTCTCTTTGAGGTTGTTTTATGTCTCTTTGAGGTTGTTTTATGTCTCTTTGTTGTTGTTTTGTGTCTGTTTGTTGTTGTTTTGTGTCTCTTTGTGGTTGTTTTGTGTCTTTGTGGTTGTTTTGTGTGTCTTTGTTGTTGTTTTGTGACTCTCTGTGGTTGTTTTGTGTCTCTTTGTTGTTGTTTTGTGTCTCTTTGTGGTTGTTTTGTGTCTCTTTGTGGTTGTTTTGTGACTCTTTGTGGTTGCTTTGTGTCTCTTTGTTGTTGTTTTGTGACTCTCTGTGGTTGTTTTGTGTCTCTTTGTTGTTGTTTTGTGTCTCTTTGTGGTTGTTTTGTGTCTCTTTGTGGTTGTTTTGTGACTCTTTGTGGTTGTTTTGTGTCTCTTTGAGGTTGTTTTGTGTCTCTTTGTTGTTGTTTTGTGTCTCTTTGTTGTTGTTTTGTGTCTCTGTTGTTGTTTTGTGTCTCTTTGTGGTTGTTTTGTGTCTCTTTGTGGTTGTTTTGTGTCTCTTTGTTGTTGTTTTGTGTCTCTTTGTTGTCGTTTTTTGTCTCTTTGTAGTTGTTTTTTGTCACTGTGAGCTCGTTTTTGTGTATTTTTGGTCCTTGTTTTGAATTTTTTTATGGTCATTTTGCCTCTTTGTGATTGTTTTTGTCTCTTTTTGGGCATTTTGTGACACATTTAAGTCATTTAGTGTCTCTGTGTTGTGCTTTTGTAGCTCTTTGTTATTTTGTGACTGACCTTCCACACATAAATCTTAGCTGTCATGTCAAACATTGATCCGTTCAGTAATTATTGTGTGAATAAAGCTACAGTAGAAGCCGATGACGCCTCACAGAGACATTTATTAAACCGCTGTCAGTATTGATTCAGCTAAAATGACCCACGGAGACTCCTTCATGGAGGACACACCTGTACTGTCATCTGATTGGTCGGTGAGTGTCCGAGTCAGCAGGTACAACAGGACACAGTTACCTTCATTCATGCTGACGGGACGGTTACACCCTCAGAACATCACGCTGTAAAAATACCTCTGCTGCCATAATGCACTGTCATCACTGTGTGTGTGTGTGTGTGTGTGTGTGTGTGTGTGTTTAAGGCTCATAACTTTGTTGATCTTTGATTTTTTGGCGCGACACCAAAACTGTGAAGCTGTAAAAGTTTCAGCCTGATGATTCGACACATTTCTTCTGCTCATTAAACCTCATTTCCACACGTAGTTGTTTTAATTTAAAATGTATTTCCAATCAATAATCTAACTATTAACTATTAAAATGTAGAATAAAACTAATTTATATGGACTTCCTGCAGGCATCTCTGGTGACCTGGTTATTAGTGCCAGCCGAGAGATAATCTGACACATTAAAACGACCACAAAGAGACACAACATGACAACCGAGACTCAAAATGACAAAAAAGAGACAGGAATTGATCAAAAACAGACACAAAACAACCACAAAGAGACACAAAACAACAACAAAGAGACACAAAACAACCACAAAGAGACACAAAACAACAACAGAGACACAAAACAACAACAGAGACACAAAACAACCTCAATGAGACACAAAACAACAACAGAGACACAAAACAACAACAAAGAGACACAAAACAACCACAAAGAGACACAAAACAACAACAAAGACACAAAACAACCACAAAGACACAAAACAACAACAAAGAGACACAAAACAACCACAAAGACACAAAACAACCACAAAGAGACACAAAACAACAACAAAGAGACACAAAACAACAACAGAGAGACACAAAACAACCACAAAGAGACACAAAACAACCTCAATGAGACACAAAACAACAACAGAGACACAAAACAACAACAAAGAGACACAAAACAACCACAAAGAGACACAAAACAACCACAAAGACACAAAACAACAACAAAGAGACACAAAACAACAACAAAGAGACACAAAACAACCACAAAGAGACACAAAACATCAACAAAGAGACACAAAACAACCACAAAGAGACAAAAAACAACCACAAAGAGACACAAAACAACAAAGAGACACAAAACAACAACAAAGAGACACAAAACAACAAAGAGACACAAAACAACCACAAAGAGACACAAAACAACCACAAAGAGACATCAATTGACCAGAACACCAGAGAACAACAAATCCTACAAGTGACTTAAAGTGAAAACACCTCCCTGCCTGTGGACTGAGCCATGCTAGCAGTTTCCCTTTGTTCCCAGTCTTTATGCTAAGCTAAGCTAACATGAGAGTGACATCATCCTCATGTCAAACCGTTGCTTTAACTCTGATTTTTGCACTGAAGTGATTTTTTCCGTCAGAATGCAAAACACTTCAATGAATTCCTGTGTGCATGTTTGAGCGTCGGCATCAGGACGTGACGAGGAAACAGAACCACAATAACCTGCAGAGATAAATCATTAGATGTAGAAGGTCGTAGATCCTCTGACGGAGGAAACGTCTCCTTACCTCCTGTTAGTCTTTGTTCTCTCCTGCTGAATAAATAATCTCCTCCTGAAGAACAGAGTCGATGTGAAGCTCTGGTGTTTCTGTCCTCAGCCAGAATCACCATAAAGCACCTGCTGCACATGTGATCTGAGGGTTTTACTGATGTTGTGGGGACACAGGTGGGTTCAAACAGTCACAGTGAGGAGACTTTACATCCTTATGAGGACAAAACGACACGAGCTGATGAGGCAGATCAATAAACTGATGAGGTTCAGGGTTCGATGAAGGCTTCAGGGACAGTTTGAGTCTTAAAGAAATGAATGAAAGTCAACGTGAAGTCCTCTGAAGTGAAGGAGTGTGTGTGTGTGTGTGTGTGTGTGTTTGACCTTTGAAGCCATTGGATTTACAGCATGAGCAGGTCGACTCACCTGACAAACCAGCAGGGGTCAGAGTTCACACTGACACACACACACACACACACACACACACACACACACACGTTTTAATGCTATGAAGTCACATTTCTGCGTTAGTTGGTGTAAAACTGCATTTAAGTTGATTTAACTTCATGATAGTTTAATGTTTCTCACCTGGATTCCTCGACCTTAACATGCCTCGACAATTTCAGATGATGAATTAAAGTACTTCAAATTTAAATTATTATTATTTAAATTCCAAAGTTTTAACATGAAAAACACTTTCCATGAAAACCTTAAACACACAAACATAAATTCAAGGTTGTCTGTAGGCAGTAAACATACTCTTCCAACAGAAAACATATATATTATAGATTGATAGTCATAGATTAAATTATTATGATGCTGTTGGCCTTGTTATGTCTTTAGAATAAGTACTCAGACTCATGGTTTATGTCTCTTTGTTGTTGTGATGAAACTCTTTGTACTTATTTTGACGTTTCAGACCAGCGACTTTTTGTATTTTCACCGTCAAAAACACACGAAGCTCAGCCAGGAAGTAGGTTTCTCTGTTCACTGTTCATTTCAGGTTAATGTATGAAGACGTCAAGGTCGAATCAGACCTTAATGAACATCTAGACCCCTATGAACACCAACATCTAGACCCTATGAACACCAACATCTAGACCCCTATGAACACCAACATCTAGACCCTATGAACACCAACATCTAGACCCTATGAACACCAACATCTAGACCCTATGAACACCAACATCTAGACCCCTATGAACACCAACATCTAGACCCCTATGAACACCAACATTCAGACCCTATGAACACCAACATCTAGACCCTATGAACACCAACATCTAGACCCCTATGAACACCAACATTCAGACCCTATGAACACCAACATCTAGACCCTATGAACACCAACATCTAGACCCTATGAACACCAACATCTAGACCCCTATGAACACCAACATCTAGACCCTATGAACACCAACATCTAGACCCCCTATGAACACCAACATCTAGACCCTATGAACACCAACATCTAGACCCCTATGAACACCAACATCTAGACCCCTATGAACACCAACATCTAGACCCCTATGAACACCAACATCTAGACCCTATGGACACCAACATCTAAACCCTATGAACACCAACATCTAGACCCTATGAACACCAACATCTAAACCCTATGAACACCAACATCTAGACCCTATGAACACCAACATCTAGACCCCTATGAACACCAACATCTAGACCCTATGAACACCAACATCTAGACCCCTATGAACACCAACATCTTGACCCCTATGAACACCAACATCTAGACCCTATGGACACCAACATCTAGACCCTATGAACACCAACATCTAGACCCCTATGAACACCAACATCTTGACCCCTATGGACACCAACATCTAGACCCCTATGGACACCAACATCTAGACCCTATGAACACCAACATCTAGACCCCTATGGACACCAACATCTAGACCAGGGGTATGCAACTAAATTTCAAAGAGGTCCAGTCAGAGATAATTTATTAAAGCAAAGGTCCATAACATCATAATGTCTAACTGAATTAGTGTGATATTTGTCGATGTAACATAGTAGTTCTATTAGCGTCTGCGTGTAATCAATAGCTGACCGTCAAATCAGATTAATTCAGTACGATTCAAAAACATTTAGACAACATTTATTAATAAATAACTTTCGATGTAACTGTACATCTGAAAATAAAGTGCAGAACGTGAAAAAATAATGCCTGACCAACATGAACCAACTTATATACATCTTTAACTGAACAACCTGAACCAACTTATAAACATCTTTAACTGACCAACATGAACCAACTTATATACATCTTTAACTGAACAACATGAACCAACTTATATACTTCTTTAACAATACCTACATCTGAAAAAAGTAAAGCAATCGAACA
The DNA here is from genome assembly GCA_024666655.1 of Dascyllus trimaculatus. Lineage (NCBI taxonomy): Eukaryota > Metazoa > Chordata > Actinopteri > Pomacentridae > Dascyllus > Dascyllus trimaculatus. The sequence goes on along the minus strand of CM045462.1, from coordinate 31,477,855 downwards.
TTTTTACATTTTTTTCATGTCTTCTATCACTCCCCTTCGATCCCCTGCTGCTCAATGGGAGAACTGAGCTGCAGCTTGCCCTGCCAGTGTTTTGACCGAACAGCGATGTTTAGCGCCTGTAATACAGAGACTTCATTAGCGGATGGCTGAACTCGTACGTAATTGGTCTGTGTATTTCCTGAGCTGACAAACTAATGCCGTAAACACTGGAAAAGCTGCGCCGGTAAAATAGAAGCGACTCGTCAAATTTTAATCCTGTTACTTTTTACAAGTCCGGGTCCGTATAAGACGGCGTCTGGGTCCGGATCCGGACCGCGGTCCGCCAGTTAGTGACCCCTGATCTAGACCCTATGAACACCAACATCTAGACCCTATGAACACCAACATCTAGACTCTATGAACACCAACATCTAGACTCTATGAACACCAACATCTAGACCCTATGAACACCAACATCTAGACCCCTATGAACACCAACATCTAGACCCCTATGAACACCAACATCTAGACCTTATGGACACCAACATCTAGACCCCTATGGACACCAACATCTAGACCCATATGAACACCAACATCTAGACCCTATGGACACCAACATCTAGACCCTATGGACACCAACATCTAGACCCCTATGGACACCAACATCTAGACCCATATGAACACCAACATCTAGACCCTATGGACACCAACATCTAGACCCTATGAACACCAACATCTAGACCCTATGAACACCAACATCTAGACCCCTATGAACACCAACATCTAGACCCCTATGAACACCAACATCTAGACCCCTATGAACACCAACATCTAGACCCTATGAACACCAACATCTAGACCCTATGAACACCAACATCTAGACCCCTATGAACACCAACATCTAGACCCCTATGAACACCAACATCTAGACCCTATGAACACCAACATCTAGACCCTATGAACACCAACATCTAGACCCTATGAACACCAACATCTAGCAGCACCATCATCCAGTAATGTGAGTTTAACCCTTGATGTCAGTAATTAAACAGTTTAGTGAAAGAAAAGGCCTCAGATCTAAAAACTGGTTTGGAAAAAGGTCTCAGAAAAGTAGAAGTAGTTCATAGTCAGTGTCAGGTCTCCTTTAGACCACATTATTATCCCTCTGTTCATTTCTACATTGATTTAAAGTCCACAGCTGAAACAGGACCTTGTTTAAACACACTGAAGCCTGTCTTAGTGGACTTCCTGCTGAATCACTGTAATTCACATGAAACTGAATTAACCAGAAAACAAACAAAGCTTCAGAGGAACAGAAAGGAGGAAACCGTTGGACGTCCAGTGACAGCAGAGTTCACAGGGTTTCTCTGTTTCCTGTCTGAATTCTAATTAATGACATCCATCCTCCGACGCCGCAGCGCTGCAGGGAAACAGGACGTTATGCAACGAGCAGCGATCGGCCTCAAGAACAGACGAGATGTTTTCTATTAAAGTCTGCAGGAGGCAACAGTTTACTGCAGGTCACTGAAGGAGACGATTAAAATAGGATTAGTTTGGAAAAGTTCCACCTGATGTTCTCGACTTCTTATCTATAGTAACTTTATTACTGATCAGAGTTCTACCTTCAGACTATGAAGGTCTCCTTGAAGTCCATAGAGGGGGGTCCACATGGATCAGAACCTCATCAGTCCAGCAGATAGACACATGACATGTAGGAGGAACAACACACTGGAGTTCTGGTAGAACCTGGACCCAGATCAGTTTACATCCATCCAGGAGTCTCAGTCTGAACACTACACCTGGTTTAGTTCATGTTCTCTAGAACCAACTGTAGCATCAGTATTATGGGATGTATCATAGTTTGAACGGTAAAACTGCAGCAGTTAAATATCTATGACACAGAGTCCTAGAAACAATCATTGGTACCTTTTTATTACCCCCTACCTTTACAAGCCTTCCATCATCACATACCATGATGCTGCCACCACCGTGCTTCACGTCATGATGCTGCCACCACCGTGCTTCACGTCATGATGCTGCCACCACCGTGCTTCACATCATAATGCTGCCACCACCGTGCTTCACGTCATGATGCTGCCACCACCGTGCTTCACATCATGATGCTGCCACCGCCATGCTTCACGTCATGATGCTGCCACCACCGTGCTTCACATTATAATGCTGCCACCGCCATGCTTCACATCATGATGCTGCCACCACCGTGCTTCACGTCATGATGCTGCCACCACCGTGCTTCACGTCATGATGCTGCCACCGCCATGCTTCACACCATGATGCTGCCACCACCTTGCTTCACATCATGATGCTGCCACCACCATGCTTCATGTCATGATGCTGCCACCGCCATGCTTCACACCATGATGCTGCCACCACCGTGCTTCACACCATGATGCTGCCACCACCGTGCTTCACGTCATGATGCTGCCACCACCGTGCCTCACAGTGGGGATGATGTGTTTGTGATGATGAAGATCTTCGTGTGGAACAAAGCTATTTAATATTGTGGTCCAGATTTTTGGATGGAAACACAAACTTGAGTGAAACCACTGGAACCTTGAGTATTGAATAACCTTTATTAGCTCGCAGCTCTGCTAACAGGATGAGCTGCTTCACATCTGAACAACAAGAATACAAAACACATCCAGATCAAAAAATAAAAACTTTTACATTCAGATAAATGAAGGTTGTATTTAGGCTTTTCATAAAATGTACAGTCGGACTGAGAGAAGCTTGTTTAAACCACCAACCGGCTGCTGCTTTGCTTTCTTACAGTAAATCTGGATTTCATGGACAAACATTCCCTCCTGGAGCGTCTCCTAGAAATTACACTTAGAAACAACAGCAATGAACAGCAGGAAGAGGAAATGTTTGGTGGGTCGATCTAATTAAGACTTTCTAACATTGAAATAAGGACGATTATACAGCAGAACAAATGCTACATGTTGGTCATCAGAAAGCTTAATAATATAGAACATTTCAATCTGTTGCAACATAATAATCAAGATGTTATATATAATAATATGAAACAAGATCTGGACAGTTTAAAAAATGAAATTTTACATGGTAGATTTTTGCAGTTTGTTTGAATTCTTCATAAGTAACGAGACTTTCTTGGACATTTGATGGTCTTATATTAAAAAAACTGAGATTTAAGGCTTTTTTAAAGAAGTTTTCAAAGGCAGGTGAAGCTCAGACCAGAGGAGAACCTTCACCCGTCCAGCTGCTGCCATCGCCTAAAAATACCTGCAGAGAAGTCCAGCTGATGTGGCTGATAGGAGGCTGGAAACTTGTTTCTCAGCTTTTACCGCCACAGATGGGAGCTTGTGTTCGCCCTCCATCCGCCCCGAGCTCCTCCTGCCTCATCTACAGGCTTTTAAGGCCACACTGAAGTATAATCGGTATTTTTTTTTCTGTAAAATGATCAGAAATAACAGGAAAAAGCAGATTTCTGTTCAACACTGCAACACGTCACCCTGAAAGCAAGTAAATGCAACGTCTCTGTTCTCCTCAACGATCCCACGACTACATTCTCTAACATTTAAAGGTTTATTTCTTCAGAAACGTTTCACGACGATTCAAGACTTAACTTTACTCAGTGACTTTAAGGCTCCACCGCTCATCAGTAACGTTAATGTAGTTTCTAGGAGACATTGTTGGACGTGAAACGCACAGAAATGCTTTGTGCCGCTTCTGTTTTTGAGTCTCTGCGTGTTGAAGGCACCGAAGTGAAGCCGAGTCCTCGAGGACCGGTCGGCCCCGTCATAGAACCGGAGCTTTGAGCCGCCCGAACCGAGGCGCCGCAGCCGTGAAGCTGAGAAACGTGACGACATGAGTCCAACAGAAAGGAAAACAGCAAAGTAGGAAGCTTTGGATTCATCCTGAGAAGCTCTGGAATGAAAAGGCACAGCTGTGGAAACGAAGAAGCGAAGGTGAGGAGGATTTAAAGCTTTGGTTTCTGGTTTCCCATCAGTCATAGGGACACTGTAGGGACCAGATTAACATCGGAGACTTTTAAAATGAAAGCTAATGTTCAGTTAAATACGATGGATGACTGTTGATATGAAATAAGTGACTCTGCTGCGACGTGATCATCGAAATGTTTCCTGAAGTAACCGACAGACAGACGACAGGAAACAGAAACGCTCAGGACTCACTTTTGCAGCTATGTTGAAATTTTTTGATCATTAAAGAGAATTTTTAGTACATTTTACGGCCTCAAGTTGTAGAGATCGAGTCAGAAGTGTTGCAGGAGCTCTGGGAGCAGAGAACCACCGAGCTTGAATTTAAAAATGTACTGAAGGTACAAAAAGACTCTGATCCACAACAGCCCAGTTCAACTGATAAAATCATTCAGTGTCTGACCCACTGTCTTGATCTGTCTTGATATTTGTTGGTTTTAGCTTCAAGCACATATAATCTCTGGTTTTCTCTGCTTCATATCGCCGCAGTTTAAAACACTAAACTCCTGTTGGGGCTCAGGTTTGGTGGCAGCTCTGGGGATGAATGGAGCGAAGCTATGGGTCGGTGTGTTCTGGTAGAGAGTCGACACATTCAGATCTGGGTTTTATTAACGAGATGAAGCTGATTAAACACAGAAACAGAGGAGAGACGCTGAATGTGTGAGTAAAGGGGTTGAAATCTAAGAGGAGGATTATATCGTTTAGAGATAGGATTAAAACACGAGGAGGAACTTTAAGGCAGGAAGAGGCTCAAGACGAAGATTTCTCATTTGGTTTTATGATCAAGGCGCCTGAATGAACCAGGATCAGTGAAACGTGGCGACATGAAGGAGAAGGCTGCTGCTAGTCTTCTGTAGTTCAGCTGAAATGTTCGACAGATGAATCCGGAGTCAGAGCTGGTTTGTATGAAGGTGTTTCATCGTCCGTGCGTCCGTCAGCAGCAGAGCGTAGCCTGTGGTGGTTCCATCAGTCAGAGTCCGGCGGCGCCCTGCTAGTCCTCGGTGTGGTTGTACAGGGCGTCGGCGGTGGGGTTCTTGCGGTGGGCCGGGGGCACCAGGTGGTCGGGCAGCTCGGCCGGCAGCTCGTAGCCCTCCAGCTTGATCTTGATGAGGTGCTGAGCCAGAGCGAACTCCTCGTCGTCCAGCATCCCGTCGCGGTCGCAGTCGGCCAGCTTCCAGATCTTCCCCAGGACCGTGTTGGGCAGCCGCGAGTTCATCATCTCCTTCTTGGCGTTGACGCCGGTGATCTTGCCGTTGACGGGCATCAGCGTGTAGAAGATCTCGTCGTAGCGGTGCTTGTCGCGGCTCACGATCCAGTCCTCGTTGTCGGCGCCGGCGCTGATGCCCTCGCCGTAGCCCTGACCGAAGGGCCCGTCCTGGGAGCCCTCGAAGGCGCCGCCCGACACCATGGCGGGCGGCGCCTTGGACTCCTCCTCCCGGATCATCGACATCAGGACGGCGATCTTAGTGGCCAACATCTTATCCACCGACTCAACCAGCTTCATCTTCAGGGACGGAAACTTACTGAAGTCGTAGTGCTGCAACATGTCCTGAAGGAGAAGGACACGCAGTCAGAATCTGAACCATAATAACAACAACAACAACAACAACAACAACAACAACAATAATAATAACAATAATAACAACAACAACAACAATGATAATAATAATAATAATAACAACAACTATAATAATATTAATAATAACAATAACAATAAAACAATAACAACAACAATAATAATGATGACAATAATTATAATAAAAATGATAATAATAAAAATTATATTATTATTATTATATTATTGCCATTATTACTACTATTATTATGACACTAAACATAGTAATAATAATAAAAATAATAATATAATAATAATAATAAAGACAATAATATCAATGAAAATGATAATAATAATAATAACAAGAAGAAGAAGAAAGTGGAGGAGCTCAGTAATACTACTTCTACTAATAATTATTATAATAATGATAATAATAAAATAATAATAAAAACAGACAGCAAGGGCAGCTCAATGTGCAATAAGAGAATCATTTTTTTTAATTTGAAAATTAAAAAATTAGGAAAATTACTAATAATTTAAAAAATATATTTTTAAAAATGCAGTGTAAAATTAAAATTAAGAAAATTTATAAAAACTGGCTGAAAAATAAGGTATTTAAATTTTTAAAAAAATTACAGTTAAGATTAAGAGAATTAATAATAAAGAGATAAAATACCTAGTCAAAGCATTTTTCAAAATTACAATGAAACGTTCAAATTAAAATTAAGAGCATTAATATAAAATGACTTAAAAATAAAAAAATATTTAAATTACTAAAAAGAATAATTGTTAAAAACAACAACAAAAAAAATCTTAAAACACATAAAAATAAAAATGATAAAATAAAAATTAGGAAAAATTTATACAAATAAATAAATATTTAAAAATGTGTAAATAAGAAATGATTTATATTAAAAAAATTCTAACTTAATAATTAACTTCTCTGGTCTCTGGTCGACGTTTCTCCATCTAATATCAGTAGAATCTGATGTGTTGAAGTTTGACCAGACGAGGCTCCAGTTTTCAGGTGTTTAGACTAAATGTTGACTCATTCATCCTGAACAAAAGTCAGTTTTTAGTCCCAGATAACCAATAAATCAAACCTGAGGCGCTGCAGCAACAACCTTATCTGAAACCACAGCCTGGTCCGACCGGCTGCTCATTAAATCATAGAACTAATTCTCTTCATCCTGCAGGTTTTTCAGCACCTCGAAGCTGAACTGAGATCTGAACTGAGACGATGCTGAAAACCAAACCTCCTGATTCCTGCAGCTGGACTCAGCGTCTCCGTCGACCTCTGACAGCAACACAGCAGCTCAGACTGTCTGAGTGTCAAACCGAAGACTTCAGGACCTTTGCCACACATCCACAGTCCTCACGGAGACTTTTATTATTCTTTATATTTATATTTATATTTATATTTTCCCTGAACCTTTTGCTGCTCTGATGCTGCAAACATCCCAGCCGTGACTTTATGCTGTGTTTTAATGTTTTAACGTCTCTGTTCAGGCACAAACAACCTGATCAGTTAAAGTCTGAACATGGATTCTACATGAGCCCTCAGAGGAGCAGGACAGCAGCAGCAGAGTGTTTTCAGACAGTTTATTCTCTGGACCAGGGGCGTCCAGTCCTGGTCCTGGAGGGCTCCTATCCAGCATGTTGTAGATGTTTCCCTGATTCAATGATCAGGATGGTTATCAGGCTTCTGCAGAGCTGATGATGAGTTGATCATTGAATCAGGCGTGTTGGAAGAGAGAAACATCTAAAACATGCAGGACAGGGACCCTCCAGGACCAGGACTGGACGCCCTGCTGCAGAGTCTCAGCCTGACGTCTCAGACTGAAGCAGGACGGAGACAGAAAACAACACGAGGACGTTCTGACGTCGTCTTCAGGACACGAGTTCACATCAGCTGGACACAAACTTTACACCAGGGAGGCGGAAACATCCCAGACATAAATACAAGAGCATCCAGGGAACACACACACACACACACACACACACACACACACACACACACACACACACACACACACACACACACCTGCAGCGCTGCGTCTCTGCAGCTGTGGTTCGGTTCATTCTGTTCCTGTTTTCTGTTTTGTTTCTCTCGTTTCTGTCTGACACCAGCTGGACCTGATGGATCTGATGGACCTGATGGACCTGATGGACCTGATGGACCTGGTGATCTGGATGAAGGTCCACTACACCTGCTGCCTCCCTGAGCTGGTTCTGTTGCTCTCTGAGCTCCTCTGATCCCTCAGACTGGATTTATTCACGTCTCATTGAACTAAAAGCAGCCGAATCGTCTGTTAGCAGCTTCTGTTGTAGTGAATCATGTGTGGACCTTTGAGTCCCACTGGGTCACTGAGAAACTGAACACAACTCAGAAATATGAAGGTTTTAAAGGAAGTTCTGCAGCTGTGAGATTACAAAGCTTGTTTTTGTGCTTCGAACTGCTTTACTGACGTTAATGTGAGCTGATCACCGAAGACAGAGACATGTGAGACACACGGAGCCTAAAACTCAATAATGTTAAAAACAATCTGTAATTTTAGAGTCAAATATTGTAAAAAAAAATACTATTTATAAAAATACAGATTTATGACATTAATATTAATATTATTATTATTATTTATGTTTTACAGTAAACGTGAATAAAAAAGATTCCTGTGGTTTTATTAGATATTATCTGTTATTAAACAAAACAGAAAATCCATTAAAAACCAGTTTGTAAAGATTATTTCCTATTTTTCAGTCCCTAATATACATAATTGTTTTTGCAAAATATGAGTAAAATAAAGTTGTTTCTCCTGATTTAAATACAGTAAAAAAAATTACGTAATTTAATTAAAAAAAAAAAAAATTACAATTTGTAGAAATAAAAATTTTTGAAGTCAATATTATTTATAATTTTTACATTTTTTGTACAGTATACATACTGTTTTTTTTCTAAACAGAAAATCTAAAAAAAGAAACCAACTGATTTTTTAAAAAACTATTCTTCAGTCCCTAATATTCCTAAATTTTCTTTCAAAAACGGCAAATATGAATTAAAAAACGTTATTTCTGCTGATTTAAATGCAATAAAAAAATTCTGTAACTTTAGAGTCAAATATTGTAAAAAAAACAAACTATGATTTGTCAAAATACAGAATTTTATGTTGACATTTTCAGGGTTTTTTTTACAGTTAAATTAATATTTTGTTTCTGTGATTCACTGCGTGTCTTATGGAGTCTAACAGAACAGCTAACAGTGATGGTTTCAGGTCCCTCCTCGTCTCAGCGCCCCCTGCAGGACCACAGCAACCCTCCCTACCTGCATCTTGGCGACGTTGGGGAAGTCTCCGGGGCTGATGTGGTGCTCCCTCTGCAGGATGGTGTAGATCTCCGGCAGCCTCATGATCAGCTCGTCCTTCTTCTTCTCGCGGCCGAACAGAGACGGCATCTCCTTCTTCAGGTAGCTGATGATGTAGGCGTGGACCTGCAGGAGACGGAGGACGGTCAGAAAGCAGACATCAACAGTCCTGTCTGGGAACCTGGAACCAACAGATGTTAAAACCCTGGAACCAATGATGTCTCCTGGTACTGGAGACATGAACCACCTCCATGTTCCAGCCTGGATGTATCTTCAACTACCGTCTCCTCTGTTCTCTGGTTCTGAGCCGAGCTGTTTATTCATGGATCCAGGAGGTTGGTTTTCCTCTAAAATTGTCCAAAATGACTTGAAACTTGTCCAAAGTAACACCAAATTGACTAAACGCCTCGAGAAATGTCCAAAATGACTCAAGAACTGGATAAAATTACTTGAAATTTGCCCCCAAATGACTCCAAATGTGTTTGTTTGGAGTCATTTTGAGGTTTTTAGTTCAGGTTTTGAGTCCCACAGGTCTCCTCTCTCCTCTGTGGAAACACTTCCTGCAGTTCATCCTGAAAACTCTCTGAATTTTTGCCACATGACTGTCGGTCGTAGCTGAGTCAGTCATGGCTTCTTGGTTGCATCGATAAGCTCAAAATTTTTCATATTTCACAGAATCTGGTTTGAGCGAAGCGTTTGCTTTAACAGAATATTTAAATTAAATCCAGATGAAAACAAATTTTAAATAAATGTCAAGATCTGAAGCTCATTTTTTGCTGATTTTCCTGACGGATTCACCGACGATGTGTTCAAAGACCATCAGAAAGTTGACAATCAGACGTGTTTTTTACAACTTTAGGCAGATAAAAGGTGGATTTTTGGTCATTTTATAACAGAAAACATGTCTTTGGGAAGGTTTAGAGCTTCAGACGGTTAAAACTCTTAAACTGAGCGTTAAAAATGAGCCTGCTGTCAATAAAGAATTCAGTGTTGTGTTTTATTTCACAAAAGAATCATTTAACTCCAGACGCCAGAGTAACTGAGTCGTGATGAGGCTCAGCTGATCGACCCCCCGCCTCCTTGTTTTCACCTCCCAGCTGACAGCTCGTAGAAATGGAACGCCCCCCGCTGTCAGAGCTCCGTTCAACAACACCGCTGTTTAAACAAGCGCTTCCTCAATCACAGCTCTGAGCCGGACGTCTGCAGGTTCACACTCGCTCCGAGGGCAGCGACTCTCCGGCTCAGGACTCCATAAATCCAGAACGAAAGAATGACGTCTGATGTTTGTTCAGGAAGAAACGACGATGACGGAGGGGTTCAGGAGCAGAAACCATCCAGCAGCGAGTCTCTGGTTCAGACCTTTACTCTGATCTATAGGCTCAGATTACCGACTGTCTGCACTTCACATGAAGCATAAAACCACCAAGAAACATAAAAACCTTGAAAATATTATAGAATCATAAAGATAAATAATCTGTAAAGAGACACGAAGAAGAATTTATGAAGTTTAAAAGGACGTCAAGACGTCAAGGAGCCACAGAACGAGCAAGATGGCCTTAAAACAACCACAGAGACACAAAACAACAACAAAGAGACACAAAACAACAACAAAGACACACAAAACAAAAACAAAGAGACACAAAACAACAACAAAGAGACACAAAACAAAAACAAAGACACACAAAACAACAACAAAGAGACAAAACAACAACACAGAGACACAAAACAACAACAAAGGGACACAAAACAACCACAAAGACACACAAAACAACAACAAAGAGACAAAACAACAACAAAGGGACACAAAACAACAACAAAGAGACAAAACAACAACAAAGACACACAAAACAAAAACAAAGATACACAAAACAAAAACAAAGAGACACAAAACAACAACAAAGAGACAAAACAACAACAAAGAGACACAAAACAAAAACAAAGACACACAAAACAACAACAAAGGGACACAAAACAACCACAAAGAGACACAAAACAACAACAAAGAGACAAAACAACAACAAAGACACACAAAACAAAAACAAAGATACACAAAACAACAACAAAGAGACACAAAACAAAAACAAAGAGACACAAAACAACAACAAAGAGACAAAACAACAACAAAGGGACACAAAACAACCACAAAGAGACACAAAACAACCACAAAGACACACAAAACAACCACAAAGAGACACAAAACAACCACAAAGAGACACAAAACAACAACAAAGAGACACAAAACAACAACAAAGAGACAAAACAACAACAAAGACACAAAACAACAACAAAGGGACACAAAACAACCACAAAGACACAAAACAACAACAAAGAGACAAAAACAACAACAAAGAGACACAAAACAACCACAAACAGACACAAAACAACAACAAACAGACACAAAACAACAACAAACAGACACAAAACAACAACAAACAGACACAAAACAACCACAAACAGACACCAGCACACCAGAGAACAACAATCTTTAACACCAACAGTGAAGGAGAACACATGCAGACATAGTAAAGACAGTGAAGTTGTAACCTGAAGTCTGGATGTTAATAACGACACAAACAGGTCAGAGGAGAAACTACACTGAGGAGGAGGAGGAGGATGAAGAGGAGGAGGAGGAGGAGGAGGAGGAGGAGGAGGAGGAGGACCACCCTAACCCAACACTCCTGCATCAGTGAAGGGAGGAGGAGCAAACAGGAGGACAGGAGTTAATTCATCAGTGGAGGGAGGAGCAGTGAAAACAGAGGAGATGTATGGGAGCAGGGAGGAGGACAGACTGAGCTCTGTTCAGCTCAGTGGGAGAAACGTCAGGCTGAACCTCCAACACATCCGACCCAGATGCACTGTGGGTAACGTAGGCAAGGAGTCTGTGGAGGTCCTCAGTCATCCAGGTCAGTGTTATCCTCGTGGTTTCAGTCGTAGCTTCTGGACTAGCTGGAGTGTCTCAAAGACGGTTCGGTGCAACGTTTTCTAACAACTCCAGCTGGTCCAGATGCTCCGACTGAAACCACGAGGAAACTGATGAAGGAGATGTTTAGTCCAGTTCACAGAGACACAGAGAGGACAAACTCGTGTTCCAGTGCTTCATCGCCTGGAGCTCCTCTTCCTCCTGAACTCTGACTCATGTGCAGCTGAATCTGCTTTTCATCACCAACAAAGACTGTTTCTGTCTCCATGTCCTCACAGGACTGTAAACCCATGAGACCAGACACCCAGCAGCATGAGGCTGGAGGCTCCCATGAACACGTTCACCATCTCCAGGTCATAAAGAACCTCCAGCAGACACCATCAGCCAGCAGACGGTCGGCTCACTGTGAGGCTTCCTGCTGCTATAATATACTATTTTTAAAAGTCAGGATTGTAGAAGGAGAACTTATCATGTCAAAGATGGATTAAACAGATGAAGTCTACTGCATCAGAGGAGGAGCAGCCTTCAGCAGGACGTCACCACTTCACCAGGTTTTATCGTAAAACCACCACATTGTTCATTTTATCTCTAAAACATTGGTTCTCAGGTGAATTTCTACGGAGTCCTTAAAGGGACACTGGCAGAAAAATATTAAAATGTAAGTTTCTTGTGCTCACGTGAACTTCCAGCGTCAATAACTAATTAGTGACACGTTGTAAAAACATAATCGATGCCTCTTTCCATCGTTGTCAGGTAGACAATGTGCTACAAGCCCAGCTTTATCAACAGTAGCTGACTTTCAAGCTGCATAAATAACACTGGTGTCTATGAGCAGCCGGCTGGGAGATGAGTGAACAGGGACCGTCTGCTAATTACAAAACTGCTGCAACAGCGGCAAGAAACACCACACAAATATTCAATAACTTCACCCTGATACACTGTAGTGTCACCAGAATCACTGCAGCCATCAACTGGATCCTGTTGATCAGACCTCAACACTTGGTTTGAGATAATGTAGATATAAAAATCACACTGTCTGCTAAATTACAATTTGCAGACAGTCCCTGGACACTCATCTCCCAGCCGGCTGCTCATAGACACCAGTGTTATTTCTGCAGCTTAAAGACAGCTACTGTTGATGAAGCTGGGCTTGTAGCACATTGTCTACCTGACAACGATGGAAAAAGGCATCGATTATGATTTGACAACGTGTCACTGATGAGTTATTGATGCTGGAAGTCTGAATCTGTGAACATCTTTCCTGTATTATCATTTTCAGGCGCCTGCAGTGAACAAACAGGGAATTATCTCGTGCACATGAGAAACTTAAATTTTAATTTTTTTCTCCAGTGTCCCTTTAGGGGCTCCATAGATTTCTTCTCAAAATAGAATAAATTTGTTATTAGTCTGAAAATGTATTCTGAAAACATAATCGCCCTCAAAATGCAACAAATTTATTTATTTATTTTAATAAATTCTTGAAATGTTATTAATTTGCCCTCAAAATATCCAGATAATTCACCAAATATTCCAGTTGTCTTCTAAAATAATTAGATTTTGTTTCTCAGAGTGTTGGAAATGTATTGTCAAACTATAATTACTGTGTTACCACAACGCTACAGAAGTATTCTCAAAATATTATGAATTTACTCTCAAATATAAATAATTTATTTATATAAGATCTAAATCTGTTTAATTTATAAATAAATTTATAATAATTAAAAAAATAAAGTTGCTATAAATTTATATTAAGAACATCGTGAATTTATTGTCAAAACATTACACCTTCAAAATAAAACTATTATGACTTCACTCTAAAAATGAGACGACTTTACTCCTCAAAAATTAAAAGTTTATTCTGAAAATATTTGGACTTTATTTAAAAATTACAAATTGATTCTCAGAATATCAAAGACTGTGAAGTAAGTCTTTTTCCAGGTCACAGGTCAGACCTTCCTTTGGAATGTATTTTTAATAATTTGGGTTATTTTCAGGTTTCCATGAATACGTGACTTAATAATAATAATAATAATACTAATACTACCACTAATAATAATCATAGTAATAATAATAATAATAATAATAATAGTTTAGTTTCGGTTCTTTCTTCTGCTTCCTGTTTTGATTCTTCACCATAAAAGCCTGAAACACTCTAATGTCCTCTGATCCCTGCGGATCAGTTTTCCAGGTCAAGCAAACATTCCAGGATTTTCCCAGAGTTCCAGACGCATCATGTGACCTGAGACTCACCTTGGCCAGTCTGGCCCTCTTGATGAGGTCGTTGAGCTTCCGGAGCGCCGCGTTCCTCGGAAGACTCTGGATGTCCCGGAAGAGGTCCTGAGACTCAGCCTCAAACAGACGCCTGCAGGGAGTCAGAGGGTGGATGAGTGAACACGAGTCTCACCTGTAGGGCCTTTAACGAGTCAGTGAGTCTCACCTGTAGGGCCTTTAACGAGTCAGTGAGTCTCACCTGTAGGGCCTTTAACGAGTCAGTGAGTCTCACCTGTAGGGCCTTTAACGAGTCAGTGAGTCTCACCTGTTCTCGGTATTCTGCAGGGGTTTGGCCCAGAAGGAGCCCAGGTAAACTCGCACCACCTCCGGAGTGTTGATCACCTTCCCCAGTGACCACATGAGGGCGCCGTAAACCCTCATCAGCTGCTGGGTGTCCACCTGAGAGCACAGGTGAGGAGAGGGAGGAGTTTAGAGTGGACAGGTGAGCAGAGGGAGGAGTTTAAAATGGACAGGTGAGAAGGGGGAGGAGTTTAGAGTGGACAGGTGAGCAGAGAGAGGAGTTTCAAGTGGACAGGTCAGCAAGGGGAGGAGTTTAGAGGGGACAGGTGAGGAGGGGGAGGAGGTTAGAGTTGACAGGTGAGGATGGGAAAGAGTTAAGAGTGCCAGGCGAGAAGGAGGAGGAGTTTAGAGGGGACAGGTGAGCAGAGGGAAAAGTTCAGAGAGGAAAAGGGAGGAGGGGAGGAGTTTAAACCAGACAGGTGGGCAGGGGGAGGAGTTTATAGTGAACAGGTGAGAAGTTTAGAGTAGACTGGGCAGCAACGGGAGAAGTTTAGAAGGGACAAGGTGAGGAGGGGAGGAGTTTAGAGTGACCAGGTGATAAGTGGGAGGAGTTTAGAGTGAACAGGTGAGAAGGGGAGGAGTTTAGAGGAGACAAGTGAGCAGAGGGAGGAGTTTAAAATGGGCAGGTGAGAAGGGGGAGGAGTTTAGAGTGGACATGTGAGATGGGAGGAGGTTAGAGTGGACAGGTGAGATGGGAGGAGGTTAGAGTGGACAGGTGAGCAGAGGGAGGAATTTAAAATGGGCAGGTGAGAAGGGGGAGGAGTTTAGAGTGGACAAGTGAGCAGAGGGAGGAGTTTAAAGTGGACAGGTGAGGAGGAGGAGGAGTTTAGGAGTTTAGAGTGGACAGGTGTTAAGGGGGAGTTTAAAGTGAGCAGGTGATAAGTGGGAGGAGTTTAAAGTGGAAAGGTGAGAAAAGGGAGGAGTTTCTAGTGGACGTGTGAGGAGGGGGAGGGGTTTCAAGTGGACAGGTTCTAACTCACCTGGTCAGCCTTGTTCAGCACCACTCGGATCTTGTCGTCTTGACCTTTGAAGGCCTTGATGGCTTCAGAGAACTCGTCTGAGATGTCCAGTTTGTGAGCGTCGAACAGGAGGATGATTCGATCCACCCGCTCCCCGAACCAACGAAGAACCTCGGCGAAGTCGTAACCTGCGACAGGTAGACGGGTGGACAGGTGACAAGGTGAGGGTCAGTAGCTGGAATTACTACTGATGTGTTCTGCACAACTAGAACACATGAACACATTAGTGCTGCTGCAAAACCTCCAAAGTTGAATTGTATTTTGTTTAAACGTCTTAAAATATCTACACAAACGGTTTCGTGTCTCTTTGTGATTATTTTCTGTTTTTTTCTGGTTATTTCGTGTCTCTTTGTCATCATTTTGTGGCTGTTTCGTGTCTCTTTGTTGATTTGTCATCCAGACACGGTGCCTCAGGGCCGCTCCAACACCTCCAGCAGGTGTTTCTCAGTAACACATGAGCACCAGCACCTCCCATGTTTTGTGTAACACCCTCCAAACATGAACACGACAGACTGGTTTCAGACAGCAGCAGAGGAGTCCCTCAGTCAGTCAGTCTGTCCACTGTTCACCAGTAACCTTCATCCACACTCACACAGCCTCATAACTGCCTTCCTGACTACAGCTAACATGCTAACTGCTAGCGCTGAGGGCACCGGCTGCTCTGTGCCTTTAAGTCGTGTGTCTGTGTAAAGTGATCTGTGGCAGTCTGGGTGTGGTTCCTCTCAAACTGGGCCACACTGAGCTCAGACCTGGAAACACAAAAGCTCTGAACGTTACAGAGGAGAAGTCATTCAGTTGTTCCATTTTGCACCTCTAGTGTGATTTTCCATCTCTTTGAGGACATTTTCTGTCATTTTGCATCACTTTGTTGTCGTTTTGTGCGGCGTTGCATCTCCTTTTGTCTACTTGCTGTTGCTTTTTAGTAATTTTGGGTACATCTGTGCTCATTTTAAGTCTCTTTGTGGTCATTTTGTGTGTATTTGTTGTTTTTCTTTCCCATTTTGCATCCATTTGTGGTCGTTTTGAGTCCTTGTCACAGACGCCTCAACTAGAACTTAGTCAGTGTGATTCAGTAAAACAGCTTTAAACTCTTTCATACAACATATTCCGGCACATACGTGTGATGTTCTGTACCGCTAAAGGAAAGCTGCCATCACAGGTCAGAGGAGGTAGTGATTCTCTCAGGTGTGTCCAGGTGTCCTCCTGATAATCACTGTTTCCACTCAGCTCCTTAATGATGGTGTTTATGGTAGAAGAACTTTCCCTCTTTAACCTTCAGCTCACTGCTGACGTCGCCCTTCTGTTTGTTCAGGTCTGTGAGGTCACCTTTAAACCAACACTTCACACACACAACTGAACACACACGGAAACACCTTCAGCAAACACTTCAGATCAGTCCAGCAGCTTCTGGAACGGCTGCATCTGCACTGATTGACCATCTGTTGGATGGACGTCTCTGAGAGTAGTGAACTTAAAGCCTGACAACCTGCAGGCCAACAGAGACGAAGCTCAGCGCCACTGCATCAACGCAGGACGACACACATCCCAGTGTTTGTGGACAAAACACACACAGCTGACGGGAAAAACAAACATCATGAAGGACATCAGAGGAGTGAGAGGAGGACCATTCCTGAAACCTGATTGGCCACCCACAGCGTCAAAATGTTCCACCAAAACAATCCCCCATTCACTACTGAGTGAACTCTGCTGCTACGAGCTGGACCTAGCTGTGGTTTTCCTCTATAACAGAATGAAAATGAAGTGCAGTCAGACCATTCTACAGTACAGAATGATCATGCATTCTGTCCTGATTTGAACCACTGGACGGCTCAGTGACTAACACCCCTAACCTTGGCATGGGAGATCGGTCAGACCATTCAACAGTAGCATGATCGCTATATAGTGTAGGACAGTCCGACTGCACCTCATTGTCACTCTGCTACAGAGCACCAGAGCATTTTTCACACCTATACTAGAAATATATTGAGGTGCAGTCAGACCTTTCTACACTATATAATGATAATGCATTCTATACTGTAGAATGGTCCGACTATGCCTTATTATTATTATCATTCCACTATAGCCAGTTGCCTTGAGGTGCAGTCAGATCATTCTGCAGTACAGAATGCATTATCATTATGTTGTGTAGAATGGTCTGATTGCACCTCATTATATTTCTACTATAGGTGGGAGAAATACTCTGGTGTCCTACAGCAGAGCGACGATAAGGTGCAGTCAGACCATTCTACAGTACAGAATCATTACGTACAATTCTGTAGTTTCTACAGTTTCATTCAGCAGACGCTTCTATCCAAAGCGACATACATGGTAGGTACGCAGGGCAGCATTAAGCACCTTGCCTAAGGGTCCTCACTGGACATCTGTACCGTGACCGGGATTTGAACCACTGGGCAGCTCAGTGACTAACACCCCTGATCTTGGCATGGGAGATCGGTCAGACCATTCAACAGTACAGAATGCATGATCAATATATTGTGCAGATGGTCTGACTGTACCTCATTGTCACTCTGCTATGAAACACCAGAGCATTTTTCAAACCTATAGTAGAAATATAATGAGGTGCAGTCAGACCATTCCACACTCCATAACAATACAGCATTCTCTACTGTAGAATGGTCTGACTGCACCTCAGTATCATTCTACTATGGCCAGTTGCCATAAGGTGCAGTCAGACCATTCTCCAGTACAAACACACCACTACGTAGAAAGGCCTGGACATGCAAAACTAGCATCCAGTCAACTGAAATCTGACACACATATGTTTATTTCCAAACAGACAGAAACCTAATCTGCATGGACTGACTAAGTAAAATCAGTTTCTTATTCTTCAAACAAAAATCTGAAAGGTCTGTTTCCACCTCCTGCACCAACAGCAAAGCCTGAAAACATAAAGAAGCTCAGTCTGTGTTCACTGAATGTCTCTTTGTGGTTGTTTGGTGTCTTTAGAATGAGCAGAATATCATATCAGAACCAGGAACATCCGGTCTCAGAGCGATGCTAAAAGCTAAAGCTAGTCCATGTGTTTGTTATTTCTCATCTAAATGACAGTGATTCCTTATTATCAGGACGAAAAAATGATGAAACCTCCAGAGAGCCTCAGAAACGGAGGAAGTTCAGTTTTTAGCATCAAAAGCTTCAAAACGTCTCACCAGAGATCCAGAAACACTAAATGTTTGTCTTCTCTCTTTAATGATGAGTAATCGCTGCAGCTCTTTTCCGCCTCCAGCCTCATGAATAACTGATGACCTGAGAGCAGCTTCAGGTTTCAGCTTCAGGTGTCGCTTCAGGTTCGTCCCCGGAGACTCTGAGCAGTAAATACAGCTCCAGGCGGCGGCTCCAGGCTCGTTCCGGGTTCATGAGAGGAAATTCCTGGGATATGAGCTGGGATTGTTCTCTGCTGGTTCCATTACAGAACTTCTGGCCACTTCACATGTTCCATTTCCGTCAAACAGGGAAATGCCTGCAGTCCAACAATACTACTTCCTGTGAGGCGACGGCTTTAAACCACAGGCTCTGATTCACTCGTGGTCCCCCCAGGATGAACCATGGAAGCTGGTGTTTGGTTTGCAGATCTGGATCCTTTCACACCCTCTGACTCTGATTTTCTGTGTTTATCATGTTTTTAGATATTTAGATTTTTGCAGAATCAGAACAAGACGTTATGTTTTGCTCTCGGACCTTGAAGTCGGTGATTTTGTTGATTTTTTTTGGATGTTTTGACTAAATAACAACAAAAATCAACACTAATTTGTGCTTCAATGTAACAGTAAAGTGAATCTGAAGCAAACTTTTGAAGCGTCATAAACAAAAAATGTGAACTGGTCTTGTTTTTATTAATAGTTTGGAGCTTTTGCATCCTTATTTTGTGTCTTTTTGTCCTTGTTTATGAGTCTTTGCTGTCATTTTGTGTCTCTTTGTGGTCATTTTGCATATTTTTGCAGTTGTTTGGCACCTCTTTGTACGATCCTTGTGTCTCTGTGGTGAATCAGACATAAAGAATCTGCAGCCTGGTAGGAAAAGCTTCACGTTAAGTTCTGTCCCTGTTTGATTCCGGCCGGTTGGATCTGTGTCTTTGTGTCGTCCCTCTGCTCTGTGTCTCTTTACGAACCTCCAGTATTTAATATCATATAAATGAAATGAGCAGCAGCGTTCTGAGCGTCAGCTGCAGCATCACGTCAGCCACAGACTCAGTAGTAGGAAGTTCACGCTGCCTCCACCCTCGACTGGCAGCACTTCAGTCTGCAGCTCCACCCTGCACATCTGCAGCCAAACATGCAGCTGGAACCGCTCCACACACACACACACACACACACTGTCCACACACACACAACACACACACAACAGACACACAACAGACACACAACTGCTTCCACTGCAAACACGCAGCTCAGCAACAAGCACTGTGACCCTGCAGAGTTTAGGAAGTACGACTTCACTGTCAGCACATTGAGACGCTGCAGCAAACAGCAGCTGGTTCAAACTGTGGTGCAACAAGACGAAACGCTCACATTCCTGCTGCCGGCCGACAGACTCCCACATCAACCTTTAAATAGAGGCCTGGTGTCGCAGGCAGGACCGTGGAGCAGCCAGAGACTCATTCATCCTGTTTAAAGTCAAAGTCAAAGAGTGAAACATATCTTCTGAGCGTGAGGACGATTCTGTTTGACACAATGGATTCAGGGACTGTTTAAGATCAGAACTCACATCTGTGGGTCTCTTTTAGGAGGTGTTGGATGTTTTGTTGCAGCTTTGCATCTCCTTTGTGTCTCTGTGGTCATTCTGTGCATCTATGTGGTTGTTTTCTCTGCTTTTGCTACCATTTATCATCTGTGTTGTGTCTCCTTGTGGTGATTTTGCGTCTCTTTGTGATCATTTTGCATATTTTTATGTCATGTTTCATCTCTGCGGTCATTAAAAGTCTTTTTCTAGTAGTTTTGTGTCTCTTTTTGATCACTTTGCATGTCTTTGTTGTCTTCTTGTGTGTTTGCAGTCAACAGTCTGCAGATGTTGTAGCTGATCTGATGACGCTGATGCTAATTTTTGCAGATCCGTTTTCAGAACAACTTTTCATTTTTGCAGCTATTAAAGTTTAAAGCAGACCAGCACCAGGAGGAACAACTGTGTCATCGATCCAAACTAAGTCACATAACAGAAATGAACCAGAACAAAACAAACACACACGTGTGCTGTGGAGCCTTCAACCAAACTAACTCGAGGCCAACATGTTCACACTGCAGGTGGTCTGCTCTGTACAAACAGGCCGCTGAGTGAGAGTGAATGGGATGAAGCATTCCTGAGCAGCAGCGCTGATCTCACTGAGCCTCGAGCGTCAGCGAGCTGGACTTCAACCAACTGATGTGAGCGTTTGTGTTGAGTCACTTCTGGCCTGAACGACGTCTTCAGGAGGAATTTAACCTCAGCTGAGCGCCGCTAAACGCTTCCAGATGGAGGGAAAAACCCACCGCTGCTGCTTCCTGTAGCCCTGCTCCCTCCCTCTAATCCTCATCCATCCACCCTCATCCATCCACCCTCCTCATCCACCCTCATCCATCCACCCTCATCCATCCACCCTCATCCATCCACCCTCATCCATCCATCCATCCACCCTCATCCATCCACCCTCATCCATCCACCCTCATCCATCCACCCGCCCAGCCGAGGCGTTCAACTGATGCAGTCATTCAGGCTGACTCAATCTGAGGGCAACAAGGACACTTGAGCAGGACAAGCCGTTTTCTGCAGCAAGAATCACATAAAACCTGTTTTAATACCTCGGTTTAGTCTAGAAGAAACACTCGCTGTCTACACAGTGTATTTATGACACATGTAAATGACTGTGAACAGCAGTAAAGGTGCCAGAAGTTTTCACCCTCCTTAGACGTTTTACTCTTTTATCACTTTTTAACATTCATTCATAATCAATGGAATTTGGCTTTTATGACAAAAAATTACATAGGAGGCTTTTTCAGGTCAGGAGATGAAACAAGAACATTTCCAAGTCTCTGAATATCTATTTAGAGTCCAGTTAAACCATCATTAAGACCTGGAAGGATCTGGACCATGAGGACATCTGACTAGAGCAGGACGTCCTCAAAGACTGAGAGACCGAGCAGGAAGGAGACTAGAGAGGGAGGACACCAAGACTCCTATGACTCCTCTGAAGGAGTTAGAAGAAGGAGACTAGTGAGGGAGGACACCAAGACTCCTATGACTCCTCTGAAGGAGTTAGAAGAAGGAGACTAGTGAGGGAGGACACCAAGACTCCTATGACTCCTCTGAAGGAGTTAGAAGAAGGAGACTAGTGAGGGAGGACACCAAGACTCCTATGACTCCTCTGAAGGAGTTAGAAGAAGGAGACTAGTGAGGGAGGACACCAAGACTCCTATGACTCCTCTGAAGGAGTTACAAGCCTCAGCAGCTGAGATGGCAGAGACTGTTCATACAACTGTTGACTGTTCTTTAAACCTTTATGGGAGAGTGACAAAGAGAATGATGATGATGGTGGTGGCAGCATCATGATGTGAAGCACGGTGGTGGCAGCATCATGATGTGAAGCACGGTGGTGGCAGCATCATGACATGAAGCACGGTGGTGGCAGCATCATGATGTGAAGCACGGTGGTGGCAGCATCATGATGTGAAGCACGGTGGTGGCAGCATCATGACATGAAGCACGGTGGTGGCAGCATCATGACGTGAAGCACGGTGGTGGCAGCATCATGACATGAAGCACGGTGGTGGCAGCATCATGACATGAAGCACGGTGGTGGCAGCATCATGACATGAAGCACGGTGGTGGCAGCATCATGATGTGAAGCACGGTGGTGGCAGCATCATGATGTGAAGCACAGTGGTGGCAGCATCATGACATGAAGCACGGTGGTGGCAGCATCATGATGTGAAGCACGGTGGTGGCAGCATCATGATGTGAAGCACAGTGGTGGCAGCATCATGATGTGAAGCACGGTGGTGGCAGCATCATCACGTAAAGCATGGTGGTGGCAGCATCATGGTGTGAAGCACGGTGGTGGCAGCATCATGACGTAAAGCATGGTGGTGGCAGCATCATGATGTGAGGCACGGTGGTGGCAGCATCATGATGTGAGGCACGGTGGTGGCAGCATCATGATGTGAGGCACGGTGGTGGCAGCATCATGATGTGAAGCATGGTGGTGGCAGCATCATGATGTGAAGCATGGTGGTGGCAGCATCATGATGTGAAGCATGGTGGTGGCAGCATCATGATGTGAAGCACGGTGGTGGCAGCATCATGATGTGAAGCACGGTGGTGGCAGCATCATGATGTGAAGCACGGTGGTGGCAGCATCATGATGTGGGGATGTTTCTCAGCAGCAGGTCCTGGAAGGCTTGTAAAGGTTTAGGGTAAATGAATGCAGATAGAGAACTGAGACCTGGAGAAGATCAGTTTCCATCCAGATGATGAGTCGAAGCAAACAGAGATGGTTTGAAGACAACATGGTGGAGGTTCTGGATTTCTGGACTGAATCTGGTGACTGCTGTTGATCTTAGAGCTTCTCTTACTTCCTGCCACATTCCCTCCACCAGCGGTCTGTATTTAAACTGCAGCTGTTGTCAGCCTCACAATCCTTCCTGCTCTCTGGTGACTTTCATTCGCCAGATTTGTAACAACTTGTGCAGAGCAGCAGGTGGATGTTCCTCTCGGTTCCCCTCTGAGGGCTGCCTTCAGTGTCAGCAGCACAACAACACATGTCTGACATTTCAGAACACCGCTGAGCGCACCGAGAAGCAGAAGGCGTTTATAACTTCCTCCCCACATTGAGAACGTAAGGGGACCTCTGACGGTTCCCTGAGGAGCTCCCCAGTGACGGTTTATGAGGCTAACAGGACTGTTTCCCACAGAACCTCACAGCTCAGTTCGGGTTGAGTTATGTGACTCTGAGTGTTTGGCTCCACACCCAGAACCTCGCCGCTGTCGAATAAAACCTTCAGCAAACTGAGGGAGTCATCAGGAACAGACTGGGTGTTAAACTGAGGAGATGCACAAACAAACAAACAGCAGCAGGATCAATATCTGAGAAACCA
Organism: Dascyllus trimaculatus; assembly: GCA_024666655.1. NCBI lineage: Eukaryota > Metazoa > Chordata > Actinopteri > Pomacentridae > Dascyllus > Dascyllus trimaculatus. Next base: position 31,454,389 of record CM045462.1, on the reverse strand, counting down.
AACCTTTACCGACGCTGGAACTCAACTCAGACATAATCTCAATAAATCATTCAAATACTCCTCAGATAGATGGTCTTTAAAGATTGTTGCTGCTGTTTTATTTCCACCAACATGATGAAAATGAAGGTAGATCTCAGGAGATGCTTCTAAAAATGCTTTAAAGCATCTTTTTTGCCTGTATTTGTTTGAAGTTTATTCACGTCTGCATTGAAACTGTCTGAGCAGCTCCAGTCTGCAGGCCGTCATGGACGTACAGATCGTTACCACTGGATGACCGAGATGCTGAAGGAAACTAAAACAGACTAAACTTCAAGCATCTTCTTTGGCTACAGCGAGCATCTTTCTCTGATTCATCGGCATCTTTTTCAACATTTACTGGACCTCTGGGAAACATCTGAGGAAAGTCACACTGAATGTAAACACAACTTTTACCCAGTATGTGACAATAAACCTCTCAGCACCTTGGAATGTCGATATTTACTGAAAATTTTAACTGAACTCGATAAAAAATGTAATAAAACTCCATATTTACATTTTCAACTCGACCATTAATGCAGTAAAATGAAGTGTCAACCAGTGATTATTCAGCTTGGTTCAGATTATTGTTTGTTTTGTTCCACTTCCACATAAAATAAATGAATTTAAATGTCTTCTACTTAATCTCTGATGTCCCGCCCACAGCTCTTTCTGATTGGTTACACGTCGCCAGCAACAGCCAATCAGCACTGAAGGACAAATGTTGACAAGTTCTCTGTCAATCAAAAATGTAGAACATCAGAGAACATTTTGTTTTTTAAACTTTGACGCCTACATTTAGGTCTTTGCTGCAGCGTTTGTGAATATTGATTTATGTGATTATATGTGAATATTGATTTATGTGATTATATGTGAATATTGATTTATGTGATTATATGTGAATATTGATTTATGTGATTACATGTGAATATTGATTTATGTGATTATATGTGAATATCGGTTACAGATATGCTGTCGTGGATCAAACGTCCTGAAAAGCCTCCCGGAGCTTCGACTCTCTCGCTTTCTGGTTTCACATCTGCTTTTACAAACTGTGAAGTTTCACATCAGCAGCAGTGATTCATCGGAGGAAACAGACCGACGAGGAGTTTCACAACGACTCTCTGTCACGGGTTCGACCTGAAGACGACAGCAGAGCGAGAAGGTCGACTACGAGGAGCAGAGCACCGACGTTCAACAGAAGGCCGGCGAGAAGGTCCATCGATGATGTCATGAACACCTGGACAGGTTGCTGAGAACCTGAGTCAGGAGTCTGCCAGTCCTCCTTCCCTTCTTTTATCTAGACTTCAAACTGGATTCAACATTGTCCAAGATAGCAAAAAGTTTCTCCAAAATCACTCAAAAGTTGTCATTTTAAACTCCTTTTTCATACTTTTGGACAATTCTTAAGTTGATCCTGGTGGTTTTATGGTGCTTTGGATGAGTTCAAATCATTCTGGACAGTTTTAGACGAGAATTTAGACTAATCGAAAGTCTTTTAGACAAATTTTAATAATTTTGGGAACTTTTGAGTAATTATAGACACATTTTGAGTCATTTTTGAATAGATTTGAGTAATTTTCGACAAATCTGAGTCATTTTTGGGAACATCTTGAATAATTTTAGACAAATTTGAGTCATTTTGGACAAATTTGAGTGATTTGGGGAACATTTTGTGTAACTTCGGGAACATTTTGAGTCATTTTGGAAACTTTTTGAGTCATTCTGGACAGATTTGAATCATTTTGGGGACTTTTGGGAACCTTTTGAGTCATTTTTGACAAATTTAAGCCGTTCTGGACAGATTTGAGTCAACTTGGGGATATTTTGAATAATTTTAGACAAATTTAAATCATTGTAAAAACTTTTTGCATAATTTTGTAAAAATTTGAGTCATTTTGGGAACTTTCTAAGTCATTGTGACCATTTCTGACTAATTTTGGACAAATCTGTGTCATTTTGAGTTATTTGAGAAAAAGTCTTGGGAACTTTTGGGAACTTTTTAAGTCATTTTTGACCATTTTGGAGTCACTTTGGAAACTTGCTGCCATTTATGGAAAAATCTGAGTCATTCTGGATGAATTTGAGGTCTTCTGGAGATTCAAGGTTTCTAATTGTTGAGTAAATTACAATAAATAACCAAATAAATGTTGTTTTTCTGATCATCCTAACTGAGTCCTACTGACAGAAGACTTCTCTGATTCTCTCTCCTTCATGTTGTTCTGGTTCCACAGAGCTGCAGGACTTCAGACCACTGAGGGCAGAAGTGAAGCCCACAAACGGCTGCTGGGAGTTCAGAGGGTTAAGTTCTCCGACTTCACACAATACGAGGAAGTGAAAGAATTTCAAGGACGATTATGCAACAACAGGAGGAGCTGCTGGACTCTTACCTCTGCTGATCCGCTGCTTCTCTCCAGACAGAATGCCGGGAGTGTCGATGATGCTGATGCTCTGAAGAACCTGATTGGGCATCTGGGAGCAGATGAACCTGAGGAGAGACGACAAGTCAGGAACAGACTGGATATAAATAACTATGAAACTCCAACACAGCAGGAACCCTGTAGATGATCATTGAAACAATCATGTCATTGTCCAGAACTTGTTCTGACCAACCTCCTATCAACATGCTGATATGAGCCTTAAAGTTTACCCAGAATGCACTTTTTAGAGTTTTCTCTGGTGAATTATCAGGAAACAGAAGAAGCTGATGAGACTAAAATGGAGCTTCTTGTCCATCAGACTGACGCCATGTTTGACAGACACAGAACATCATCATAAACACACCATCCACACAGTGAAGCATGGTGGTGGCAGCATCATGACGTGAAGCATGGTGGTGGCAGCATCATGAGGTGAAGCACGGTGGTGGCAGCATCATGATATGAAGCACGGTGGTGGCAGCATCATGACGTGAAGCATGGTGGTGGAAGCATCATGATGTGAAGCACGGTGGTGGTGGCAGCATCATGACGTGAAGCATGGTGGTGGAAGCATCATGATATGAAGCACGGTGGTGGCAGCATCATGACGTGAAGCATGGTGGTGGCAGCATCATGACGTGAAGCACGGTGGTGGCAGCATCATGACGTGAAGCACGGCGGTGGCAGCATCATGATGTGAAGCACGCTGGTGGCAGCATCATGATGTGAAGCACGGTGGTGGCAGTATAGTGACGTGAATCACGGTGGTGGCAGCATCGTGACGTGAAGCACGGTGGTGGCAGCATCATGATATGAAGCACGGTGGTGGCAGCATCATGATGTGAAGCACGGTGGTGGCAGCATCATGATGTGAAGCACGGTGGTGGTGGCAGCATCATGAGGTGAAGCACGGTGGTGGCAGCATCATGATGTGAAGCATGGTGGTGGCAGCATCGTGACGTGAAGCACGGTGGTGGCAGCATCATGATGTGAAGCACGATGGTGGCAGCATCATGACGTGAAGCACGGTGGTGGCAGCATCATGATGTGAAGCACGGTGGTGGCAGCATCATGACGTGAAGCACGGTGGTGGCAGCATCATGACGTGAAGCACGGTGGTGGCAGCATCATGACGTGAAGCACGGTGGTGGCAGCATCATGACGTGAAGCACGGTGGTGGCAGCATCGTGGAGCACAGTGGTGGCAGCATCATGACGTGAAGCACGGTGGTGGCAGCATCATGACGTGAAGCACGGTGGTGGCAGCATCATGACGTGAAGCACGGTGGTGGCAGCATCATGACGTGAAGCACGGTGGTGGCAGCATCATGACGTGAAGCACGGTGGTGGCAGCATCATGACGTGAAGCACGGTGGTGGCAGCATCATGACGTGAAGCACGGTGGTGGCAGCATCATGACGTGAAGCACGGTGGTGGCAGCATCATGACGTGGAGCATGGTGGTGGCAGCATCATGACGTGGAGCATGGTACTGTTCACATTATGATCCCATAACACTGATGCTCAGCTGGTTCTAGAGGACATGAACAGAGACCAGGTGTCGTGTTCAGACTGTTTCATCTCTTCATGTTGTGACTCCATGTTGTTTCCTCTTCTTAGTCTTGTTCATTCTCTGCAGTGATTCCACCTCCTTCTGTTGTGATTTATGATTTTCTGGAATCATTTTCCGTCTCTTTGTGGAGATTTTGGATCTTCTTCTGAGGACTTTGTCTTCATGTGATAATTCCACCTTTCTTTGAGGTGATTCTGCAGTTGTTTGTGGTTATTTCGTGATTTTGCTGTGACTTAGGTTTGATTTTCGTCTTTCTGTAGTCATTTTGCGTCTCTTTATTGCGTTTTGGCATCTTTTTGTCGCAATTTTCTGTCATTTTATGGTGATTTTGTGTCTTCAAGTGGTAATTTTGTGTGTTTCTGCTGTGATTTTGCATCTTTTAGTGGTTTTCTTATGTCTTTCTATGGTGATTTTAAGTGTTGTTGTGGTATTTTGCATCTTTTTGTGGTAGTTTTGTGTCTTTCCGTAGTAATTTCTAGGGCTGGACCCGTATATATCATCTGGATAATAATTTTGAGATCTGAACACTCGTACCCCCCCAGGCTGCCTCCACTCTACTGTCCTGATATGATGATTGGTGTGTCTCAGTCACTTCCTGTGTTAATAAATAAAGACACTAATCATTTTATTCAGTCTTTCTGACCAGTTTCAGTTTGTTTTCTTCTCTTCGGGGCTCATTTCAGTCTGAACCTGCTCTGACTGTATCTGAGGAGCCTCCCGTCACCTGAAGGATAAATTTACCCATCAGCAGCTATAAATCGCTTCGGCGTGTCGGCTGCAGGTTGGCAGCGGGAAAAAACAAAGCCAGCGCGCTGACACGTGGTGACGCACACACACTTCCCCCTGGAAACAATAAGTTATTGTGGTTCCTGCGGCGCTGCGGGACGAGGAGGTTCTCCTCAACGGGTCGACTGTCCTTCCACTTCCTCGCTGCCGCTCTTAGAAATATTTCTGGATGGAGGAAACGCGTTTGTGCCGCCGTGTTTTCGGCTAAATTTAACCGGCGATGTGTCTGACAGCCGGCGGAGTGTTTGCTCAGAGGTCACTTCCCTCGTTGTAAATGTTTGGGAGGAAAGCCGTGACAGCAGCAGGAGGAGGTTTCTGAGAGCAGAGGTCATGAATCAGACCCACAGAGAGATCAGAGGTCGGCTGCATCCATCATGGAGGACCGACGTCAGACTGCTGCTGGAGCTTCAGACCAGGAGGTTCTGATCCAGGGTCGAACCACCGATCCAGATGAGTCATTAACGCTTAGACTGAACCTGACGTACAGTTTAAAGTGGTTGAAACTGGTGAAGAGGTCACTATGAATAACAGATGAACAGCTGAGATAGTTAAATGTAAAGCTGGAGTAGAAAAAGTTAATGAATGGATAAATATTAATACAACTGGAAGGACTGGTTCAGAACAAAAGGTGGCAGATGGAGCTGAAATGAACAGCTGATCGTCAGGAAGCTAAATTATAGGAGTATTAACGGTTGAAATATTAGCAGCAGTTGATACAGCTAATGGGTAGAACGGCTGAAAGCTACGAAAAAAGGTTTGAAGTAGAGATAAGAGTTGTCTTTGGTTGAAAAATTAGATATGAATGAGAAAACAAGACACAAAAGGACAAAAATGAGACAAAACTGTCCGAAAGAGGCAGAAAACAACACAAATTAAAAACAAAATGAGAAAAACCAGATACGAAAAAACACAAACGAGACACAAAACAACAAAAATGAGAAAGAAAGCAAAACAAACAAGACACAGAATGACAGACAGGAGACACAGCTGTCCTAAAGAGACAGGAAATGACACAAAATAGAGACTAAACAACAGAAACAAGACAGAAAATGACCACAGAGAGACACAAAATTATAAAAAAACAAGACAAAACTGTCACAATTAAACACAAAATAAGAAAAACAAGACATGAAAAACAAATGAATAGAAATAAAACAGCAAAAAACGACACACAGGATGACAGACAGGAGACTGAACCGTCCTAAAGAGACAGAAAATGACACAAAATAGACACAAAAAGATAAAAACTAAACACGAATAAACACAAATGAGAGACAAGAGAACAAAAACTGAACAAAAACTGACCACAAGACGCACAAAAACGACATAAACGAGACACAAAATGAAACAACTGAGACACAAAACGACAGACAGGAAACTAGATTGTCCCAAAGAGACAGAAAATGACACAAATGAAAAACAAAACCGTAAAAATTAAAGCTGTGAGCAGCGTTGGACGGGTCCTCGCCTCATGTTGGTCAGAGACTGATACTAGATATCTGCATATGGATGTCATCAGGGCCGGACTTGGATCATGCATGTGAAGTTTTAGTCTAATCGGAGCACGTCCAGGCTAGTTAGACATCACTTCCTGTTTCATGGCGTGATGGTGAGCATCAGAATAGGGGTGTGACTGAGCTATCCTTATATGGTCATGTGGCTGAGCTATCCTTATATGGTCATGTGACTGAGCTATCCTTATATGGTCATGTGACTGAGCTATCCTTATATGGTCATGTGGCTGAGCTATCCTTATATGGTCATGTGGCTGAGCTATCCTTATATGGTCATGTGACTGTCATGAAGCCTGGACTCTGATCACACCTGTGAAGTCTGAGGCTGATTGGAGAACATACAGGCTAGTTAGACAGCACTTCCTGTTTCTGTCATGGTGGCGCCACGCCCTCATACTTTAGTGGAACGTTTTACTAACTTTTCCTCTCCAGTGCCTGGAGTATATGCTGGGCAAATTAGAGATCTCTTGGAGTTGTTCCCTAGGATGAGCTCACTCTGGAAAATTTAAAAATTTCGGCAAAAATCTGACAGTAAATTCAAAATGGCCGACTTCCTCTTGCATTCTGGGTTCTTGAGGCTTTTTTGTGCGTCTTGTTGGGATACATATGTTTACTGAATTTCGTGGCTCTCAGTGAAACGTACTTCAGGGACTCAATTTTTTAAATTTTCTAGGGGGCGCTATTGAGCCATTTTGCCACTCACATGTGTAATTCCCCCAAAATATGACAGCGGTACACCGTCCAGATGTGTGTTACAAGTTAGTTTGAAACCATGGAGGTCCGTATTCATAAAACAGCCTGAAGCAAGAAGTGGGAATCTCCAAACTCTACTGAGCATGTGCAGAGATCCACACAATAATAATAATAATGGGCGCCATCTTTAAATCTTATTTCTCCTCATGAATCCGTTGACTTGTCTCTCTTTTCTCTGCTGCATGTTGAAGCTTCCAGGAGGAACTCTTGACATGAAGACGTCCATGAAGGTTCTCAGTCGTCCAGGTCCTGGTTGTCCTCCTGGTTTCAATGGTAGCATCTGGACTGGCTTGAGTTCATCGAAGACGTTCCACCTCTTGTCCAGGATGTCTTCAATAAACTCAATCCAGTCCAGATGCTACCATTGAAACTATGAGGACTTGACCTGAAGAGACGTTTAATCCAAGCAGGCTTTAAATCCAAGTTCTACTACACCCAGACCTGCACTGCTCCAGGGTTTGTGATTCCCTACATGTCTGGTCAGCAGTCATCAGGTTCTACCTCCACTCTAAAGCTTCTATGGTCTCTGTTCTGTTCTGTTCTGCTCAGTGGGTGTCTCAGTGCTTCGGTCCCTCCTGGGTTCAGTTTTGCTTCTTGGGTGTGTGAATCGGAGAAACCAGGACTCCAGAATCACTCATCAGCTCAGCAGAACCCAGAACCCTGAAACCACTGAGGCTGGAGGTCTGTCAGGACCGGGTGGAGCCCTTCAGCGTCCTCTCAGAGCCTAGTATTTATCCAGCCGCCTGCTCTGCTGCTTCATAAAGAGAAGAATCAGCTTCAGACCCTCTGAAGCCGAGACGTCAGGGAGGGTCTCTGGTTTCAGAGCCGCTCGATGAGAGATCCAGTTGGACTTAATGAGCAGAGATGAACAGGATTAATGACGTCCAGAGGAGCTCTTTGAGATACGGAGCTGGGTGAAGGTTTGAAGATCAGCTCCAGCAGGAGTTCAGTCGCGTTCAGAACTGATTTCACGTTTTCATAGAATAATATTTGTAAGGTTTTAGGTCTGAGAGTCAGATTAACCCCTGAACCCTCAGAGAGTCTGTTATCGTTACAAACCTCCCTCATCCATCAGCCACAAACTGAAAAAACAGACAGAGCCTTCAGGTTTTCTAGTTTCTCACAGCCCAGAAACCCAGAAACCCAGAGATCCAGAGATCCAGAGATCCACAGATCCACAGATCCAGAGATCCACAGATCCACAGATCCAGAGATCCAGAGATCCACAGACGTCTCCTCCTGTTTGAAACTGAAACCAAACCTGAGCTTAACGTCCCGACGCTTCATCACAATCACTTCATTCTACATGTTTGATTAAATAGAGTCTCTGTCCCGACCAGATCCTGTAAAAACCCAAACACACATCTGATTCTCCACGACTGACTCGGCTGTGACCAACAATGGAAAAGTACACAGGTTGAACTGCAGGCAGTGTTTCAGCAGAGCAGAGAGGACTGTCAGAAAACGACACAGACGGGAGACAAAACTGTCCGAAAGAGGAACAAAACCACACAAATTAGAGGCAAAACCACAAAAATGAGAGAAAAAATGATAAAAAAACAAGACAAAATGGTCACAAAAAGACACAAAATGACAAAAAGGAAACAGAAAATGAGAAAAACAAGACATGAAAATCACAAAAGAGGCAGAAAAAGATAAAAACTAGAAAGAAAGCAACATAAACAAGATACAATAAGACAAAAACGAAACACAGAACAACAGACAGGAGACAAAAAATGACAACAAAGAGACGGAAACCAGACGTGGAAGGACCAAACTGTTGGACATGCTAGTTCTGGTTCTGGTCTCTGGGCCCAGAGAACCCGGTCTAAACCAGAAGCATCCCGTACCTGTTGAGGAAGGAGTTTCCGAAGGCGTTGAGCTTCCTGAAGGGCTTCTTGGGGTCGACCACCAGAGCGTTGCCGGGGACGACGCCCTCGTTCTCTCCGTACATCACGGCGATGAAGCCGTCGGTGGTCGGCTCCGGACCGATCCGCATCCCCGGGAAGTCCTCCTCCAGCAGGTACCTGGAGACACGGAGGGTTCAGACGGGTCAGTTCAATGATACACTCAGAGCTGAAGACAGTGTTGGTTGTTGGAGCATTTTGAGAACACTTCCTTGTTTTTTAGCCGATTAACCGACAATGAAGACGTTAATATTTGTTGATTTATCCAGAATATAATCATTGGTGAAGACAAGACTAGGTTCAGACCTTCACACCAAACAAAAACCACCAACAGACTGAAGTAGAGACCACAGACCGTCCACATGGCGCCACCATGTCCATGTTTTCTGTGTCCACAGACGACTGCAGACTTTACATCACAACAGTAGAGAAGGTATGTGCACATGAACACGCGTCATAAAGACACGAACGTCATGAACTGGACTTTAGTTTCCAGGTTTCCAGCTACGGTCTGAAAACTACAACCTAAAACGATCCAACACGTCTCATGAAAACCACCAAACATCTGCAGCCGTTCGCCCTGAAACACCAGGAACTGAAGGTAAATCTGAGCCTCCGTCTGCAGCAGCTGGAAGAACCTGGACTTAAAGGACCAAACAGTCATTTTAATGTGAACTAATCCCTCGTCACGACTCCATCGGCTCTACTTTAAACCTGCCATCAGCTCTACTTCCACACCAGTCTAACGTAAAGCCATCCTCCTGCTCTGGGCTTCACTTTCCTCCGTCAGAGAACTGCTGAGTCTGCAGACTTTAGAAATCGTTTCCGTCCTTTCATCTCCTCGCCGACCTCTCACACGCTGTTTTAGAGAAAAGTGAGAAAGGAAGGAAGAGAAGGAAGATGGCCGCTGAGAGCCTCTGTCCTCCGACTTCCTGCTTTCAGGACATCAAAGAGGAGACGACAGGCGACGATGGAAAACCACCAAGAAGATGAAGCATTATTAACTCTGAGGTTTGAACTGAGCTGCTGCTCCTCACCTGCAGACAGGTGACCTTTAGCTGACTCAGATCATCTGTGTTTGCTCATATAAAAGCATCATATCCTGATTCAGAAACCTGAAAGGAAAACCAGGTCACTTCTGCTTGTAAACACCTGATCCAGGATCGTGAATTCACCTGCACAGGTGAAGCGTCAGCCAACAGAAACACAAACATCATCTGACAAAGAGTCTGTTGGTTCATTTCCAGTCACAAGTCCAGACAGAAACACCTGATCCAATAAGAGCTGCCGTATGGTTTCATTCCATTCAATCAGCTTCACGTGTGACTAAAATCGAATAATATTTGAATGGAGTCTGGTTGGTGTGGATTCATGTCAGCTGCTCTGATTTATGAACAGAAAATACATCAAAACTTGTCATCAATGTTCAGCTGCATGCAGACTGAAGCTAAATTAGCACATATTTAAATGGAGTTTGGTTTGAATTCATATTAGCTGCTTTAATTCAACACATCTACATTCATCATTAATGTTCACCTGCATGAAAACTGACATTAAATTTGCAGATATTTGAATGGAGTTTGGTTTGAATTCATATTAGCTGCTTTAATTCAACACATCTACATTCATCATTAATGTTCACCTGCATGAAAACTGACATTAAATTTGCAGATATTTGAATGGAGTTTGGTTTGAATTCATATTAGCTGCTCCGATTCGAGGTAAGAAAACACATTAAAGGAAATAAACCAGCATGAATCATTAATATCCGCCTCAATGCTAACCGATATTAAACTAACACATATTTGAATGGAGTCTGGTGAGGATGCTCAAAACCTTGTGATCAGAAAATACATCATAAATGTCCACCTGATGTTAAATTAATAGATTTTTGAATGGAGTCTGGTTTGAAACAACATTAGCTGCTTTAAATACATGAACTACTATGCATCACCAGCGTTCTCCTAAATGCAAACTAATGTTAAATTAGCAGATAATTGAATGGAGTTTGGTCACATGTAAAGTAATAATTAATAAAAAGGAACGCAGTGCAAAAAGTAAAATAATTTCAAAAACGATCACTGGACCGCAGCAGGTTTCACTTCAGCTCCGTCACAGAAGAAGAAGAAGAAAATCTGTTGAGTCTGCAGTTTACTGGCAACATGTTCCCATGATTCATAGCATTCCTGGGCTTAGCGAGCTACACACCCCTATCTCACACACACACACACACACACACACACACACACACACACACACACACACACACACACACACACACACACACACACACACACACACACACACTCTGCTGGCAGCTCAACTTTCTCTGCAGCTTGTTTAAACTGATTGCAGGTCGATTTGCTGCCAAAACGTTCGACTGTTTGGACCCAACATGTGCACACAAAAGATAAAGACGACACAACCAGAGGGCCGACGCTGAAACTCACACTTTACAGGAGGCGCCTGTCAGAACACAACTGTCTATAGATGATCCTCACATGTAAATAAAATGATCCTTTCATTGTCCAGAACTTGTTCTGACCAACCACCGATCAACATGCTGATATGAACCTTAAAGTTTACCCAGAATGCACTTTTTAGAGTTTGCCCTGGTGAATTATCAGAAAACAGACGAAGTTGATGAGACGAAAATGGAGCTTCTTGTCCATCAAACTAGACGCCATGTTTGACAGACACAGAACACCATCCCCATTGTGAAGCACGGTGGTGGCAGCATCATGATGTGAAGCATGGTGGTGGCAGCATCATGACGTGAAGCACGGTGGTGGCAGCATCATGATGTGAAGTGAAGCACGGTGGTGGCAGCATCATGATGTGAAGTGAAGCATGGTGGTGGCAGCATCATGACGTGAAGTGAAGCATGGTGGTGGCAGCATCATGACGTGAAGCACGGTGGTGGCAGCATCATGATGTGAAGTGAAGCATGGTGGTGGCAGCATCATGACGTGAAGCACGGCGGTGGCAGCATCATGACATGAAGCACGGTGGTGGCAGCATCATGACGTGAAGTGAAGCATGGTGGTGGCAGCATCATGATGTGAAGCATGGTGGTGGCAGCATCATGATGTGAAGCACGGTGGTGGCAGCATCATGACGTGAAGCACGGTGGTGGCAGCATCATGATGAGCACGGTGGTGGCAGCATCATGATGTGAAGCAGCGGTGGTGGTGGCAGCATCATGACATGAAGCACGGTGGTGGCAGCATCATGAAGTGAAGCACGGTGGTGGCAGCATCATGATGTGAAGCACGGTGGTGGCAGCATCATGACGTGAAGCACGGTGGTGGCAGCATCATGATGTGAAGCATGGTGGTGGCAGCATCATGATGTGAAGCATGGTGGTGGCAGCATCATGAGGTGAAGCACGGTGGTGGCAGCATCATGATGTGAAGCACGGTGGTGGCAGCATCATGACAGCATCATGAGCACGGTGGTGGCAGCATCATGACGTGAAGCACGGTGGTGGCAGCATCATGATGTGAAGCACGGTGGTGGCAGCATCATGATGTGGAGCACAGTACTGTTTAAACTAGGAGACATCCCATAATACTGATGCTACAGCTGGTTATAGAGAACATGAACAGAGACCAGGTGTAGTGATCAGACTGTGACTCCTGGATGGATGTAAACTGATCTGGGTCCAGGTTCTACCAGAACTCCAGTGTGTTGTTCCTCCTACATGTCATGTGTCTATCTGCTGGACTGATGAGGTTCTGATCCATGTGGACCCCCCTCTATGGACTTCAAGGAGACCTTCATAGTCTGAAGGTAGAACTCTGATCAGTGATAGAGGTTCTGGAGATGGAGGACCAGATGGTTCTGGGGGAACCTTCTGCAGATCTGGTGGATTTGATATTAAGTCTCTCTGAACAGGAAGCCGTTCCTTCCTGAGACATTTAAAATACCAACCTCGGCTCCTCGGTGCCACTAAAAGCTCTTCTTTCTCTTTCATATAGATGAATGCGTTGTTCTGTTACACTGCAGCTGTTTGTGGTTGTGGGTTCAAGTGTTCTTGCTCAATACTGAACATAGACATGGACGGTTGTGTCCCCGTTAACCCTTTTACACCCAGAGTCGTTTCATCTTTACAAACGTCACTAAAACCACCCCGTTAAAAGCCGGAGACTCTGAAAACAGAATATCCAGCCTTCCAGCTCCAACTGCTCCTATGGGACCAGGCAGGCAGATCTAAGCTTCAAACTGTGATGCTTTAATTAAATCACTTCATTCTCCAAGTCTTAAAAATCCAACACATAAAAACATTTTCACCAAAGAGATTCTGTAAAAACCTAAAAAATCTGAGCTCCTCGACGCAACTGTGGAGACACGACTGACTCAGCTGAGACCAACAGTCACATGACTACAATTCAGAGACTATTAGAGTAGAACAGAATATCATATAGTAGAGTATCATATAGTAGAGTAGTAGTAGAGTACAGCAGAGTAGAGTAGAGCAGAGTATCATACAGTAGAGCATCATTTAGTATAGTAGAGTAGTAATAGATTGTAGTAGAGTATCATATAGTATAGTCTAGTATAGTAGGGTATAGTGTATTATAGTATAGTATTATATAGTATAGTATTAACTAGTATAGTATTATATAGTATAGTATAGTACAATATAGTATAGTATAATATAATATAATATAGTATAGTATAATATAGTATAATATTAACTAGTATAGTATTATATAGTATAGTATAGTACAATATCGTATAGTATCATATAGAGTATAATAGTTAAATATTTCTCTTAGAGCCTCCATGTTTTCCAGTGGTTTAACGTCTGTGGACATTTAACATGTTGTAAAGGTTGATCCCTGGTTTGTTTGTTTGTTTGTTTTTTCTAGTGAGTGAAAAACAAACATGAGCTGCTGCTTGGAGTTCAGAGTGAAAGCTGCACCTGGTCTGTCCTAAACCCAGCCTCTGCTTTTGTTTATTTGTTCTACCGCAGAATAAACTGGATTCAAAGGAGGAACTAGTCACACCAGGCGCTGCCCTCCACGCCAAACGTGACGGTTTCACTTCCTGGTTCTGCATCGGAGCTCCACCAATCACAGCGGACGTTTGCTTCGACCTGGTTCTGACTGACGTGTCGTAGCTTCCAGCTGTGAGTCAGACTCTGCAGGTCGCAGCTCGTCTCTGCTGTCAGACTGAGAAACTCCCACAGCACAAACCGTCCACAGAAACTAGAGCAGGCCTGAGGAGCTCCAGGTCCAAGCAGAACCAGAACCAGGACCACAAACAGAACCAGCACAGGAACAAAAGTCAGCCGAATAAACCACCAAACCCAAATCACTTGTTTGACATCTTTTCTGATTATTTACCACCCGAGGATTTTTCCTGCAAAGCAAACAAACTTTAAATTAACAGATTTTCCTATGAAGTCTGGTCTGTTTCCACCTGAACAATTAACAGTTTACAAAGGGGAACAAGCTGTGCCAAACTCCCTTTCAAAAATTGCCCAATTTAGAACCGCCCTGTTATTTAGCAACTGGAAGGTGTGTTTCCACGACAGGAAGCTGTGGATGAACTCAGGTCGCCTCCAGTGTTTACTCTGGAGGAACCAGGAGCTTCTGGGGAGGAGCTTTGAACGATCAACGCTGCCTGCAAACAGGTTGTTCTGCTGCCGGGAACCAACCAGCGACCATGTCCAGGTTTCACTTTAGCAGGAGAGGACATCTGAGCTGGTGACTCTTTCGTTTACTGAATCTCTGCAGGAGTTTGGTGAAACACTGAAGCACTGGAGGAGCTTTAAGGAATGTAGTATCTGATCAAGCAGCTGTGAGCAATAATGTTTAATTTAATGCAGTTTTTATATGAGCTAGAAACGGACAGATTTTTGAATGGAGTTTGGTCTGAGTCCACATGAGCTGCTTTGATTTGGGATCAGAGAATAAATGAATCCTCTGAACCTCCAAAACACACCAGTAGGTTTGAAATTCATGCAAAAATGACAAAAACTACAACATTTACCAGCCAGAAATGTAAAAATAGAAAGAACTGTCAGATTTCTAACTTCTAAAAATCTGTGATTTGTCGGTTGTTCAGAAAAATTAACACATCTATGTTCCAGATCGTGATGCTTCATCAAAATCAATTCATTCTACGTGTCTTGTTTTAAAAAATCACCAAAAATAAACCGTTTGCAGCAAATCGATTCCGTAAAAAACAAAAAATTCTGAGCTCATTGGTGCAACAATGAAGCCCTGAATGACTCAGCTATGACCGACAGTGACGCGACAAAAATTCAAAGTTTTCAGGCTGAACTGCAGGCAGTGTTATTGCAAAGCAAGGGGAGACACCTAAAATGTGAAGGTAGTTAAATATCTGTAGCATGTGGAGCCTCCAGTAGCTGGAGATACATCCAGCATGGAGGAACATCTAGTAGCTGGAGATACATCCAGCATGGAGGAACATCTAGTAGCTGGAGATACATCCAGCATGAAGGAACGTCTAGTAGCTGGAGATACATCCAGCATGAAGGAACGTCTAGTAGCTGGAGATACATCCAGCATGGAGGAACATCTAGTAGCTGGAGATACATCCAGCATGAAGGAACGTCTAGTAGCTGGAGATACATCCAGCATGAAGGAACATCTAGTAGCTGGAGATACATCCAGCATGGAGGAACATCTAGTAGCTGGAGATACATCCAGCATGGAGGAACATCTAGTAGCTGGAGATGCATCCAGCATGGAGGAACATCTAGTAGCTGGAGATGCATCCAGCATGGAGGAACATCTAGTAGCTGGAGATACATCCAGCATGGAGGAACATCTAGTAGCTGGAGATACATCCAGCATGGAGGAACATCTAGTAGCTGGAGATACATCCAGCATCATCAGCTGGAGATACATCCAGCATGGAGGAACATCTAGTAGCTGGAGATACATCCAGCATGGTGGAACATCTAGTAGCTGGAGATACATCCAGCATGGAGGAACATCTAGTAGCTGGAGATACATCCAGCATGGAGGAACATCTAGTAGCTGGAGATACATCCAGCATGGAGGAACATCTAGTAGCCGGAGATACATCCAGCATGGAGGAACATCTAGTAGCCGGAGATACATCCAGCATGGAGGAACATCTAGTAGCTGGAGATACATCCAGCATGGAGGAACATCTAGTAGCTGGAGATACATCCAGCATGGAGGAACATCTAGTAGCTGGAGATACATCCAGCATGGAGGAACATCTAGTAGCTGGAGATACATCCAGCATGGAGGAACATCTAGTAGCTGGAGATACATCCAGCATGGAGGAACATCTAGTAGCTGGAGATACATCCAGCATGGAGGAACATCTAGTAGCTGGAGATACATCCAGCATGGTGGAACATCTAGTAGCTGGAGATGCATCCAGCATGGAGGAACATCTAGTAGCTGGAGATACATCCAGCATGGTGGAACATCTAGTAGCCGGAGATACATCCAGCATTGAGGAACATCTAGTAGCTGGAGATGCATCCAGCATGGAGGAACATCTAGTAGCTGGAGATACATCCAGCATGGAGGAACATCTTCCTACAGATGATGGGTCTGGAGAGGCTCCTCAGGCCTCAACATCTGACCTAAAATTGTCCAAAATGAGTTGAAACTTGTAGTTTTTGACAAATGCTGGATCATTTTAACAGGTTGTGAGTTATTCTGGATAAATCTTGAGTCAAATTCTTCTCACTACTTGTAGCGTTCAGGACAAACAACCAAACTTCAGCTTAACGTTTTAGTTTCTTAAGGTCACTGTTGTCTTACTTTAAAAATTCAGCAAAAACTATTTTCACGAAACAATTTCTGGAAAAACCTAAAAACTCTGAGCTCTCTGATGAGACACCTCTGAGTTCTCTGTCCTCCTTCATGGTTGGTGACTTTAGATCGCAGTGAAAAGTTAAAACACAGTGAGGAAAAACGAGGGAAACACCCAGCAGAGCTCAAACAACTGAAAACGCATTTTTAAAACACCAAAAATCATCTGTAAAAACTCTTCATCACTTTTACTAGTTTGTTATGTGGCAGGTAGGAATAGATAAAAGACAGATTCACCAGCAGACGTCCAGTAAAACACGTCACCAGAGAACAGAAGTGACTCTGGGGGAAAGAGTGGAGAACATCCAGGACCTGCTGCTCAGAGGGTCGGAGGGTCGGAGGGAGATCATCAGTATCATCCTCAGAGTTCAGCTGCATGAAAACATTAAATGATCAGATATGTGAGTTGATGCATCACATGAGCAGTGACAGACGGCGTTTATCACCTCTGTGCTGCAGCTGTTGTTGACACCAGCTCTAAAAACGGACTTCTGCCCTGTAGAGGACAAATGAAGCCTCCTGATCTGATCCACTCGTTCTCCGTCCTCCATCAGACTCCACTCAGAGAGCTTCAACCTCAGAGCTGCTGCTGGCTTCAGGAGACCAGAATCCTCCAGAGGCCTTCGTTTGTTCGACACGTCAGAACAAAGAGCCTTAAATCGACTGGACGTCCTATGAAGTCTGGAACACGGAGCTTCCTCCCTCAGATCAGCCCTCAGTCCGACAAAAACACTCACCATAACAGGGAGTGATGACATCACAGCCGTGTCATAGTGATGTAATCAGGAAGTAGTGAGCAGGTCTTTCATTTTCAGAGGTAAACAGTGACGCTGGTGTCTTCTGAATAACCGACAGCCTCCAGACACAAATAGAACCTCAGCTCTATTAGAATGACTCATCAGTTTTCAGCAGCTCTGATTGGCTGGTTTCTAACTGGCCCCGCCTCCTGCATCAGCAGATATAAAGTCAAGCCTAAATGAGGCCTTTAATCCCTCAGTTTGTCCTGAAGGCAGCATCTCTCCTCAGACTTTACCACTTTTACTCTTTAATATAAAGACTGTTCTTTAATTCTACTGCTTTTAATTAACGTGTCACTTATTTATTCTGGTTCAAACTTGCACCTTTATTTATTTTCGAGTTTATGTGCACATCTTTTAGTTTTATTCTCTTCTTTAACTTCTTGTTTTTCTTCCTTTTTGACCTTTTTCATGCACTATTTAAACGTCTTGCCATACTGAGCGATGATAAACTTTCCTTACAGGCTAAAATCAGGATCTATTTCACTCCTAAAGCTCCGACAGTCCTCCTGGATGACAAGAAGAGAAGGACCGACGCTGGACAACGGATGGATGGAAGGAAAAATAAGAATGAAAACTGAATTATGAAGTAGTTTGTTTCCATCTGAAGGAAATCCTGCAGCAGCTCAGTGGATCATCCAGCTGTAACCAGTGAACTACTTCATTTATCAGTGATCATCTAAAGAGCTGCCAAACAAATTCCAGATCCTACATTTAAACTAGTTGTCAGATTTATTCAGATAATTCAGTTTATTAACAGTGACACTCTGTTTTTCTTGCAGGTTTTCTCTCCCTCCTCGTTCACGTCAGTCTTTCCCTGCTCTTTGTGTTTCTTTGATTCTCCTGCTGTAAATAAGGAATCTCATCCAAAGGCTGCAGTCGAGGCTCACATTAAACCGACCGGCTGGTTTCTGCAGCTCAGGACTCCTCTGGTCCTCCAACTTCCCTTTTCTTCTTCTCTTCTTCTTTGGAAATCACTCAGACTGACGCACAGCTTATTTTTAGGAGTTTCTCCCGACTCGCCCAGTTTTAAGACCCTTTCAGCCTCAAACCCTGAAACTCTCATTCTAGTTTCACCTTTTTATCTCAGCTGGTTTCTCTGCTGTGCTGAATTGTTTTATCCGGACGCAGAGTGGAATAATGAATCAGTAAATCCAGCTTCAGATCCGACTCAACACAAACACAGGAGACTTCAAGGAGCCTCAGAATGAAGTCGCAGCACAATAGCAGATCTGTTCCACAGCAGAGGAAAGGATCATTCAAAGCAGCTCACAGGCACAACTACAGCTCCCATGAGCCTCAGCAGCTGAGCCTGAGGGGCTGCTGGTTCAAATCCATCCAGTAACACCCATAAACTGAATTAACTGTTTCACAACACAGCTTAGCAAGGCAAAGTCATGTAAAGCCCCTTCAGAGAAACACAAACCAAACTCCACAGGAAAAGTGTCCTATTTAAGATCCCTTCTGATTTTGAGCTTCATTCAATGTAAATAAACATTTTGGACTTTTCCCATTAACTTTAGGAAACATTTTAATATTCGGCACAAACCTGAGCCACTAAGCTGTTTGTTGCTTCAATGACATTTCACGTACTTGTGCTGCGTCCATTACCGCGCTTCACCAGAGTTCAACATGAGCGGCGCCGCAACTAAACATAACTTATATTTTAACTAAAACACTGAAGGGCTTTGGTGGATTTTATTTCAGCCGAATTCAACACAAGACTCCACATATTAGTTTGACACTTTGGATTATTCTGTACCACCTGTTTGCCTTCATGTAAAAGCACGAGAGGCTAAAATTTGGACTTTTTCGTATGAGGTCTGGCATGAGGTTCCACTGAAGGTGATTTAATACCTAATAAAGGTGTTTTTTAACCTCGTGCAGCAGCTCTCAGCTCTTCCCTCCCTCCCTACAGCTGACGTTAGCCCCTCAGGTGTTGGTTACCTGATGAAGGTGGTTTTCCCGGTGGAGTACTGGCCGACCAGCAGCACCATGGGTTTGCTCTGGAAGTCCGCCGCCTCCAGGGCCGGGGAGTGGAAGTCATGGAAGAGGTAGGTCTCCTCCAGCGGCAGCAGCTTCTTGGTGTAAAGGGTCTGCAGCCCCTCGGTCACCGTCTGGTACATCTCTCCTTCCTTGCGGCCGCCCTGCTCCTGTTTGGCCCAGCTGAACATGCTTCTTCCTCCGACTCTGACGCTCCAACTTCCCTGTTCGTGCGCTGCGGTCTGCTCTGGAGCACAGTGCCTCCTGTGTGCGCGGCCCCGGTGCTGCTGGAGGACTGAGGCCGCCGCTGGGCTCTACCTGCCGGCACCGCCCTTCCCCCGTGACGCCGCAACACAAACAGCAGCAGGATGAAGTCAGAGGCTGTGAACCCGAAGCACGGAGGGAAGCTGAACCAGGAAGCACCAGGGAGCAGGTCCGGATCCACAGGAGACCAGTGAGTGATGATCCGGGTCTGGAACGGACCCAGCAGCTGGGAGAGGAAAGGAGACCGGACTGGAACCAGTACAGAGCAGGTTAATGGAGGGTCAGGGTGATGGTCTCATCTTCTCCTCGTGTTTTAGTTGGCTCTTTAGTTTTTACCATTTAAATCCTCTAATTGATGTTTAAATGTACCTTTTAATGTTTTACTGTCTTTGTGATCCTGGTGTCTTATTTGTGTGTCTACATGTTTTATTTTATTGTTCTGATCTGCTTTAAATGAGGCCTCCAGACCTCAGAGTGCAACAACATGAAATAAAAGTTCAATAAATGAGAGAATGAAGGAATAAACAGACTTGATGTTAACTTGGTTTTGTTGTTTGAAAAATGTCAAAAATCAAAGAGCTTTATTCTCACGTGTGAATATTTGCCAGTTTCTAAGTTCTCAATTAGAGCTGCCTCAGAATTTGACATATAACACATTTTAATGAAAATTACTACGATATTTAGATGAAAAATAGAACACATTTTCTATTTTTCAATGAAAACATGACATATTATAGAAAACATCATATATTTTATATATTATTCGACATATATTTTGAAAATATTATGAATTCCTCCATTGACTTTGTGTAAAGCTCCAGTTCCACAGAGCATGATGCTGCCACCTCCATGCTTGATGTTAAATTTGACATTGTATGAAAAATATGACATAATTGATCAGATATGACATTTTATGAATTATTGGACATATTTTATAGCGTATAAAATGTGTCATATTTTATAAAAACATGACACTTTTTTGTAATTAAATATTTGATCAACATCTGATATATTAAAATATGACATCGTGTGAGAAATACATCATATATGAATCAAAATAGAAAACATGAAAAATTCTACCTTTTATTAGAGTATTTTTACGTTTTATATGAAATACTTGACATATTTTATAGTTACTTAGCATATAAAAATGACATATTCTATGAAAATATGACAATTTTTGTCTAATTAAATACTGTATTAAAATGTGACTTAATATGTGAAAATAAGCAAGCAAGCACGTTTATTTATATAGCACATTTCAACCACAAGGTGATTCAAAGTGCTTCACAAAGCATTAAGACAACATGATTAAAAAAGAAGTTAAAATATAAAATTTAAACATAAAAGTTTAAATATGTATCACAATATAACATTTATTAAACTTTTGACATTTTCTTAAAAAATGTTGCCTTTTATATAAAATATTTGACATATTTTATGAGTTATTCAAAATATTCTATGATCATTTGTACATAATCTATGAAATCAAGTGATACTAAATGAAAATGACGACACATTTTTCTTAAAAACATCACGTGATTATTGAAATATTTGACATATTTCATGAAGAATAAGACGCATATAACATTATATATTTTTTGTTTTACATATTTTGTTCTATAAAGTTGGAAGTGACCCTGTGGACCGGAAAATAAACGATTATAGATAAGAGCAATAAGTCCGTCGGAGTGTCCCGCTGGGTGGCGCTGCTGCTGCCCGCTGGAGGACAAACGAAGAAGAAGCAGCGGCCGTTTAATGAGCCGCAGAAGAAGACGGAAGGGGGCGGAGCCGCGGCGGAGCTTATTGTTTTGAAAGAGGGAAATTTAAAAGTGGACGAACGACGTTAGTCAGAAACCAGGAGATAAACCCAGGAATAGACCCAGAACATGACGGAGGGCTGACGCTGCTCTCTGCTGGATGTAAAGTAAGTTAATTAATGAACCTTCTGTCGTTTTTAAACGTTTTATTTCGACGTTTTCTTCTGTGGCGTTTGAACTCTGTAACGTTTGACCCTGCGTCACTTTGTGGTTAAACACCGACGTTGATGCCGAACCTCTTCCGTCTGTTTCTCTTAATAAACTCTGTTATGTTGTTTCTAAATGGAGATTAAACATATTAAAGTTAAACTAAAAGCCTTCATAGAGTCGCTCCACACAGTTTATGTCTGTTTATTGTGATTCGTTGCGCTAGCTGTAGATGCTAACATAGCAGCAGCCTGTGACGCGTTTAAAGGTTCCAGTTCATGAAATATGAGGATTTGACAGATTTAGTGAATAAACTAATTATTGAAAGATGTTTTTCAGTCAAACGGAACAGCTTTGACTTCGGGTTCTGCTGGATTAACCTCCTCAGAGACACTAAACACTCAGTTTATCATCTCAGCAGTTGTCAAACAGAGATGCTCCTCATGTCTCTGCCTTGTTCGACCTGCTCCACATCCAGTCGTTTATACTGGTTTAAATGGTTTTAAAGGAGCAGTTAAACTCCTGTAAAGCAGTTTTCCACCTGACATGTTGATCCTGCAGCTCCTTCACTGGACCTTAAATGACAGCAACACATCAGAATGGCCTGATTTCACTAATGAGGGTTGTGTTGTGAAGATTAAAGCCCACAGGAGCATCGCAAAATCATCATTTCTCTATTCTATATTTAAAATCCATCTATAAATCCTGTTAATTACAGTCTAGTAAAGGATATTAGACACATTAAACACATACAGCCTGAACATCAGAGACAGAACTACAGTATAAATAATAATAATACTACAGTACAACCTGTTTATTCATTTCTTTCAAGAAGCATTTTAAAAATACACACTTTTGCTCTCCAATTAGTCAAACTAAATAATTAATTATCAAGCGATTAATTTAATAGTTGACAATGAATCTATCAGTCGCTGCAGCTCTGTGTCATTTTAGTTAGATTTTATGGGCATTCTTTAATAATTTCATAGACAAAACAGTTCATCATTGAAGTGAAACTAGACCACATTAGTGCTGCATTGAGTATTCTGTCCTCTGTAACATGTAAAAATGATGAAAAATGTTCTTTGCGATTTTAAGTTATCCCAGTGTGACGTCTCAGACTCATTTTAATATCTGATATGACAAAGAAAAACCTCAAATCTTCACATTTGATAATTAATAATCGACGTCTGTGCTTCAAAACAGCTGCTGATACGTTTCCTGTCGCTGCAGCAAACAGTTATTTTCTGTTTATCGGCTGTTTGGTCACTGAGACTGTGAAGAATGTGGATCAGAGTTTCATCAAATGTCTGGTTTTGTCCAAAGATCTTCAGTTTACTGTCACAGAGGAGGAAAGAAACCAGGAGACGTTCACATTTAAGAAGCTAAAAACACAAATTTAGACTGTTTTTAATCAAAAGAGTTACTCATTAACTGATTAATCGATTATCAAAATAGTTTAAAGACGTCACTGTTGGTTTTTAAACACTGTGAGGAACATTTTCACCATCCTGTGACATTTTCCTGACAAAATAATCCAAAAAATAATGAGCAGATAAAGCGCTGATGAAGATAATTGTTAGCAGCGTCGCCTCACAGCTAGAAGATCCCCGGTTCGCGTCCCGGTTAGGACGCCTGGGATCTTTCTGTGTGGAGTTTGCATGCATCACTTTCCAGGTAACATTTCAGCAGATGGAGGGACGTGTTTTAAGACAACGCATCTTAAATATCTTGTTAAGTCAAACAATCTTGAAATGATCTTGTTTTAGTTGTATTTTACCAGAAACAAGGTTCATTTCATTTCATACATGTTTCAAGCTGAGCTGTTGTTTGTATCAGATAAATAATCTGGATTTAAGAAATAAAGTCAATGCATTTGATTGGAAAATCACCAATTCATATCAGAAAACAGCTGCATGTGGAAAATGTGTTAAAAAAACAAAGCAAATGTCTGCTTTTGAGTTCAAACACCTCCTTTTGGGCGTAGCTGGCTTCACCTAAAACACAACACCTTCAAATGCTGTCAAACACCACTAAATATTAGGATTTCTAGCCAACTGTGAGAAGACATTATATCTCAGAATGCTTCAATTAATCTGTGTGATCTGATTTCAAGTACAAGATGGTCTTAAATCTAGAGAAGAGCCACGATAATACAACTAAAATAAGTTGAACACATCTCAGATTAAGAAGCTGACATTAAACTTATTAAAGCTAAAATCTATTTAATTCTTTATCATGTCTGGTTTATTCTAAGACACCTCAGCTTGACAATGCTGCTAAAATATAGCTTCAAATAAGTTTTCCCTGCTGATTTTAAGACCTCAATATTCTAAATATCATGTCTTATTTCAAGAAATCTGACCAAGCAAATGTTCACTTGTTCTATTGGCAGATTTTTACACTTATTTCAGGTAAAAGTGCCTGAAAGAAGTTTATTTATCTTGTTGTGGGAGGGGCATTTTTTACAGTGTAGCCCTGTGATAGACTGGTGACCTGTCCAGGTGTCTCCTGCCTTCGCCCTGAGTTGACTGGGACAGACTTCAGCCCCCCTACAGAGGATTAAACGTGTATAGATGATGGATGGATGGATGGAAGATAACTGTTATTTCCTGCAGTAAAAGAAAAGCCAAAACAGACATTTCAGAGTCGTTTCTCTTGAATTCGTGCTGAAAACGACATGTGGCACCAAACCAGCTCCACTGAAACTGACCAACACTTTCACTGTCGATTGTTTTCTGGATTGATTGTTAGAAAACGGTGAAAAATGTGGATCAGAGTTCATCAAACGTCTTCAGTTTACCGTCACAGAGGAGGAAAGAAACCAGGAAACATTCTCCGTGAAGAAGATTAAATCACAGAATTTAGACTGTTTTTGTTTTATTAAGTCCTCAAACTGTTCTGTCGATTAAAAAGACAGTATTTGGTTCATTTAATAGCTGATAACTGATTGATTAATCACTGCAGCTCGTTTACTGAAGGACTCTGTGATGTTTTTGCTCCTGCAGGATTGATCAACACCAACACAATGAAGAAGAGGGTGAGAAGGACGCAGGTCGACGGTGCTGAGTGTGAGTTCATGTTCAATACATCAACCAGCTGTTTAAATGGTTTAAAGGACATCACTGTGTTTCTACTGACAGTCAGACGACCAGCATCTAAAAACAGACGGTTTGAGACAAGCTGCTCATCAACCGAAGGTCTGTGTTTTATTAATGCTGCTCTGAGGATATCAGCAGCTTATAAGCTACAAACACGTAAAATTTAAAGGTGTTTCTTCTCTGTGGAACCAGAACAACATGAAGGAGGAGAGAAAACTCAGAGGTGTCTTCAGGTAGAACGATGGAGACCAGACAGGAAGAAGATGATTCATCTGATTGTTTATTTTACACAGACTGGATCGTCTCTGAATTGTTGTCGTGTGAATGTTGGTCACAGCCGAGTCAGTCGAGTCGTCTCAGGTTCACCGAACAACTCAGAATTTTTTGTTTTTCCCAGAATCTAGTTTGTTAAAAGTGTTTATTTTTGGTGAATTTTTAAAATAAGACATGAGACCAAACTGACTTGAGGAAACTAAAACAAAGTTAAGCTGAGGTTTGGTTGTTTGTTCTGGAAGCTAGAAGTAGTGAGAAGATTTGACTCAAGGATTATCCAGAATAACTCACAACCTGTTAAAATGATCCAACATTTGTCAAAAACTACAAGTTTCAAGTCATTTTGGACAATTTTGGGTCAGATGTTGAGGCCTGAGGAACCTCTCCAGACCCATCAGCTGTAGGAAGATGTTCCACCATGCTGGATGTATCTCCAGCTACTAGACGTTCCTCCATGCTGGATGTGTCTCCAGCTACTAGATGTTCCTCCATGCTGGATGTATCTCCAGCTACTAGATGTTCCTCCATGCTGGATGTATCTCCAGCTACTAGATGTTCCTCCATGCTGGATGTATCTCCAGCTACTAGATGTTCCTCCATGCTGGATGTATCTCCAGCTACTAGGTGTTCCTCCATGCTGGATGTATCTCCAGCTACTAGATGTTCCTCCATGCTGGATGTATCTCCAGCTACTAGGTGTTCCTCCATGCTGGATGTATCTCCAGCTACTAGACGTTCCTCCATGCTGGATGTATCTCCAGCTACTAGACGTTCCTCCATGCTGGATGTATCTCCAGCACCATGAAGTACAGACATGAATAATTAGATGGATGTGTTTGTTTCCAGGCTGCGCTCTGTGCAGGTCCAGTGAAGATGATCCGGCCTTGTTTGGTGAAAAAGTGACTCTGAAAGAACACAAACTGTCCGTCCACTACTTCTGTCTGGTGAGTTTATATGAGTCTGTATGTTTGTTTACTTTATACTGGTGGAAAGTACTTCAGAGGATTTAGACTAATGCACACCGAGATACCAAACATAAAACAAGGACACTGTTAAGATGTGAATATAATCAATAAAAAATAAGGATTGATTAGAAAAAAAAAATTTAATGAATCATACTTTATAGCAGCGGTCCCGAACCACCGGGCAGCGGACCGGTACCGGGCCGCACAGAAAGAAAAAAAAACTTTTCATTATTTATTTTTATTTATTTTGAAAAATGACTAGATCGTCTTCCCACTACTTCCGTCTGTGCTCGTTTCCCACCAAAATTAATAAAAAAACAAACATCTCTGGAGAGCTTCTTTGAAAAGAGGGAGCGACTGGAAAAGGTAAATACACGTTTAGCAAGAAAGTGCAGTCATGATGCTGCCACCACCGTGCTTCACGTCATGATGCTGCCACCACCGTGCTTCACATCATGATGCTGCCACCACCGTGCTTCACGTCATGATGCTGCCACCACCGTGCTTCACGTCATGATGCTGCCACCACCGTGCTTCACATCATGATGCTGCCACCACTGTGCTTCACGTCATGATGCTGCCACCACCGTGCTTCACGTCATGATGCTGATGCTGCCACCACCGTGCTTCACGTCATGATGCTGCCACCACCGTGTCATGATGCTGCCACCACCGTGCTTCACGTCATGATGCTGCCACCACCGTGCTTCACGTCATGATGCTGCCACCACCGTGCTTCACGTCATGATGCTGCCACCACCGTGCTTCACATCATGATGCTGCTTCATGATGCTGCCACCACCGTGCTTCACGTCATGATGCTGCCACCACCGTGCTTCACGTCATGATGCTGCCACCACCATGCTTCACGTCATGATGCTGCCACCACCATGCTTCACGTCATGATGCTGCCACCACCATGCTTCACATCATGATGCTGCCACCATGCACGTCATGATGCTGCCACCACCATGCTTCACATCATGATGCTGCCACCACCGTGCTTCACGTCATGATGCTGCCACCACCATGCTTCACATCATGATGCTGCCACCACCGTGCTTCACGTCATGATGCTGCCACCACCGTGCTTCACGTCATGATGCTGCCACCACCGTGCTTCACGTCATGATGCTGCCACCACCGTGCTTCACGTCATGATGCTGCCACCACCGTGCTTCACATCATGATGCTGCCACCACCATGCTTCACGTGATGCTGCCACCACCGTGCTTCACGTCATGATGCTGCCACCACCGTGCTTCACGTCATGATGCTGCCACCACCGTGCTTCACGTCATGATGCTGCCACCACCGTGCTTCACGTCATGATGCTGCCACCACCGTGCTTCACCATGATGCTGCCACCACCGTGCTTCACGTCATGATGCTGCCACCACCGTGCTTCACGTCACGATGCTGCCACCACCGTGCTTCACGTCACGATGCTGCCACCACCGTGCTTCACGTCACGATGCTGCCACCACCGTGCTTCACGTCACGATGCTGCCACCACCGTGCTTCACGTCATGCTTCAGTGTCTTTATGTGTACTGTTGTGGTGGATGTAACATCCAGACTGTGTTTCTTTACCTCATACCTGTGTTTTGTCTCAGCTGACGTCTTGTGGAGTTTACCAGCGAGGAGAAGAGAACGAAGGCGTCTTTGGTTTCCTGGTGGACGACATCAAACAGGAGATCCGACGCTCTGGTCGACTGGTGAGAGAAAATGAAACTCTAAATCTGTTTTCTGTTTGAATGAGAGCTTTAAATCCAAAACCCTGACACATTCAGTCAGGAACAAAACAGACGGGTGTGATATGTAGTAGTGCAGGTCTCTGTGTCTTTACTGTTTGTTTGTTTACTGTTTGCGGCTGCAGGCGTGTTCGGTCTGTAAGAAGAAGGGAGCTTGTGTCGGCTGTAACGTCAGGAGCTGCAGGAAGATGGTTCACTTTCCCTGCGGGAGGAAACAGATGTTTATTTCTCAGTTCACTGGACTTTTCCCGTAAGTTCTGTTCACCTAAACTCTGTTTATTACCAGAGGTTTACTGACGTCTGGAGCGCTGACTCCAAACAGAGACGACGATCCTTCAACTCTCTGAGCTAATAGTTCAAAAACAATCATGAGAACGACTTTCTGAAGATGAGTTTTGCTGCTTTTAGAATTAATTTCTTTGCTTGTGAAGGCCGATCTGTAGAAAAATGTCCTGCTTGAAACCTAACAGTGGTGCAAAAAAGGTTGCAGACCGCTGTTATGAAGGACAAATCTTTAGCAAAACAATAGAAAACTAGAAGAAAATAGAAAAGTTCTTCCTGTTTTTAGAGATTCTGGCGATAAACGGTCATTTTGGTGTTTTTTTAAGATGTTAAGCTGAATTGAATTGTCTTTGTTGTCATTGCATTGGTCAATATAATGAAATTTAAAAGCAGCTCACACAGGTTAAAATAAGTCATAAGTCACTGTCGTTCTTTTTAAATTGGCTAGCAGGTTGTAGGTGCTCTGAGTTAATTTAACATGTAGCAACAAACAGAAAAGGCTTTTCAATCAGGGTCTCTGTTGGAGTTTGTGTGTTTCTGAATTTCTACACCAGATCTCCACTTTTACTAAACGTATGTATCTAACATCAGTTATCGATTATCCTGATCATAATAAGTCAGTATAGGATCAAACTACACCAGTGGACTCCACCCAGAGAAGGTTAACGTGGTCTGGACCTCTGTCTCTCTGTGTCCAGGTCTTACTGCC
Organism: Dascyllus trimaculatus; assembly: GCA_024666655.1. Taxonomy (NCBI): domain Eukaryota; kingdom Metazoa; phylum Chordata; class Actinopteri; family Pomacentridae; genus Dascyllus; species Dascyllus trimaculatus. The sequence goes on along the minus strand of CM045462.1, from coordinate 31,425,497 downwards.
GGGACCACAGTCCGGTTCAGACTCTGTGTGCAGGTCTGGACATCAGCCTGCCTCAGTCCTGCTCCATCTGTCTGGACTCCATCGACCCCGTCCTCTCCTTCTCCATCCTCAAGTGTCCGTCCTGCCACACCAGCTGGTTCCACAGAGACTGTGTGCAGGTACAGGAAACCTCTGTTTAACTGAGCTGAACCGGCTCTTCAGTGAGGAGGTGTTACTGGTTTATAGAAAAGGCAGCTAAGACATGGTTTGAGTTTGTGACGCTGCTTCCTCCAGTCTTTTATGTAAACTCTCTGACTTTAGTGAGTCAATTCACACAGAAGTCATGAAATTTGTTCCTGCACCATCTAAGATTTAGTTCAGAGTTCACCCGAAACTAGGTTCTGTTAAATATTTGATTAAATACATGATTTTGAAATCTTAGAAGGCTGTTTTAATGGACTCAGACAGAACAGTTTCCATCCAGTCAGAACGATTAAATGGATCCAACAGAGGACACAGTTTTAATTACTGGTCCTTGGAAATGGAAAGAAGAGCCAAATGTTCCAACCAGGCTGGTCTAGAGTCTCCATGAAGGTCCTGTCAGTGTAGATCTATGGATGGATCCATGGTTCTACTAGAACATTCCTCCAACTGTTGAGGCTCTAACATCAGTAGAACCTGATGGAGGAAAGCTGGACCAGACAAGGTTCCAGGTTTTTAGATGTTTAGACTTAAACTGACTTGAAACTGATCAAAAGTTACACAAAATTAATCAAAAATGAGATAAAGATCATCCGAAATGATGTAAAGCTGCCTAAAGTTACTCAAAATGTGTCTGAACGAAGATAAAGATCATCCAGAATAACAGAAAACTTATAAAAATGTCTTTAATGTGTCCAACATGACTGGAAATTGGTCTAAAAGAAGGAAAAGATTGTCCAAAATAAATAAAAACCTTTCAAAAATGTGTTGAAACCTGTCCAGAAACACTAGAAACCTCCTGAATGACTCCAACTGTGTCCTAAAGAAGATAAAGATCCTCCAGAATAACTGAAATCTGGTCTAAAGTAACTAAAAACTGTCATGAAGCTGGTCCAGAACGACTCAGAAGATCTTAAAACGTGTCTGAAATCAGAAAAGGATTTTCAAAATGACACTAATGGATAATTACTGGTCGTTGAAAATGGAATAAATGTCAAATGTTCCAACCAGGCTGGTCTAGTGTCTCCATGAAGGTCCTGTCAGTGTAGATCTATGGATGGATCCATGGTTCTACTAGAACATTCCTCCAACTGTTGAGGCTCTAACATCAGTAGAACCTGTCATCATATGTTGTAAAGTTCAGCTGCTTCCGTGTCGTCTTCATGGTGAAACTCACTGAATGTTCCACCACAGATACTTTTAATAAACTCTGAACAAAGATCCTGATGACGTCTCAGCGTCACAGTAAATCTCCTGTTTATTGCAACACGTCATGACAAAGTGCTGTAAACAAATCAAGGTGAACAGGAGACCAGCGCCGCCCTAAAGCAACAAAAATACTCAACAGGTCTGAGCTATGGGTGAAAAATATGTAAGGAATAAGTAAACTCTGGACTAAATCTTAGATGGTGGAGCTTCACTGCTGTCTTAAAGGGACCAGACGGACCCGTAGATCATCCTCTGCTGGTTTGGTTCTTATTCAAAGCCTGTGGACGTGTGATTCATCCTGTCACTGAGCTCCTGGTTGTCTTCTAACTCCTGTCTCTGTGTGCCAGCGTCAGGCCCACAGCGCCGGCCTCTTCTTCTTCAGGTGTACTTTGTGCAACAACAAGGAGAACTTCCAGGAGGAGATGCTCCGGATGGGGATCTACATCCCAGAGAGGTGACGTCTGGATCAGTGTTGCTGAGAGCCGGACTCTCTGAGAGCCGGACTCTCTGAGACCAAAACAGTGCAGCTAAAATAGAAGTAAAACAAAGCTTGATGACAGGGACCCAGAGAGTCCTGGGATGTGTTGGGTTTCATGTTTATTCCTTAGGGGTAAAATTAGTCCAACTGATCTCCACGATTCTCTGATCCATAACTGGTAATACTGTGGATTCTTAGCCTTAATATTTAATCAGGTTAATCTCCATAGTTAATAACACTACAAGTAGTAGTTTGTCATTTTTGTAGGGTTTTAATCCCTCATATGTAACTTACTCTGGTAAACGTACATCATCATCATCATCATCATCAACCTTTATTTAATCCTCGAAAATCATTGAGGTTAGCATTATTTACAATGTCGAGATACAAAAATATATAGTTAAAAAAAACACAACACACAAGGTAATAAATAAATAAATAAAATAATAATATTAATAGTACTCAAATGGAGCATTTACACTCGGTGATAAAGAAGTCGGATATAACAGACTTAAACTGTTGTGGAGAAATGAGAGAATTCAGATTTAAAGTCTGCTGCAGATAATTAAACATAGTCGGAGCAAAATGAACAAAAGCAGATTCACTAAGTCCTTCAGTAAAAGATGGTTAGTGGAGCGAGTTTAGTCAAAACCACCAGGCCCAGGTCAGTAGAGATGTTAGATGAGGAGGTGAGCGACCAGCGAGGACCTTAGAGATAAAAGTATAGATGTTTAGGCCTTCCTACTGTGTTATACAGGTGCAGTGATGAGTGTTGTAGAGATCTCCAGTTACAAATCTCACAGCAGAATGATAAAGTGAATCCAGCGGTTTGAGAATGGAGGCAGCAGCATGACTATAAATTACATCCCTGTAGTCTAATACAGAAAAAAAGACGGCCTCAGTCACATGTTTCCTGCAGTTTAGGGGGAAATTGGAACGGTTGGTGTAGAAAAACCGAAGCTTGACGACATGATATTTAAATGTAAATGAACTGTCAAGTCAGACATCGAGGTGTTTATATACGGAGACTCTCTCAGTCTGACTTCCATCCAGCGTGGAAAGATTAAATCTCCATCTCTGGTCCTCGTGAAAACCATAAGTTTAGTTTTAGATGGGTTAAGAACCAGCTTCAAGTCGGTGAGTGCAGAATCCAGAGTATTAAAACATGATTGGAGATGTTCAACCGTAACCTGTACAGAGTCCTCAGAGCAATACAGCACAGTGTCATCAGCATAGAGACGAATACGACAGTCAGTTATTGAAGAGACAATATTATCTCAGCACGGGGCCCAGAGCTGATCCTTGAGGTTCACCTTTTTAATTCAGATTTAATGTTCCCAGCTTTGACACACTGATGTCTGCCTGAGAGGCAGCTGTGGAGCCATGAACAAGCTCCATGATCGAACCCAGTGTTCTCAAGAATCTGCAAGAGGATGATGTATAATAATAACACATGACACACAACGCTGTCAGGCTTTAATCCCAATATTTAAACTCATTAAATTAATCAGTGACATCAGTCTAATTAGGATTTTTTACTAGAAAGCACTCGTGTTGTTTTAAATGTGTTGTTTACATCAGTGGTTCTCAACTGGTGGGTCGGGGTCAAAAAGTGGGTCGCGAAGCCGTTTTTAGAGGGTCCCAGAAGCATGGACCCCCAAAAGTAGTGGTATAAAGTCTTTAATTTTAAAGGACGTGTTTCTTAAGACACAGTTTGCTTTCAGTAGCAGGATATTTAGATGCTGTGACTCCAGTAGTTGCCCACTACTAACCTCTAGATTTGGTTCTGACAGCTTAATGGAGAAATTTATGCTAAAATGAGCCAAAAATGAACCAAAATGTGCTCAGAATCTGTCAAAATGGGCAAAAACATGCTCAAAACTTGGCAAAAGTGTTCAAATAAACCAAAATGAGCAAAAAATAAGCCAACATTTTCCCAAGCTGTATCAAAATCTGTTGAGACTCCACACAAATAAACCTTAATTTGTTAACAGGAACAGCAAACTTCAAATATTTGGGTCACGACTGTTATTAATAGAGACATAGTGGATCCTGAGGCTGGACCAGTTGAGAACCACTGGTTTAAATAATATCGACCTCACATGTCAACAAGAGATTAGCCACAACACTGAGGAAGACGGACTTTTAAGGTTTATTTTTGGTGCAAATGGTTTCTGGTTTCTGTTTTTCCTGCAGAGATGCATCATGGGAGCTGGAGGCCAACGCTTACTCGGAGCTGCTGGAGGTTTACAACCGCTGCGACGCTCTGAGCTGCCTCTGTGAGAAAGGACGAGCTCATTCTGCCAAGAGCGGGTCAGAAATCCACCGCTGCCTTCACCTTCACTGCACATTTCAGACATTTATGGTCGGCTACACACAACAGTTAGAGGCAGTCAGTAGAAGCAACAGGAGGAAATCCTGTTTCTGACCGTATGATAAAGAACGATGTCGGTCCTGCTGAAACTAAACTGGACTTATTCTAAACTCTTCGATGAGGAAACGTCCCAGAAATGCCGTAACGCTGTAGTTTGTGTTTGTCTCAGCTGGTTCGAGGTGATTCGCTGCCGACTCTGTGGATCCACCGGGACCCACAGAAGGTGTTCGGGGCTGAACGTGGACACCAGAGACTGGGCCTGCAGCGGGTGCACTCAGGCCACCGACGGGAAAGGTCTGAGTCCTTCACGGGGTTTAGTCCAAGTCTGTGAGACTGAGTCGGGCTCGTGTTTTACCTCTCACCTGTCACCTGTTGCTCTGCTCTGATAAACTGACGGTGTGTTTTTTTTCCACAGCCTCTCTGGTTGCGTCTCCTCAGGGAGTTCAGAGGAGGAGTCTGCTGTCCAAACGCCACCTGTCCCCCATCTGCTCTCCCATCAGCCGTAAAAGGTACACAAATCCAACGCTCCTGTCCTGTTACCTGTAAAAGATACACCAATCTAACACACCTGTCCCGTTACCTGTAAAAGATACACCATTCTAACACACCTGTCGTCTGTCACCTGTAAAAGGTACACAAATCCAACGTACCTGTCCTGTTACCTGTAAAAGGTACATAAATCTAACTGTTAAATGTACACAAATCTGATGCACCTGCTATTTATCAGGTGTAAAAGTCACATAAATTTAACACTCCTGTCGTCTGTCACCTGTAAAAGATACACTAATCCAACGCACCTGTCCTGTTACCTGTAAAAGGTACATGAATCTAACACACCTGTTCTTAGTCACCTGTAAAGGTACATAAGTCTAACACACCTGTCCTCTGTCAGGACTACGGATGAAGGTTTGAGTCTTTGTGATGTTTTAGTTCTTGTTGGTAGAACTCGTTGCTAACGGCGTCCGTCTCTGTCAGAATCTCCTTACCTGTGGAGGCCGGCTCACCTGAGGAGCTGCTGCAGGCACTGCTGCCTCAGATTCGCCCCCTCAGCGTGCAGGTGGAGGTGAGGGGAGATGATGTTCTGTCGGCGGGTCTGGACCTGGTCAGGAGGACCGACTTCAACCCAACACTGGTTCTGTCCGTCAGGTTGGTGGACGCTTAACCTTCTCTGTGTTTTTTCTCACCTGCGTCTCCGCCTCACCTGTCGGCCATCTTTGTGGTTCCAGGTTCACAGGCGAGCAGCAGACTGCGTTTCCCAGCAGCCAGCGGGGCGATGACTCGGCCCGGCAGCACTTCCTGAAGCTGCTGGTGGAGCAGATCCAGAACTGTGTGGTGTTCGAGGGTCCAGACGGAGCCAAGAACCTGGCGCTGAACTCAGAGGGTACCAAGACATGATTGATTCTGACTGATTGATCGATTGATTATCTATTTATATATTTACTTACCCTTTTATTTATGTATTTCTTTCTTTGTTTCTCTGTGCTTATTAATTAATCTATTCATTTACTGACCTGTGTAGTTGTTTGTTCATGTATCTATTTATTTATCTGTGTGTTTCTTCAGTTATCAATCTATTTATTATCTATGTAGTTATTTATCTGTTCATTTGTTCCTATCTATCGTTATGCTACTGTCATACATAAACGGTTTCTGATAACCATGTAAGTAAACAGAGACATCCCATGTAAATACCTCATATTCTGTGTGTTTATATTCTGTGTGTTTACATTCTGTCTGTATTTGTCGTCCAGCTGTACGTGAGGATCTGTACTTCGACGTCGGCTGCCTCCTGGCTCTGTCTCTGGTCCACGGTGGTCCCTCTGTTGGATTCTTCTCTCCAGCTCTCTATCAGTGTCTGTTCAACCATCCGGCCCACTGCCCGCTGACCGTCGGTCACATGACCCCCGACACGCCGCTGACCCGCCGAGTGAGCCAGGTGAGCAGAGTGACCCGCTGGTTAAACCCCAGAACCACAGACGTCCAGTCATCAGAGGCTGAACTGCTGCTTTTATGTTTCAGATCGCTGAGGCTAAGTCTCTGGATGACCTCCGAGAAGTGATGGCGGCGAGCTGCGACTTCCTGGAGGTGGCCGGCTGCAACCGACCAATCAGCAGCCCGGAGGAGAGAGAAGCTCTGGTGGAGGATCTGGTGAACTTCATCATGATCACCAGGATGCAGCTGCCACTGCAGAGGTGAGCCAGAAGAACAGGATCAATAGGACAGTGCTGACCTGAATAAAGGACTATTAGCACACTTTTTAAATACGTGTTGCTGAGGAGAAGAATCACTTTGAATCCAATAATCAATCAATAACAAATAATACGATAAAGATCATCTTCAAAGACCACTTTCACACACCTTATCTGCAGTAAAAGTATAATAATCAGTAGATGAAATTGTGCTAAAAATCCATCCACTGCCTCAAATCTGTCACTTTACTGTCAGAAAAATAGTTTTTATACTGATTTAGTCGTTTTTTATTAACGTTATTTGAGGCGGGACAATTATTTACATAAATATTGAGATTATTATTTGATTTTTATGAGCAAAATATTTTCAAATTTAAATAAAGCAAGTGCTGCCTTCACTTCCATGTGATCCGTAACCTTCAGCTGAGTTCTGAACATCTCCTTGAGGATAAACATAATAAAATGGACCCACAGCTCCTGACTGGCTGAACATCTGCTGAATATACACACTACAGTTTACCCATGTTCCCTAAACGCCTCACGATCAGGAGAGGCTGCAGTTTCTAGATGTTCCTAAACGCCTCACAGACAGAGAAGCTTCTAGTCTCCAGACAGCTGAAAGACCAAACGTTAGATTTGAGCCAAAGAAGAAGCTCTGATGTCAGATTTACCTCAAACCAGGTGAGTTTGTCTCCATGGACTGTTGTCAAATGTCAGCGTCACAGTCGATCAGGTGCATTTAATTACAGGGAAATCTACACTGTGCTTGTTATTTGATTAATTTCGCAGCACTAATGTTCCACAAGAACATGCACATAAAAAACAGAACAAATCAAGCAGCTGCAAATGTCCTGTTGTAGATTAAACATCAGTAGTTTTACATCAGTACAGGAGCAAAGATGTACAGTTTACATCTTCACAACCTTCTTCTTCTCAGTAACACACTGGTTTTTCATACATAAAACTTTCTGTGGAGCTTTAAATTCGCTGCTCTCATCACAGTGATGATGTAGTTTGTGTCTTTTCCTCTTCATCTTTCCATACATTCCTTTATTTTACCTTTTTTTTACGATACAGTCTGAACAGAGACGCCTCACTGTTGTTTCCCTGCAGGTTTCGTGAAGGTCTGCAGACTTTGGGTGTCTTTGATCAGGTGATTGGAATTTACTTTTCTTTCTCTGCACCGATACTGATTGTATTTAAATAATTATCCATCGATTTAGAAGTGAGCATTTTCGATTTGCACACTGTAAAGGCAATGAAACTGTTAAATTCGCTGACAGACGTCTGCCTTTTCCTGTTATTTCTGACCCCTGATAGACAAAGGCTAAGCTAGGCTGAGTAAATCAAACCTTAACATGCAAATCTGGTTTAAGAAAAGCATATAAGTTTTATTTTAAACACACCAAGACTCCAGTAGGGCTGGACCTGAATAACCGAATATCCAAATATTCGGTTATTTGGTCGTATCTGGATGATAATTTTGAGATCCGAATAGTCGAGCTCATTAATTGGACTCGAATATCCGGAGCACAGAAGTTGCTATTCTGACCAGCCCTAGACTCCAGCTTTTTAAATAAAATTTGATTGATTGAGAAGTACTTGAAGTTTGGGAATATTTAGTGTAATAAATAACAGCATCGTCAGCATAGAGGCGTACCATCTAGGAGTTTAACTGAGTAACGTCCAGCTGTCTAACCTGAGCTGTGTTCTGCTGCAGGTCCAACTCTTCCCGTCGGTTTTCTTCGGCGTTTTCTGTGAAGCCTCAGATCATCTCACAGCTCAGACGGTCGGTCGACTCTTCGCCGTTGGTTTCTCTGAGCAGGAGGACAAACTGAACCGAGAAACGGCCGTCGTCACCTTCTGGAGACACTTTCTGCTCGAGTGTGAAGGTAGAACTGACCTCTTCAAACCGCCGATGGCTTTAAACTGTCCGTCCCAGACTGTCCCGCCTGTGCAGACTAGTTTAAAACACAAGGCAGCAGTGTCTTTGAATCGCATGTATACTTACATTCACGACCAGATGGGAAGCTTGTGTCAACATGTTTAGGTTCTGCAGAGACGGAGTTATGACATAAGTACATCTATTCTACATAAAGAAAAGTTTACCGCTGCATTTTTCATCATTTTCTGAGACACAGTGGAAAAACCGAGGCTGCACAGACACTGGGACGCTTTCTCAGCTTCAAGATTTCAGATTAATTTTGGGCAGAATTAGAATTTTGGCAGTTCCGAGTTCTTCCAGACAGTTTTAAAGTCATATTTTTGTCAGGTTTTGAGTAAGTTCGGACAATTCATGTCACTCCGGACAGGTTTCAAGTTATTTTTAACCATTTCTGTCACATTTACAGTAAGTTTGAACATTCTGTGACTCAATTGGAGCTTAAAATAGTTTATATTATAAACATACAGCTTTTTGTTTTGTCTGATCTGGAAAAGTTTGGTCATACATGGGAAGTTTACGAAAAGTGTCCAAAATGTCTCAAAAATGGTTTAAAATTTCTCTGAACTTGAATAAAAGAAGACTCAGGTTGTCCAAATTACTTCAAAATTGTTCAGAAAGAAAGAAAATGCACTAAATTACTCAAAAAGGTGTCCAGAGTGACTCACGAATCGTCCAGAATGACTTAAAACTGCTCCAGAACGACACCAAAGTTGTTCAAAATGAAAAGAAATCACACAAAATTACTCAGAAAAGGTGTCAAGAATGTTTAAAAGTTGACTGAAATGACTCAGAAACATGAAAACTTAACAGAAATGACTCAAAGTGTTCCTTCCTTGATCCTGATGGTAAACTCTGTTGGCTCCTCAGTTGGTCGGAGCTCCGTCTCCCTGCAGGACCTCCTTCAGTTCTCCACCGGAGTCGAGGAGGTGCCGGCGGTCGGTCTCCTCCCCGCTCCCTCCATCTCCTTCCTCCACCCACCAGGACTCCAGGAGGAGGGCTGGAGGGACGAGGGGCTCTTCCCCCAGAGCGACCCGGCGTCCAAACACCTGCTGCTGCCCGTCGCCTCGTCCTACCAGGCCTTCAAGAGCTCCATGGAGCAGGCGGTGAGCCACCGGGTTCACCTGCTGCTGCCCTCAGAGAGCTGAGGAGGTGATCTGACATGAGCTCCTCCGTCTGTCTGGTTTTAAACTGCAGCTGCAACTAGTGACGGTGCTCTCAGTGGATTAACTCTGTTCTTTGTTATTATTGATTATTTAGTTTGAAAATAGTTGAAAAGTCTCCATCTTGGTTTCCCAAAGTTTAGTGTTTGTCTCATTGATTGTCTAAATAATTTGAGCTCTACTGTTTATAATGTTTGGATTCAAATCAAGGAGTTTGGTTTGAAAAGCAGTTCCTGTTTATATGTTATATCATATATGCAAATACCAAAACACAACACTGACCTGTCGTTTCTCTGTCATCTACATGCATTAGCTGTTGTTGTAAATCAAAGAGCAGCACTTTTAAATGTCACTTCTATCTTGGGTTTTTATTACATTTCTACGAAGCTACTTAAAGGAGACGTATTCTGCTTTTCTTTATTTTTACTGCCTTATAGTGGAGGTTGTGATTATGACACGGTTAGCTGTTTGCATGAAATCCCAGTGGTGCTGGTGACATGGACGCGTCACTGAGCTGATTATGTAGGAAATTCATAAAGAGAAGATGGGAAGGAAAACTCTTAACGACCAAAATGAGAATCTGTTCAATACAGTTTTATTTATGTAGCGTAGATTTACAACATGTGTCATCTCACACCGCTTAATACATTAACTGTTTTTTAACCAGCAGTTAGTGGCTTTATCAATCAATAATCAATCAATCCTTTGAATTAAATACAGCTAATCTATTCCACATACTGTTGGGGTTGTTCTTGATCGTGGCTGACTTTGTTGGTCCAGTAGATAAAGGATTACTGTCATAGTAAACTCATCTTAAATACATGAACTCTAGCCGTTGGTCATTAAATGTCACAGAAGTCTTTGTCATGGTGCCCGTTGCTAGCTGAACTCCCACAATGCTCTCTGCTTGCCGACATCATAGACATATATACGTAGACGCTGCGTTGACTGCTGCTGCCGATTGGAGCCGACGTGCCTACGCGGCGGCCATCTTGGTACAGTGCCACTCGCCCCTACAGTGCATTACGTCTATAGAGGAATGACATGTCTGCATCCAAGCATCCTGTGTCAAAGCTAAATGTGTGACGTTTTTAACAAACCAAACCGTTTGGAAATCGGTCGAAAATTCAGTGAATAATTCTACTTTAAGATTGTGGAGTACCTCTTACCTCCATAGACTTACATTCACTCCCCCCTCTGCTAGCCCTGTACCAAGATGGCGGAGCTTTAGGCACGTCCCTCCACAGTCAATGCGGCGTCTACGTACATATGTCTATGGCCGACATGAACTACCTGTAGTCTGAGTGACGCCTCCTCTGGTCTCTACAGGATTAGAGGCTCCACCTGGTGGAACAACCAGGTACTACAGCTGATCTCCAATATGTTTACTGACAGCAGTTAATCATTACCATCCTAATATTAGCTTACCATCTCTTGAAAGTGTAATCTCTGTGGCTTCCACCATTTCTGAAAATGTCAGCAAACAAAAGAAGTTGTTAACCTTCAGAAACGCCACAAGAGGGCAGCGCCTAAAGCAACAATAGGCATCTTTCTACTGCAGAAACCCTGTGGACGTACCTGTAGTTCTGGGTAGGAAATAGAACGATGGAGGTTGTAATGTAAGAATATATTATTTATATTGAACATGACAAAAGTTTAAAATAATAATGTGAACAGATGTAATTTGTGTGAACCCAAACAATTAGTTTCCAAAGTTTTTTCTACTTTCTGACATCAAGTCGTTCAGGGATGTTTCAGGCACATCCTCAGAGTTCAGGCAGCCCAGCTCACAGGCCCTCGGCAGGCTTCCGGAAGCTGGCCAATCAGAAGAAAGGGGGCTTTCTGGGAGGAGGGGGGCCTTAAAGAGACAGGAGCTACAAAAATCAAACCGATTGATCGCATCATAGGAGGCAGTATAAGATAAATACGGAGCTTTAGAGCTGTAAGTTATGCAAAGCTACTCTGGTGGAAGTTTAGATTAAGCATATCGAGCTGGGAATGAGCAGAATACGTCCTCTTTAAAGGGTCCGTCTGGTGTTTGTCAGTATTTTTCTGATTGTCAACAGATCTCATGTCAAGATTCAAACAATCCAACAATCCTCTCAGTATTCCAACTACAAGCTCTGTGGTTCCTACTAGACAGATTAATCTGGACAGAAATAACTAACTTGGCTTTGAAAGCAGATGTTCAAGCACCAGACATGATTTGATTCCACAGACCCAAATCAACTCTAATACTAGAAGATCCATTCAGCGTTGGTTTGGACGTGTCATTGGATCAGTTGATAATCGGAGAACCTGATTTATTTTTCTCTCAGTCTACATTAAGTGATCATACCACAGGAAGTGTTACAACATAAATATAAGGTGGTTGAAGATTCTCTGTGTGACGCTTTTAAACTCAACCATGTAGCATTAAAACGTCTTAATCCTCCCTTTCTGAAACCTTCTATGTAAACTGCTGAACCTCCTCTGTGCTGATTTGATGTCCCAGTTTATTAGTTCAGTCTTGTTTTTGTTGTACAGTTTGTTTTCAAGCTTTTGCTGGTGATGTCTTCTTGCTGTGCTTGTTGCTCCTGTCTGTCATATAGTTGTAAAGTTGTGTGTCGTCGGCGTATCGGAGCATTCCAGTACGCCGACGACATTCTGAGTTTCAATCGCAGCATCTGGACTTGCTTCAGACGTTTCACCTCTCGTCTTCAAATGACTCCAGATGCTATGATAGAAACTACAAGGATGTTTGTCTTTTATTTTTACTATATTTTGGAAAAAGAACAAATTGTAAACTCATTATCAGATTTTATACAAATTGAAACGGTGTCATTGTTTTATTGCTGAAGAGTCTTACGGCGTGTGAGGACGTTACTTCATCAATCCTGGGTTTTTAGGGGCGATAATGATTTTTAAGACTTAAAAAACTTCTATTGTCAATTTATCAGCTGAGGTTTTAAGTCTGTTGTGATGTGAAAACATTCAGCTACAAGTTCAGATTCATTATTAGTTTTTATTTATACACTTTGTTCTTGTTTTCCTCATATAATCTGCAACTTTGCTTTGTAAATTATGCATTTTATGAAGTTCCAGATCTATGCTACAACACATTTAAAGGATAATTTCACAAGTCAGGTGCTCAAATTAACTCTAAGTCAAGCGTTTGTTATTTTAAGCAAAAGTATTTGATCAGCTGGATGACATGCAATATGGAACGTTTTTTAATCTTTTAACAGGCTAAACAGTTATAATCTGGGAGCTTATCAATATCAGATCAATAGATAATGTCAGTAAAATTGAATAAAACAGATTTTTGTTGTCTCATGTGGATGCGCCACATAAAAAACAAACATGGCGGGTAACTTCCTTGGGTAATACTAGTCCTGTACGAATAGGACTGAATTGTCTTCACTTTTACTTCTAGTCTTACCCAGATTTCGAATAAAGCTTTTAGCAAGTTCTGCAGGCAGTTTATTTTTCAAGTAGAGCCTTCGAGCTTCTGCCATTTGACATTATTTGTTTGTGTTTCTAAAGAACAGTTGATCCAAACTACTTCAAACTCGACACTGCACTTCCTCCAGTCCACAGCGATAAACCCACCAAGTTAGAAGCAAATTGGATGAACGGCTGTTAAGAAAATCAAAGAACAGACAGAAACATACTGAGAATACGAGATTCATTAGTGAGACGAGTCAAAAACTAAGAGATTTGATTCAACTGTTTGGGATCATTTTCACAAATCACATTTACAAATAAAGTTTTAATTGAAGAGACTATCATAGATTCTTGGGAAAAAAATCTAAAAATAAAATAAAATGAAATTAAGTCCAAAAAAATCATCTGTGCCTTTTGGTCCCTGGAAACAGGAGCGGAGTGAGACCTCTTCATAATTCACTCATCTTAGTTTTTTAGTTAATCTCCGGGAAACCGTACCGGAGTGAGTCCTCTTCACAATCTGCTCCTCTCTGAGGATGAGCTGACGTCGCCTGTTGCCACGTCATCAGTCGCTCCGTCACCACTAACAACATCCAACATGGCGGCGTCTGTCCGGGAGAAGCAGACAGGTGAGCCGAGCTGCTCCGTTTCCTCCGGTAACGGTCGGTTTAACCGGCTGTCAGCGGGGGTAACCTGCGACGATGAGCTGCACCGACCCGGAGTTTCACCGGGGAGCGTTATCCCGCGGTGTCAGGCCGCTAACCGGCTAACTAACCAGCCTAAACTAGCTGCCGGTGGAGCTGCTTAACGGACGTTTCTGATTCACTTCAGCTGCCGCTCACTTCTGCTTTACTCAAAGACTAGTTAACCAACCAGCAGCACAGTTAACCAGTTAACTGACCCGGTAACCAGCCGTTTAGCCTGCTAGCTAGCCGTGCTGGTAGCTTTGTAACGGTAGGATTAGTAGGGGAAGCTAGCCTGCTGCTAACGGTGAAAAAGGCAATAAAATGCTAAATTCCATGAATGTTCCAGATTGTTCTAAAGTCTCAGGGCGTTTTATAGAAACAGGTAAATCCTGTAGCCTCAGAAAGGTTTCATTATTTACACTTAGTAGTTTAGTGCGATGAAAATGTGTAAATGTAGAATTATTTCACACCAAATCACAGCTAACAGCCCAAACAGACTGACTGCACCAAACACAGCCTCCTTTTATCTGCTTACCTCATTTTATTTTATATTTTGCAGTGTTTTCTTTGAAGAAACACTAAATAGAAAAATGAGAAAATGGCTGATTTAATAATGTGAGTGACTGTTGGTTGGAGCCTTTGTGTATCTGGTTCTGATTAATGGATAAAGCATTCTTTCTATAGGTTAAAGTCTAATCGATCAAAGTTACGTCTCCTGGTGTCTTGTTTTGTCTCAGTTTACTGTTTGATGGAGACAAACTTCTAGTTCTCATCTTTGAGGATCTTGAAACAGCGATTGTTTGGCATTTTTCCTGATTAAAACTACATGAAGTTGCTCGTCTTCTCTGTAAATCAGCGTGGAGACTCTGATCTGTGAAACACTGAAGTGTGTTTTTGTGTTTCTGCAGTCGCTTTAAAGCGAATGCTGAACTTCAACGCTCCTCCTCTGAAGAACACAGCAGCCGAGCCAGTATGGAAGGTAAGACACCTGAACTCACCTGAACTCACCTGTGTCACTGATTTCCCAAGGGATGGATGAAGTTTCTGTTTATTTTACATTCAGGATTCAATCAAAGTCTCGTAGTTATTTCAGATCTCAGAGTAAAGTCTGCCTGTATTAAACCAACAAACTATTGAATTCAACAAAGTTCAGTTTTTCCTGCTGTGAAAGTTCCTCCTGATTCATTTTTAGTTTCCTGTATTTCATTTTCCGTGTTGTTAAAGTTGCCAGCTACAGCTTCTCTTCCTTCAACGTCTGTAATCAATAAGCAGGACTCATCTGTGGTCCTGTTTAACTGAAGTGTTGGGATTAGAAGAAAAGAACGGAGGATAACAGCAGATGGAGAATGGAACCTTTTATTGTATTTGTGATATTTTTGCATTATTGGATTCTGCAGGTTTCACCAAACCTCGTTGTTTTTATCAGTTTCTCACTTGGGTTGTTCAGAACAGTGACTCTGTGTTTTTAGATAATGAGATAAAGCATTTGATCCATTTCTCACTGTGGTCCTGCTGAGCTGTAATAACCTGCCATGTGTTCGTCGGCAAATCCTCGCTCTCAGTTTTCTTCTCTCTGCTGATCTTTGACTTTGTGTCTCTGCAGGTTTTGATTTACGACCGGTTTGGTCAAGACATCATCTCTCCGCTGCTGTCCGTCAAAGAGCTGCGAGACATGGGCATCACCCTGCATCTGTGAGACTCCCAGCAGGGTTTTATATTATTATTTATTCATGTCGTAGCTAGTATTCAACTAACTGATTGGTTGCAGGAGACTAAAATAGATAACATGAGTTTATCAATAGAGGCAGTAAATGTTCCTCAGAGCTCTGAGTGACTCTACCTTCAGATTATCAGTCTGGATGAATCATAAACCAACAGAACCACTTGGTACCAGCAGCACATCAGTTCACTGTAACCTGGTTAGCTGCTGTTTAAACGGTGAGATCAGAGCAGCTGCACATTCAGAGGATTTATAAAACGTATCAGCTGGTCCAGAACCAGAACGACTGAGGAACAAAGCTCAGACCAGTGAGCTGCTGTTTGTAGAAGATCCAGATGTTGGTTGTTGAGCTGCTGTTTGTAGAAGATCCAGATGTTGGTTGTTGAGCTGCTGTTTGTAGAAGATCCAGATGTTGGTTGTTGAGCTGCTGTTTGTGAAGTTTAAACTCCACTTTATGAACTAAACGCAGAAACACAGACGACTCCTTTGACATCAGTTTGGAGTCGACTGATTCTGCCTCTGAGCTCAGTTTGAGTCTGTTTCTGCTCTTTCTGTGGTTGTTCTGTCGCTGATCTGCGTCTCGTGTGTTTGTTTTAGTAATGTTCCATGTCTTTGTGGTTGTTTTGTCTGTTTTGATCTGCTTCAGGGCTCATTTTGTGGTTGTTTCTTGTCTGTGTGTCTTTGTTTGTTTGTTTGTTTATTGTTCCATTTTGGTCGGTTGTGTCACAGCTGAGACTGTTTGTCTGATTTTGGTCATTTTGCATCTTTGTGGCTTTTTGTTCCATTTTGCTTGTTATGTTTCACAACGTTTGTGTCTGATTTTAGTGATTTTGCTTCTCATTTTCTGTCTTTGTGGTTAATTTTGTGGCTTTTTGTTCCATGCTGTTAAGTTTGTGTCTCTTTGTGGTCGTTTTGTGCCGACTCGTCCTTTTCTGAACACCTGAGAATACAGATCTAGATAGAGAAGAGCCACAAACACCACACAGGCAGTGACAAACATCCTGTTTTAGTCGTGTTTCCAACGTGTGAACATGTTGTGTGTTCAGGCTGCTTCACTCCGACAGAGATCCAATTCCAGACGTTCCAGCTGTTTACTTCGTGATGCCCACAGAGGAGAACATCGACAGGATCTGCCAGGTTCTCTCTCTGTCTGCTGTGGGACTTTCAGTTTACTGTTGAATGTGTGTTGGTGTGTATTTATTGTGTATTTGTGTGTAGGACCTGAGGAACCAGCTGTACGAGTCGTACTACCTGAACTTCATCTCTGCCATCAGCAGAAGTAAACTGGAGGACATCGCCAGCGCCGCTCTGGCCGCCAACGCCGTCAGCCTGGTCACCAAGGTTACCGTGGTTACGCTCATCTTTTCAGAAATATAGAAATGGAGAAATAAGTAAATGTAGAATCCACACAGATGTACAGTGAAGAATGTCAGAATAAAAGAAACAAATACGTCCTGGAGATTCATTTTAATCACGTCTCTTTTAATTTATTTTAAATATAGTTATTTATTTCTGTGTTCCTGCATTTGTTCAGGCAGTGTTTCAGGACATCGTTGCTCTTTCTCTCCCCAGTGAACTGATACTTCCTGTTTGTGAATCTGTATTTGTGGATCTGTATTTCCTCCCGTCTTCATTGTCAGACCTCAGAGGCGATGACTGGTTTCTACCTGTGTCTATTTAACAACACAAGCTGCTGTGGTTCTGACTGTCCTCGTTGTCCTGTCTCAGGTGTTCGATCAGTACCTGAACTTCATCACTCTGGAGGACGACATGTTCATCCTCTGTCACCAGAACAAGGAGCTCATCTCCTACCACGGTAACAAAGACACACACTCACACTTTAGTCTGGATTACAGATATTTAGAAAGATATTATCAGACGCTTTCTCAGGTCTTTTTTACAGCTTTGTTCTCACATTGAATCTGAGGCTGTTTGAACGACGATATCTGAGGAACTATTGAAGATAAAAACCTGAAATTCTGTCTGTTATTTCTCATCATGTCACTGATTCAGAATCTCTAATGTTGGACAAGTAGAAGCCGTCATGAAAAGTTCCATGTTGGAGCACAAATTAGCAAAAGTATTGATAAAGCAGATGTTGACTGGTGATATGTTCTAAACCACATGTAGCTGCAGGTCACAAAACTACAAAACTAAACATCTAGAATGCTTTAAGAGGAAAAAACGAATAAAAGTGTTGTTAGTTCAGGTTTCATAACTGTTTTTTTGTGAGTCTGTCAAGTTGTACCACAAAAACACAAGTCTCCGTAGAGAGTCTGATGTAAGTAGGACAGAGACCAGGACCCGTATTCACAAACCTTCTCAGAGTCCTCTCAGAGAGCTCCTAACTCAGCCTTAAAACTCCCAGCAAGGAATCTGAGCTTCAGAGTGATTCAGAAGCTCTTATCTTAGTGAGGAGGTGTGGTTGACCCCATCGCTAGGTGTGATGCAGTCTAAAGGCTGTGATTGGTTGGTACAAAAAGGGGGAAAGACAAAATACAAAATCGCTCCTCATAATGAACGGACAGTAAAATCAATCATCATATAACCTGGACTGTATTCAGAAATATGTAATGGTGACATTAACTTTATGTCATGATGGTGAAACTCGGCAAAATTAAATTAGTTGTGACACAGCTTCAAATGTTGCTGGGAGAAGCGCTGTAAGGGCTGCAATCCCAAGGAGAGGAGATTGAAATTAATAAATCACACAACCATACGAGGCTGTGAAAGACCGAACTTGTGACAGACCCAAGTCATCACTGCTACATTTTACCTGTGGACAGGTACCACAATGTTGTGATGACTTTCATCTCAGGAGTTATTACATTACTGCACTGAGTGGGACAGTAAACTCATCTCTGATGAGGTCAAACACAAACATCATCTCTGCACCATCGAGCCGATAGCGTTTTATTAAATCACTGTCATTTAACATATTTAGAATATCTCTCCTTCCTCTCCGTCTTTCTACCATCTTTGTCTGTTTAAGACACTCTTATGCTTCTTAAAGTCCTCCTCCCTCCTAACAGTTTCTCACCTTAGCAGCTCTGAAGGCCTGAGACGCTTTGTGAATAACTTTTATCTTACCAAGGGAACATAACAAGAAAAATCTGAGAACTGGAGGAATTCTAAGATGTTTCTAAGAATGACGTCACTAAGAGCTGCTTTTAGCCTCAGGATGCTTTGTGGATACGTGTCCTGGAGTTTAAAATG
Source organism: Dascyllus trimaculatus (assembly GCA_024666655.1). Classification (NCBI taxonomy): domain Eukaryota; kingdom Metazoa; phylum Chordata; class Actinopteri; family Pomacentridae; genus Dascyllus; species Dascyllus trimaculatus. The sequence continues at coordinate 31,406,914 of CM045462.1, read as the reverse complement.
GTTCACAGATTATCTGATCTACTCGTCCAACATGACAGATTCTGAATCAGTGACATGATGAGAACCAACAGAGAACATTTCAGGTTTTTATCTTTGATAGTTCCTGAGATGTCGTCGTTCAAACAGCCTCAGATTCAACGTGAGAACAAACCTGGTGAAGGTGAGTCGACAGGCAACTTTTAAAAACAAACGTCAGGTTAATATTTCACAGATGTCTTTTATAAATGTCCGTATTTAATGTTTCAGACAAACCAGAGATGGTCGAACAGAAATGGTTGTAAAGATCTGATGGTTTGAGATGAAACAGAAAAGTTACAGTGGACGGCTTCAGGTTTATGTACAGAAGATAGGAGGTTCTGTAGTCAGCAGTGAAAAATAAATCTGTTTGTTGTAGCTGCAGCCTGTATCAGAGTGTCTCACCTGTCTCACCTGTCTCACCTGTCTCACCTGCAGCCATCAACAGAGCCGACATCCAGGACACGGACATGGAGGCCATCATGGACACCATAGTGGACAGTCTGTTCTGCTTCTTCGTCACTCTGGGTGAGAACAGCTCAACAGGGTTTACAGGGTAGCAGTCTCCTGTGTTGCTGTCTCCGGCCACTAGGCGGCGCTGTAATCTGTTTAATGGAGGTCTGAGCTTACAGAGTTCATCTGTCAGACCCAGAGACGCTGCTGGTCCAGAGTCAGTTTGTTTTCTAACAGGCTGCTGCTGAAACTCCTCAGCTGGTTTATGTTTATATGAATTCATGTTTTTCATGTCTCGATGGAATCAAACATGAAGTCTGAGCTTCTGTTTGGCTGCAGGTTGATGTGACTCCACCTCAGTTCATCTGTGTGACTGTATGTCAGTCTTCATGTGTTCATTAAATGTCATTGATCAGGTGCGGTGCCGATCATCAGATGTCCTCGAGGAAACGCAGCAGAGATGGTGGCTGTGGTGAGTTCACTGACACGTTTAAACCATCCTCAGAGTAATTATAAAAGCAGCGTCTGCAGCTTCAACACGTGACCTGTGTTCTGTGTAGAAACTGGACAAGAAGCTCAGAGAAAACCTGCGTGACGCCAGAAACAGTCTGTTCACTGGAGACAGTATGGCCGCCGGACAGTTCAGGTCAGTGATCCATCAGTGTCCGTCTCAGCATGAAATCAAACTGTAGGTACAGTATAGTATAGAAGAGTATAGTATAGTATCATATAGTATAGTATCATATAGTATAGTGTAGTATCGTATAATATAGTATAGTATCATATAATATAGTATAGTATCATATAGTATAGTATAGTATAGTATCATATAGTATAGAAGAGTATAGTATAGTAGAGTGTAGTATAGTATAGTATCATATAGTATAGAAGAGTATAGTATAGTATCATATAGTATAGTATAGTATCATATAGTATAGTATAGTAGAGTGTGGTATAGTATAGTATCATATAGTATAGTATAGTATCATATAGTATGATATGGTATGGTACAGTATAGTGTAGTGTAGTGTAGTATAGTATAGTATAGTATAGTGTAGTATCATCTAGTATAGTATAGTATCATATAGTATAGTATAGTGTAGTATCATATAGTATAGTATAGTATAGTATCATATAGTATAGTATAGTGTAGTATCATATAGTATAGTATAGTCTAGTACCATCTAGTATAGTATAGTGTAGTATCATATAGTATAGAAGAGTATAGTATAGTATAGTCTAGTATCATCTAGTATAGTATAGTGTAGTATCATCTAGTATAGTATAGTATAGTGTAGTATCATCTAGTATAGTATAGTGTAGTATCATCTAGTATAGTATAGTATAGTGTAGTATCATCTAGTATAGTATAGTGTAGTATCATATAGTATAGAAGAGTATAGTATAGTATAGTCTAGTATCATCTAGTATAGTATAGTGTAGTATCATCTAGTATAGTATAGTATAGTGTAGTATCATCTAGTTTGGAATAGTATAGTCTAGTATAGTGTAGTATCATATAGTATAGAAGAGTATAGTATAGTATAGTGTAGTATCATATAGTATAGAAGAGTATAGTATAGTATCATATAGTATAGTATAGTGTAGTATCATATAGTATAGTATAGTATAGTATCATATAGTATAGTATAGTGTAGTACCATCTAGTATAGTATAGTGTAGTATCATCTAGTATAGAAGAGTATAGTATAGTATAGTGTAGTATCATCTAGTATAGTATAGTGTAGTACCATCTAGTATAGTATAGTGTAGTATCATATAGTATAGAAGAGTATAGTATAGTATAGTGTAGTATCATCTAGTATAGTATAGTATAGTGTAGTATCATCTAGTATAGTATAGTATAGTATCATATAGTATAGTATAGTGTAGTACCATCTGGTATAGTATAGTGTAGTATCATCTAGTATAGAAGAGTATAGTATAGTATAGTGTAGTATCATCTAGTATAGTATAGTATAGTGTAGTATCATCTAGTATAGTATAGTATAGTGTAGTATCATCTAGTATAGTATAGTATAGTGTAGTATCATCTAGTATAGTATAGTATAGTCTAGTACCATCTAGTATAGTATAGTGTAGTATCATATAGTATAGAAGAGTATAGTATAGTATAGTGTAGTATCATATAGTATAGAAGAGTATAGTATAGTATCATATAGTATAGTGTAGTATCATATAGTATAGTATAGTATAGTATCATATAGTATAGTATAGTGTAGTACCATCTAGTATAGTATAGTGTAGTATCATCTAGTATAGAAGAGTATAGTATAGTATAGTGTAGTATCATCTAGTATAGTATAGTGTAGTACCATCTAGTATAGTATAGTGTAGTACCATCTAGTATAGTATAGTGTAGTATCATATAGTATAGAAGAGTATAGTATAGTATAGTGTAGTATCATCTAGTATAGTATAGTGTAGTACCATCTAGTATAGTATAGTGTAGTATCATATAGTATAGAAGAGTATAGTATAGTATAGTGTAGTATCATCTAGTATAGTATAGTATAGTGTAGTATCATCTAGTATAGTATAGTATAGTCTAGTATAGTGTAGTATCATCTAGTATAGTATAGTGTAGTATCATCTAGTATAGTATAGTATAGTCTAGTACCATCTAGTATAGTATAGTGTAGTATAGTCTAGTACCATCTAGTATAGTATAGTGTAGTATCATATAGTATAGAAGAGTATAGTACAGTAGAGCAGAGTATAATATCATATAGTATAGAATAGTATCATATAATATAGTATAGTACAGTATAGCATAGTATTATATAGTATAGTATTTTATAGTGTAGTACTGAATAATATAGTATTATATTGTATAATGTGGTATGATATGATATCATATTTTATAGTATAGTAGAGTATAGTATCATATAGCATAATATAGTAACACATAATTTAATATAGTATAGTATCATGTAGTATCATGTAGTATCATATCACAAAGTACATGTTTGTACCCTATAGTATAGTCTGATATGATTGATAATAATAGTACATTTATTAGATTTTTACTTTGAGTCACAGAATAATCATATCTTTATGGACAGAAGCTTCTCTGGTTCAAGCTGCAGCCAAACATCCATCAATAAACTGGAAGCACTGAGAGAATAACTGAGTGCAGGATCCATCTCCCATGATGCACTGCTCCGTCACGTTTCCTGTGTTAAGCTCCGCTGATCACAGTTTCATTCTCTGCAGCTTCCAGAGACCTCTGTTCGTCCTGGCAGACCGCAACGTGGACATGGCCACGCCCCTCCACCACACCTGGACCTATCAGGCGCTGATCCACGACGTGCTGGTGAGCTGTCAGTCAATGTCCACAACATTCTGCAAACTAAAACAAAACGGAACAAAAAAACACCTGAAAACATCACGAGAACTTTCTCAGAACGTTTCTGGACAATCATTCTTACTGTGACAGAATGAAAACATCCAGGCAGAAATGAGAATATTAAGATGTTGACTGTGAGGCTTAAATTTAAAATGCACACAGTGGAGAAGGTCACCTGGTTTGAACCTGAGTAAATCTGACATTAGAAAGCTTCATTCCACTGCTCTGTAATAGGTTTTGGTCTCACACCTGTCTGAGCTGCAGGTGACTGACAGGGTCGACTTCATCCTGCATGTGAGGCGTTTAGGGAGCATCTGTAAACTGTAGCGTTCAGCAGGTGAGAGGTTTACCCTGATCAGTCTGTAGGAGATGGATCAGAAACAGAGTGGTGACATCAGAAATGTGTTTTCAGATCAGTGCAACACATCGGCTCAGAGGATAGAAGGTTTCTGGCCTTGTTCATGGTCAGGTCCATGTTGAAGTGAGGTCTGGGGATTTTAGTGGAAGCTGCAGAGACACAGCAGAGTTCACGAGCTCTGGGAGGCCGAGACTCTGCAGCGCTGGCAGTGATGGCATCTCCCAGAGAAACGTTGGGATTCCTCCTGTCAGCTCTGAGCTCAGTCAGGATGTGGACTCAAGCTCTGAGGATCTCTGCAGAAAGAGCCTGAAGGATGTCGGTCAAACGTCAGTCAGAGCTCCGGATGCTGCAGAGTCCAGAGTCCCTGCTGCCAACAGATCCCACTGCAGCTCAGAGATTCTCCTCAGAGATGGAGGCCGGTGGGCAGAACGTCTTCTCTGGACCAACAGACGGTTTGTTCTGCCTGCAGCTCGGCCTGGTTCTGTCCATCAGCTGATCTTCAGTCGGTGCCTCACGTTGGTCCTCTGCAGGCAGCATCTCAGACACAGGGTTGTCTGTCTGCAGCCCATCTGTCATCTGCTCTGGTGGTTCTGCCCGGTCCGTTCCATCCATCACAGGCGAGTCCTCCGTCTGTGGTTCAGAGACCGGTTCAGGGACCGGTTCAGAGACCGGTTCAGAGACCATGCTCTCCATCACCCCCCGTCATCTGTTCAGACTCAACAATACCGTCCATCAGCGCCTCCCTTCCTTCATTCCATCCTCTAAAGGGGGTCATCCCAAGACCTGTTGTCCATCCCTTGTTCTGATCTCACACTCACACTCACACACTCACACACACACACACACACACACACACACACACACAGTAATTCATGCAGAGCCAGAACACTGTCAGCCTCTGAGGTGCTGAGGTTAATACTGACACCACTGGAATGTAGAGTTACATGGACGTGTTATGTAACATGTCATCAGCACACACACACACACACACACACACACACACACACACACACACACACACACACACACACACTGGCTGTCAAAAAGACCAAAATCTGGCAAACTGAGCCCAGAAGGCTTCAGTCTGAGCGAGTCCTTTGGTCTCTTGTTCGTCCTTCAGGACTAATTTTCCTTCAGTTTGTTCACAGCAGATTTTTGAAGCCGGTTCTGATCTTTAGCTAATCTGTTCGTTGAGCGCAGCAGCACATGATACACGTTAGTCTGTTCAGGAACTGATAGTCTGATCCTTCACAGGAGATATGTTTGTTTTTGGTGTCGACTAGAAGACGTTCACATGCTTTAATGTTCAGAAAGACTTTATTGTTCTCGTGCTGCACGTTTCTGCAGCTCCTCTTCCAATAAAACAGCTTCATAGTCACATAGAATAGAATATACAAACACGGCGGCTCAAAGGACTTAAAGTGTCTGAACTGTTAAAAACATCATGACTGGACACTTGTTCAAAATGACTTAAACATGTCCAGGTTGACAAGCATCTATCCCACGACAAGAACTGTCCAACATGACTTAAATCTGATTTGAAATGACTCAAAAACTTTTTAAAAAGGGCTGAAAATTTTGGAAAATTACTCAAAATTGTACAGATTGACATAAAACCGTCCAGAATGACTCATAAACTCTTGGGAAAGGCTGAAAATTGTCCATAAATGCTTTCAAGTTGACTAAAATTACTCAGAATGGTTTCCAAATTGGTTCAAAAACTGTTGAAAAAAAACAAAAGCTTGACGAAAAATACTCAGTTTTTCAAAATAAATTGGAAGGTGTCGAAAAATAACTTAAAATTATTCAAACTGACTCGAGGAGTTGCACAAAAACGTGTCTGTTGGGATAAAAAGTGGGTCTTCCTGCAGCTTCCCATGAATCATTTCTAACATTAAGGCATGTGAAGACTTTCTCATAGACCCCAGAACCACCGTAACGACCTGTACATGTTCAGAGAGCGGACTTTTAGATGTTAGATCAGTGCAGAAGGAGAACCGTTCAGCCCTCCTGGTTCTTCATGTCGCTCCAGTTTGTCTCTGCTGTTCTAAGAATCACTGAGAAGTAGCTGTCAGAGGCGTGAACCGGGTCAGGAAGAGGAGGTTTCACCGCTCCACCGTCCAGAAAACGACTCAGTGGTTTGTTTTGGAAACGCCTGAAATCATTTTCAGGTTCAGACTGTGATCCGGTTTCTGCTGTGGCCCGGTTCTGCCAGCTCCGGTCCAGATGGCTGCAGACTCTGTGCTGTAAATATGTCCCCCGCCCAGCAGGAGACGGATCCCAGCACTAAATCTGCCCTCCGTTCCCACGGCAACCGTAATGTTGTGGTTCTGAGGTGTGTTTGTCGTGATGCTCCGCTGGTCCTGGATCAGGTTTATGCTCAGGAAGAGTTTCACTTTGAGGATCTTAGAACCCAGAGCTGCAAACTGAAGTCTGACGATGACGTCTTTTGGTTTGTCTTGGTGGATCCAGTTCTTCCAGGGACTTAAAGGCTTTTCAGATCTGCTCCACCGGCAGAACAGTTTATATTGGAAAATAATTACATCAGCTGTGGTTGTTAGGATGAGCTGCTGCACCTGGTGATGAGGCTGTGATTCTGCGTCCACCAGGACTTCCATCTGAACAGGGTGATGATGGAGGAGGGCGCGGGGGCGGAGCCATCCCCGGCCGGCGCCAGACCAAAGAAGAAGAACAGGAAGACCTACGACCTGACAGCTGCCGACAAGTTCTGGCAGAAACACAAGGGCAGGTGGGTTCTGAGGATGAGGGCTTTAACTGAGACCACAGTCAGCAGAGACAGTCGGCGAATCACACACAAAGATAACTGGGACTGTTAACGTCAGGAGTTAAAGTCATAAAATCATACTGCCAGGACAAAAAGAGAATTTTAGTCTCAGTGAGTTTTATCCTGGTTAAATAAAAATAAACCGTACTGAGAGGATTTACTGCTGCTCTGTCTGATGTGGTTGTAAACAGAACGTCGCCTTTAGATTGAGGGAACTATTTTTTCTGGCGTCAATCAAATTTTTTAGCCAGTAAAAGATGAGGAGACTCAGTGACAGGTTTTAAATAGTGAGTGTTTAACTGTTTTTATTCTACCAAGGACACCTTTTTAAAAAGTTTGTTTCTGTGCAGATCAGCTGCTCAAAGATCAAAACCACAGCTGATGAAGGCTTTTTATTTTAACTGAATTGTATCGGTTTTAACCAAAGCCCAGTTATTTGTCTGTCACACAGGTGTCATAAAGGTAGAGCACAGTTTATGGCAGGATGCTATTTTAATCAATAATCTGTAGCATTATCTATCAATAATCGATGAATTGATAACATGAACGTTTGTCCGGTGCTGAAGTTTCTGTTTCAGTCAACAAACTAGTGATTTGTCCCTCAGTCAGTTCTGTTCCATCTGTTACTGTGATACAGGGTCTCTGTCCTGTTGATTGAGTTCTGGTTGGAGGTCATTAACCTCCACAGAAGTCTTTGTCGTGGTGCCCGTTGCCAGCTAAACCCCCTCAATGCTCTCTGCTTACTTTACTTGACAGACCCTCCATCCATGGTCCAACTTCAGGGTTACTCCTGTCTTCAGCTTTAGGTTTCCAATGTTATTCTTGATTTATTGTTTAGGAATGTTGACCTGGTGGCTGAGTTGCTGGGTAGAAGTTGAGTATAAAGTGTTCTGATTGGTTGTTTGTTCCAGTCCGTTCCCAGAGGTGGCCGAGTCGGTTCAGGAGGAGCTGGACACGTACCGAGCTCAGGAGGACGAAGTCAAACGCCTGAAGAGCATCATGGTGAGAAACGAACACACCATGTGGTGCTAAACAAGGTCAGCTAGTGGTTATCGACGTAGAAGCTCAGGTCTCTGCTGAGTGTTTGAGGTCTTGGCGGATTCACCGGGTTACAAAGATCATAATTAACATTTAAAGGAGTTCAGGTTGTGTCCAAAACAATAAAGTCATCGGGGGGATATAAGGCGTCACTTAGGTCATGTCAGAGCCTTTAAATTCTTATTGAAGCTTTGAAGACCTTGTCCAAGTCCCTGGCATCATGTCCAAGTCCTCAGGTTGAAGAGATTCTCCCATTCCCTTTGATCGTGTCCAAGTTTTCAAAGCGGTACCCAAGGCTTCCAGAGTCCCTCAGATAATGTCTAAGTCCCCGAGATACGTTTTCAAGGGCATATTATGACTCAAGTGTTCCTGCGATCTGAGATCCTTCATCAAGTTCTTCGATATATTCACTTTTCCAAGACTGGAGATGGGTGTTTTCCAAGTCCCATAGGTCATATCAGAGTCTTAGTCATTCAGGTGACCCTAATGCTTCAAGGTCTCAGATTCCCGACGATATTGTCCAAGTCTTAAAGATAGTTTCCAAGACTTCAAGGTGGTATCGTAGGATTCAAGAACTTCCAACTCCCTAAGATCTTGTCCAAGTCTTTAAGATAGTGTCCAAGACTTCAAGGTGGTATCGTAGGATTCAAGAACTTCCAACTTCCTAAGATCTTGTCCAAGTCTTTAAGATAGTGTCCAAGACTTCAAGGTGGTATCGTAGGATTCAAGAACTTCCAACTCCCTGAGATCTTGTCCAAGTCTTTAAGATAGTGTCCAAGACTTCAAGGTGGTATCGTAGGATTCAAGAACTTCTAACTCCCTAAGATCTTGTCCAAGTCTTTAAGATAGTGTCCAAGACTTCAAGGTGGTATCGTAGGATTCAAGAACTTCCAACTCCCTGAGATCTTGTCCAAGTCTTTAAGATAGTGTCCAAGACTTCAAGGTGGTATCGTAGGATTCAAGAACTTCCAACTCCCTAAGATCTCGTCCAAATCTCGAAGATGGTGTCCAAGAGTTCAAGGTGGTATCGTAGGATTGAAGAGATGTACGAGTCCCTGAGATACTCTACCTCTTGAATATAATGTGACCTTATCTGTGTCACCAAGTCCCAAAACTCCAGATCACCACCTCAAACATTCATCACCATGTTCCTTTAGTCCAAGTTCCTGAGTTCACGTTCAAGAACTTGAAGATCTGAATGTCCATCAAGGTGATAGTAAAGACTCCATACTTGGAGTTTATATCTCGGATGACCTGCGTGTTTCCTCACGTCATATCTGCTGTGTGTCTGCAGGGCTTGGAAGGTGAAGATGAAGGAGCCATCAGCATGCTGTCAGACAACACGGCAAAACTCACCTCCGCTGTCAGGTACTGAACACGACGGATGATCAGTCACCATAAACCGACACCGTCATTAGCAGGATCATCAGAGTTAGAGACGTCTTTGTTAACAAACACTGCAGAGAAAAGTTTAGAGAAAATAAATGTTGAGTTGACCTACATGAATTAAAAAGCAAAGGACAGAATGTAGGTTAAAGGAGGTAACTCCAGCTGTAATTAAAAACGAACACATGCACATAAGCTTCGTTAAAATGGCTGATTCTGTTCATGTAGGCGGCTTGATGAGATGTTTTTTACCGTTTAACTCACGTCTTTATGTCTGTGTATAAAAATAAATCAGATGTCTGTTTACTGTGTTTTTAAGGGTTGTCAGCTGTAAAATGTCCCTTTGGTTCCTGTTTTTCTCCGTTGTGCAACAGTTCAAACATATTAAACTGACATTATTTATCGCACAAATGTCCAACAGTCACAGCTCAGCTTGTTCTTGCTCTCATTGAACTTCAGAGAGTAAAAGGAGGTTAAACGGCGACGGAGGGAACACAGAGTTTTAGCTTCACTCCCCTCAGTGAAGGTTTCTCAGTAACTTCCATGAGCTTGAGGACAGCTGAGCTCTGAGCCAGGGAACATCTGATGATAGTTTTGGGTTCCGTCTCTGGGATTTCCACCATTTTAAGCGCTGTTGTGTTTTTTATCTGTAACCATGAAACTCTCCTCCACTCTCGCTTCCCAAACAACCTGTTGTCTGGATTCAGTTTAGAATGGAAACTACAGGGATGTTGTGTTTGGCCGAGAGCAGCAGTGATGGAGGAGGTTTTTCGGTTTGTGGCAGCTGTTCGGTCGTATGAGTTCCACAGATTAAGACGTGATGCTCCAGCAGAAGGTGCTGAAATGCTGTTGATGTGAGAAGCAGGCTGAAGACGTTTCTGTTGGTTCTCTGCAGCTCTCTGCCGGAGCTGCTGGAGAAGAAAAGGCTGATCGACCTGCACACCAACGTCGCCACTGCAGTGCTCGACCACATCAAGGTACGCAGCAGTTACCTGGTTACCTGGTTACCTGGTTACCTGAGGCTGACACCCGGCTTAACCTGCTGCAGACTTGGTTTAACTCAGGGTCAACCTAAACCTGTTGCAGTACTGATTTATCTTGAACCCACCACATACCTGGTTAATTGAGGTTTAACCCATGCAGACCTAGTTTACCTGAAGTCTAGCTTAAACAAGCTGCAGACCTGGTTTAGTTTAGGTTTGAGTTAACCTCTGCAACAGACCCATTTAGCTGAGGTTGAACTTAAACCTGCTGCAGACCTGGTTTAACTGAAGTTTAGCTTAAACTAGCTGCTAAACCAGTTTAACTCAGGTTCAAGTTAACATCTGCCACTGACCCCTTTAGAGACAGACCAGTTTAACAGAGACCAGACTTAAACCTGCTGCAGACCTTGTTTGTTTTAGGTTTAACTTGAAGCTGCAGCAGACTTAGTTTTGTTAAGGTTTATCTTAAACTTGCTCCAGACCTGGTTTAATTTAGGTTTTACTTTTAACTACTGCAGACCAAAACCTTTCAAGGACCTGGTTTAGCTCAGGTTAACGTAAACCCATCACAGACCAGGTTTAACTCAGGTTAACGTAAACCTGTCACAGACCCGGTTTAACTAAGGTTAACATGAACCAATCACAGACCCGGGTTTAACTCAGGTTAACAAGTTCCCGGCACAGACCCAGTTTAACTCAGGTTAACCTAAACCCGTCACAGGCCCAGTTTAACTCAGATTAACCTAAACCCGTCACAGGCCCAGTTTAACTCAGGTTAAAGTGAACCAATCACAGACCCGGGTTTAACTCAGGTTAGTGTAAACCTGTCACAGACCCGGTTTAACTCAGGTTAACCTAAACTAATCACAGACCCGCTTTAACTCAGGTTAACCTAAACCCTGCAAAGACCCAGTTTAACTTAGGTTAACAAGTTCCCATCACAGACCCAGTTTAACTCAGATTAACCTAAACCCGTCTCAGACCCAGTTTAACTCAGGTTAAAGTGAACCCGTCTTGGACCTGGGTGATCTGAGGTTTATCTCATGAACTCTCTGGTTGTTTGTAGTAACTTGATGCTGTTTGTTTCCTCAGAGTCGAAAACTGGACGTTTACTTTGAGTATGAAGAGAAACTGATGAGCAAGTCGACTTTAGATAAATCCCTGCTGGACATCATCAGCGACCCCGACGGTACAAACACACACATTTATGTACTTTATAGTCACCACAAAGCATCCTGGGATATGAAGGACACCAGTGACAGGAGGAGGTCAGATCAGGTCGACACAGGAGACTGACTGAGCTGTTTGTGTTTGTTTGTTTGTTTGTGTTTGTGTTTGTTTGTCAGCCGGGACCCCAGAAGACAAAATGAGGCTCTTCCTGATCTTCTACATCACCGCCCAGCAGGCTCCATCAGAGGTAACGTAACACACCATGACAACACAAACACACACAAACCGACAACACAAAGAGCTCAACATTAACCACAGCATGGATCTGTTCTTCATCCAGTCTTCATTGTGGTTTCATCCTGTTTTCCAGTGATCTCCAGAGTCTTCTAGTGTCTTAAAGTAGATTTTCTTCTATTTAAGGTCATAAAACATCTTAAAACAACACCTTCAGACACCGACAGCATCAAGGCTTCATAGTTAAACATACAGTCTGTCATTTTAGATTCAGTGCTTCACGGTGGAACTCAGACTAACGCAGTAAACATTTATTTAAATAACTGTAGGAGCCATTTTAATTAGAAATGCATGTTGACATGGGAAAAATATCTCCTATAACACTGAGAGAGTTAGAAAAGGTGCATTCTTTCTACTGTGGGAAATGTGTTACGTTTTCTTATTTGAGGTCTTTAAAGGTTTCAGAAGCCTGTTTATTTACATGTACATCTTTACAAGTGTTTTAGTTGAATTTTCTGTTTCTCTGAAGTCCTTCCTTTTATTTTACCTTCAGTTTCTGCAGCTGAATTAAACGTCAGAGGTTTCGTGCTGCTCCCTGCTCCTAAAAGCAGGATACCACATCTCATAAACACACAGTTTAAACAGTTTATTACCCTTCTTGGGCGGCTGAGGTTCAGGCGGTAGAGCAGGTTGTCCACTGATGGCAAGGTTGGCGGTTCGATCCCCGGCTTTGGGCGAGACACGAGCTGTGTCTCAATTCAGGGGCTGCATCCTTCAAGGCTGCATTCGTCACAGCGGTGCGACTAAGGCCGTCCCATTTCATTAAAACTCCAAGACTCCTTCAAATGCAGCCGACGAATGTGTCTTTCTTTTCCACGGATTTGAAGGATGCATCGATGTATCCTTCGTAGCCCCAAATATCCCAAGATTCTTTGCGCCTCGCTGACAGTTCGATCAACAGCTGGAGTTTTAACTGCTGACGGAGGAGATGGATTCATCAACGGTGGAGGATTATAGTTTTAAATATTAGTGTTGTGTTACAGCTCACTCTGATAGTACAAAAGTTGAAAACCTTAAAATTAGTTTTAAAAAATCGATTAAGTTCCGTTATTGATGAGCCGCTGCAGTTTAAAACGTTTACTTTCCAGTTGTTCAGCTTCAGTTTTAAGCTTTATTTTACTGAAACTGTGGTGATTTTTTTCTGACTGCAGCCATCAAAAAACGACTTATTCATTCATAAATATTCACATATTTAATCCTTATTTAAATTATTATATGGAGGTGAAGTTAAACGGTTCCTAAATGCTGCTGGAGCTTCTATTGGTGGTGATTCTCTGTAGACCAGTGAAAACATGACTCTCCTCACTGTTCTTAGTTTAGCTCCACCAAGTTATCTGATCACATGTTTAACATACATTATATCTGGTTTCTGTTCAGACAGCAGGTATTTAGTGATCCTCATCAGAAACATTCAGCCCAGAGACTGTGGAGGTTTATAATATCTGAAGTTCATATCAGTGGATGTCAACAGATTTAAACCAGCTTCTTGTTTCTCAGACAGTTTAGTCCCGAACCACCGGACAGAACAAGACCCTCAAGTCTTCAAGGATATAAAACATATTAACAACAAAAATCACAATTTCAGGATCAAATTCAGTCAAAAAAATGAGGTAAAATTACAACATAGTCGTCTCATCCTGATCGTCGGGATGAAAATTTGTTTGTCAGGGTTGCTAGGCAACAGGAGCGGCGCTACGAGACGTCATGATGTAAGCAGGAAGTTCATCGCAGGCTGGACCGTCTATTTAACAAACACTCATGCAGCCTACCGTCCTTAGAAGGACCCATCCTTTGAAGGACGGGTAGGTAGGTCCTTGGAAGGATGCAGCCCCTGAATTGGGACACAGCTACTGAACCCCAAGTTGCTCCCAATGGTAGATTAGTGCTTTGCATGGCAGCTCTGTCACCACTGGAGTGTTAATAGGTGAATGAAAAACACATTGTAAAGAGCTTTGATACCACTAAGGTAGAAAAAAGCAGTGTATAGGTGCAGACCATTTACCATTTACTATTTTTTCTGAGCTTTAAAGGAGCTTCTGAAGATTTCCTTTACAGGGTTTTAGTTTCACATCAGAATCTTCTAAACTCAGTTGGTGTTTTCTTTAAAGCTCTGCAGCAGTTTTTATGCAGCTCCTCACTGTAAAGCGACCGACACGTCATCGTGACCGGCTCCATCGGTTTATAAATAAAAGTTCAGATGTGTTTTGCTGGAGCTCTCCTCACATTTGAGTCTGGATGTTCCAGGAGGGAAGGAATAGATTTCTGGATTAACACTTCAGCACGACCTTTTCTCACAAGCGTCCGACCATCTTGAAGCTGAGAGCTGATTCCCATGAGAGTCATTCTTTATGTCTCAAACATTCAGTCAGAGAGCTGCGTGGTGGTTTCATCAGCCTTGACAACAAGTCCTCTGTCAGCAGACCAAGTGTAACTAATCATATCTGTGAATTAATGCTCCATCTTGCTGCCAAAATCCAAATATTTTCCGTGTTTGATGGCGTGTTTTCACTCCGAGTCCGCTGTGGCGTGACTTTGTCTTCGCCGAAAACTCGCCAAACCCCGAGCGAGTCCAAACCGCTGCTGTGATGGATGTCGACAGTCCGTCTTCAGGAGTGTGTTATTGGAGCCGCCGTCGTCATCAGAAGCAGACTCGGGCCACCGAAAGCACCGAACCTCCCCTGCACCGGCCGAACCGGAGCGCCGCCGCCTCGCTGTGAGCAGAGTTCACTTCAGTCAGTCGGTCTCTGGGTGATGGGAGGAAGTGATTGTTTCAGACCGGTGACGGCTTCACACGGTCCTGCAGCTGGAAACCCACATCTCATGATTAAAAATGAGAAAAACACGTTCAAACTCTGTTGAAAAGCGCTTCAGGTCCACGTCTGTTGTTTCAAATGGGCTGTTTAGATCACGGTGACTTGGTTCGTAGCTTCAAACTTTACTTTTCTCAAGTCTTCAGCAGCTAATTTACAGCATTTGTTCCATCTGAAAGCCGTTTTATAGTTTCTGTATTAGTTTCAGTTGAATCTCTTTTTGGCTCCTTTAACCTGAGATCATGAACCTGTCTTGTTTAGAACCAGTACATTTGATTTTTGCTTGTGTGAGCAGCAAAGTGCTTAGAGTGATGGAGCTCATCTGGACCACAGCAGCAGCAGAGTTCAGTGAAGAGAGGATCTGTTTTATCCAGATTAGCCTCAACGATCTGGACAGAAATAAAACCTTCAACCTGTTTGTTGGTGTCACTTTAAGTCACTCTCCAGCCATGAACCTGTTAGAAGCAGAGTCATCAGCCGAACGTGTTTTCATGAGGATGCTGAGTGTTTCTGGGATGTATTAGCAGCTCAATGAGGTGATTCAGCAGTGAAGCGGTGATGTGAGGGATCGTGGTTCAGTTCTGTCCAAACACAGGACGACTGTCGCTCTGGGGATCTGAAACTTTCTGTGAGTTATTCTGTGGTTTCTGCGTTTACTTCAAAGAATGAAACAGGAACATTTGGGGAACTGAAGGACCTGAGGGGACGGGAAATGAAAACCATAGAGGCAGCTTTCTCTGGACCGAGGTTTAAATACCGTCAGAGCCGAAGGTCGTGAAGTTTAGTTGTTTGATTGCATGTTTGTTCATGTTACTGTGGTTTAGTTGCAAGAGTTCACCTGACGTATAGAATTACTGCAGTCCCTGAGAACAAAGCAGGTTTCTAAAATAACAGAATATGTTGTTTCCAAAAAATGAGCTTCTTCTTTCTTCACTTGAACTATTTTGTCGTTATTTCAGTTCGAGAACTTCAAACAGATTTTCAAGGCACTGAATATCTGCTGGAGTCCAGATAAACCACCATTAAGAGATGGAAGGAAAATAACACGAGTAAATCTGACCAGAGCAGGACGTCCTCAAAAACTGAGTGACCGAGTAAGACGGAGGCTAGTGAGGGAGGCCACCAAGACTCCTATGACTCCTCTGAAGGAGCTAGAAGAAGGAGACTAGTGAGGGAGGCCACCAAGACTCCTATGACTCCTCTAAAGGAGATACAAGAAGGAGACTAGTGAGGGAGGCCAACAAGACTCCTATGACTCCTCTGAAGGAGTTAGAAGAAGGAGGCTAGTGAGGGAGGCCACCAAGACTCCTATGACTCCTCTGAAGGAGTTAGAAGAAGGAGACTAGTGAGGGAGGCCACCAAGACTCCTAAGAAGGAGTTAGAAGAAGGAGACTAGTGAGGGAGGCCACCAAGACTCCTATGACTCCTCTGAAGGAGATACAAGAAGGAGACTAGTGAGGGAGGACACCAAGACTCCTATGACTCCTCTAAAGGAGATACAAGAAGGAGACTAGTGAGGGAGGACACCAAGACTCCTATGACTCCTCTGAAGGATTTAGAAGAAGGAGACTAGTGAGGGAGACTAGTGAGGGGGGACACCAAGACTCCTATGACTCCTCTGAAGGAGTTAGAAGCTTCAACAACTGTTGTCTGTTCTTCACCAGTCAAAGCTTCATGGAGACAAAGAGAAAGACTCTGTTGGAAAAAGCTCAGATTAAATCTGGACTAGAGTCACCAGAAGACATGAGGAGACTCTGAAGTCACCTGAAGAAGGTTCTTTGGTCTGAGGAGACCAGGATGGAGGTTTAGACCATCAGTCACTGAACATCATCACAAACACAACATCCCCACTGTGAAGCACGGTGGTGGCAGCATCATGATGTGGGGATGTTTCTCAGCAGCAGGTCCTAGAAGGCTTGTGAAGGTAGAGGGTCAATGAATGCAGTTTTCCATCCAGACAATGAGTCGAAGCAAACAGTCAAACATACTCAAAAATGGTTTAAAGACAACAAGCTGGATGTCCTGGAGGTCCAGTCGGAGTCCAGACCTCCAACTGAGAATTAGAGTCTGGAAAGTTCTGTTCTTTCATGATCCCTGTGGAACCTGACAGAGTTTGAACAGTTTTATAAAATAGAATGAGGCGTCTCACAGGACGTCTTTTCAAAGTCTGACCCTGAAGCTAAACCTGCAGAGTCCTCCTGAGGACCTGAAGCAGCAGGACGCCGTGGCAGAAGCTCCTCCTGAGATCTGTGTTGAATTCAACCCAACCAGAGGTAACTGGACGTCTCTGATGACAGTCCTCCAGATCTTCCAGCCAACTCTGAACTGAAGCAGCTCAGAGGACGCTGACATCACCAGCTGTGGATTGGCAGGCAG
Organism: Dascyllus trimaculatus; assembly: GCA_024666655.1. NCBI lineage: Eukaryota > Metazoa > Chordata > Actinopteri > Pomacentridae > Dascyllus > Dascyllus trimaculatus. The sequence continues at coordinate 31,389,876 of CM045462.1, read as the reverse complement.
CAGAAATGATTTAGGCAGATGGTTTACAGTCACAGTCACCCCGTGTTCTCAAACCGCTGCATGTTGATCAATAACCTCCTTATGAGAAGCATCTTCTTGGCTCTTTTATATTCATAATTTCATTACGAGACAGTGAACAAAGGTTCTCTCAGAAACAGAGACCTGTTTAAAGTCACTGTCAGAGGAGCAGCTGGATCAGGTTTGGTTTGGCTCTAGAAGACGCTCATCCTTCATGAGCTGACAGCCACAGCGATGGTTATTAGCTTCCTGAGAGCCGAAGCAGAAGAAGGTCATCCTTTTTATTCATTCGCACCTTCAAACAGAAGTTATCTCCCTCGAAGATGAATCCCCGACGCCTACCTGAACTCGATGTCGATCGGTCCAGACCTGAAAACACCTGCAGAGCTTCTCCGTCCCCCTGGAGTTTCCTCAGACCTCTGCAGCAGTGGGCTGGTTGGATCCGTCCGGGCCTCCAGCTGCTGAGTTCTGCTCTCCACCTGCAGAAGCCATTACAACCATCCGTCTCCATTATTCAGGCAGAGATCCTTCAGCATCGGGACAGAACAGGCCAGAACCCCAGAGTCATAGATGTTAATCAATAACGCCGCCGAGCGCCTCCAAAGAAAACTCATAGATGGGTCATGTGTTCCGCTGACGTCAGCGTCGGCCTGAAGGTCGACTCTTCAGTTCAATGTTAACTGTGTTTCATCAGGCAGAAAGTCTGTGTGGCTTTTCTTTGGGCTAAATTCTGCATTCTGTTGGGAAAATTCACCAAACTTAGGCTTAAAATCATCGAATTGAATCCAAATCACTTTATTCTACGTCTCATCGAACCCTCTGGAGACAGTTTGATGTTCCTCAGTCTCTCTGAGGAAACACTGCCTGCAGTTCAACCTGGACTGACTCTGGATGTTTCCCTGTTGGTCACAGCTGAGTCAGTCCTGGAGGACCAGAACCAGGAGGAGGAGGGTTCTGGTTTATACAGGATCAGAACCAGGAGGAGGAAGGTTCTGGTTCTACAGGATCAGAACCAGGAGGAGGGTTCTGGTTCTACAGGATCAGAACCAGGAGGAGGGTTCTGGTTCTACAGGATCAGAACCAGGAGGAGGGTTCTGGTTCTGCAGGATCAGAACCAGGAGGAGGAGGTTCTGGTTCTACAGGATCAGAACCAGGAGGAGGTTCTGGTTCTACAGGATCTGATGCTTTACTTTTGGTGACCTTTTAAATTAAACAGTGATTTTGTTGAAATGTCACATTTTCAACCTGGACTTGGTTCATTTTGCTGATGGAATTCTTCAGTTACTTGAAGGGAAGTTAAAGATCTGATGGTTCTTTCCATTTTCACAGTTTTTGATGAATAAATCTTTGAGACGTTTGCAGGACTTTTAAAGCCTCCAGCAGGTTTTGGGGTTTAAGAGATTCAAGGGTCTTTACTAAAATGTTGCATTAAGCAGTTCAGAATCACGGCTCTCCATTTTCGGGTCAACAGTCATCAGACAGACTAATAAACTATAAATATATAAGAATGACTTTTAATAAATGCTTTGCCTAAAGTCATTTTTTACAGTGAATGATTCCTGAGGATCAGAACCAGGAGAGAAGAAGGTTTTGGGTTTGTAGAATCTCCTGGAAACACTTTGTTTTTGGTACATTTTGATGAGACTAAAGAGAATAAAGTGATTTTAGTGACATATCAGGGTTTTAAACTTTGATTTGGTTCATTTTGCTAATAGGACCTGATGTCAGACATGATTAGTGGAATGAAAGCTGAAGATCCGACGATCTCCTTCAGTCGTTGGTCATTTGTAGCCGTACCGCCATGTTGATACCTGATCCCGTCAGATCTGGGAAGCTAAGCAGGGTTGGGCCTGGTCAGTACCTGGATGGGAGACCGTGAGGGAACAGCAGGAAGCCTGGGTGGATGCAGTGTGAGAGGGGGTGGTTGGTGGTCGGAGGGGCCGATGGAGCAGACTGGCCTCCATCAGTCTACCCCTGGACAGCTGTGGCTACATATGTGGAGTGAATGAATAATGCAATGTGAAGCGTCTTTAAGTGTCTAGAAAAGTGTTATATAAAACCAATGTATTATTATTATTATTCATTTCGATGATTTTTTATAAAGATAACTCGTGCTGATGGTTGGTTTGTGGTTTAGATTGTTCGTACCTCTCCAACCAGCCGGTCACTGCTGGGTTTTCTGCTGGACAGCAACAGAAAAGGATGAACTTGACCTCCTCGCTGTAACCGTCACTTTGCTGGAGGCCTTTTCGCCTCGTCCTGTTTCCTCCGTCAGGACATGAACTTCTCTTTCATCTGCCGTCCAGCTGAGTCGACCCCCCAGGATTATCCCTCCATCACCGGCCGACCGGCTTCCTTCTGTCTCTGCTCGGCCTCCTTTGATCAGCCTTCAGGTCTCCAGGGTGCTGCTCGGCTTTCTGACTGATGTGGTGGAGTTCAGTTCCTCGAAAACAGCCTTTGGTATCTTCCCTCACGTGGCCCTGCTGTTGTGTAACGCTGATCCTCCGGTCAGAAGCTCACTGAGCAGGAAACTGAGCAGATGATCCTCCAGACGTCACCTTCACCAGGAAATAAGAACCGTATGGAATGTTTTCTTACTACCGAGTCTATACGGCAGGTTTTTCTTGGCGTGGCAGGAAAATGCAGCTGAAGCCTGCATTCTTGGGAAGGTGACGCCGCCGCAGAGACCATGGATTTATTTATGTTTAAGTCCAAGTCCAGGATGGAGAATCTCACATGATACCGGTGAAAACCACAGAGAAGGAAGATCGCTGTCAGAAAAACACTGCACACGTGTTGAAAACCTGAATGACGGTTTAGAGCACAAAGTCTGATAATTTAAACGATTCAAAACACTTTAAGAAGCCAAAACCACAGCAGCAGTCGGAGGAAGTCATTCTATGAGAAGTCCATCAGTCCTCCTCAGAACCTCCTCAGAACCTCCTCAGAACCTCCTGGTCCTTCATCTCCAGTAACTTTATCTAATGATCAGAGTTCTACCTTCAGACTATGAAGGTCTCCTTGAAGCCCATAGAGGGGGGTCCACATGGATCAGAACCTCATCAGTCCAGCAGATAGACACATGACATGTAGGAGGAACAACACACTGGAGTTCTGGTAGAACCTGGACCCAGATCAGTTTACATCCATCCAGGAGTCTCAGTCTGAACACTACACCTGGTTTAGTTCATGTTCTCTAGAACCAGCTGTAGCATCAGTATTATGGGATGTATCATAGTGTTATCACCTCATGATGCTGCCACCACCGTGCTTCACATCATGATGCTGCCACCTCCATGCTTCACATCATGATGCTGCCACCACCATGCTTCACATCATGATGCTGCCACCACCGTGCTTCACGTCGTGATGCTGCCACCACCGTGCTTCACATCATGATGCTGCCACCACCGTGCTTCACATCATGATGCTGCCACCTCCATGCTTCACATCATGATGCTGCCACCACCATGCTTCACATCATGATGCTGCCACCACCGCGCTTCACATCATGATGCTGCCACCTCCATGCTTCACCTCATGATGCTGCCACCACTGTGCTTCACATCATGATGCTGCCACCTCCATGCTTCACATCATGATGCTGCCACCACCGTGCTTCACATCATGATGCTGCCACCACCATGCTTCATGGGGGAATGATGTTTTGTGTCTGTCAAACATGGCGTCTAGTCTAATGAACAAAAAGCTCCATTTAGTCTCATCAGACCAAAGAACCTTCTTCTGGTTTCTGATAATTCACCAGGGTAAACTCTATAAAGTGCATTCAGGGTAAACTTTCAAGGCTCATATCAGAATGTGTGATCGGTGGTTGGTCAGAACAAGTTGTAGACAATGAAAGGATCATTTTACACACAGGAGATACCAGGACCATCTATAGACATGACACCTTTATAATATAGTCATATAATATGTAAAGTCTATAATAATATATTCTCTAATTTCATGTGGCTCTCTGTATAAGCAGTTCCGCTGGTGTAGATTATCAACCATCTGGCCACAGTATAGCTGTATTGGCAAACATTAGCTTACTAATAAATGAGAGCTCTGGTCGGAGGTCATTAAGCTCCACAGGAGTCTTTGTCATGGTGCCCATTGCTAGCTAAACTCCCACAATCCTCTCTGCTTCCAACATGAACTGTGGTCTGAGTGACGTCTTCAGGTGCTTTTGGGATGCGAGGTTGTGGTTGTCTTTAATGTGTGTTGCGTTAATGTTGTTCTGTGGTTGTTTTTGTGTTTCAGTCTGACCTGGAGCAGTATAAAAAAGCTTTGTTGGACGCCGGCTGCGACCTCTCACCTCTGAACTACATCAAACAGTGGAAGTAAGTCTGTGATTAATGGAAGCCATCATTTAGGAGCAGCTTCACTTTGTGTTTCTGACCAACGTATTTATTGAACTCTGAGTGAGCAGGACTTTATAAACACCTTGTATGTTGCAGTATTATGCTCTCTGTGGTGTTTTATTAAATTCTGATAGTAACTCTGACAGAACAGAGTAGCTCAGTCATTTTTAATCATTCTTCTCTTTCTTTCCAGGGCGTTTACTAAAATGGCTGCGACACCTGCCAACTACGGCAACAGTGGAGTCAAACCCATGGGGTAAGCTAATAATGTTAATAAGGAATGTTTTCAGTGGTTTTTGTACCTTTTTAAAACCCTGAATAACACCAGACTGTCAAAATAATCATCCTAATAGTCAAAATATGAAATGAAACCAGCGCTGCTCATGATTTAAAGACTTGGACCTGCTGTGTCTGATTTTATCCAGTGTCTTGGATAATGTGTGGAAATAAAGCTGCTGAAATATGACCTGAGAGCAAAGATAAAAACACTCTGTCTCACTAATAGCACTCGTGAAGCCGCATTTGAGCAAAGCACTTCACAGAAATCACTCTGGAACTTATTATTCAAAGAAAATTAAAGGTGACTGTTGATCATTTTCCTTTGGGACGAGTCAAAGTGTCACGAATGACAAATGAAACTTGTCCAAAATTACAAGAAATCCCCCAAATTACTCACAGATTGTCTAAAACGTCAAAACAGTTGTCCATAATTGCAAAAAAAAATTCCGACATGACTCAACAGTGGTCCCTAATTACAAAAATGTGTCCTTTGTGACTCAACAAATGTCAACGACTTGTCTAAAATAACTCGCGTAGTTAGATTGTTGGTCATTCTGTGTGTTTAAACTCAATATTTATTTGATATTTAGGGCAAAAAAATCCAAAATGACTCCAAAAATGTCTATAATTTGAAAAAAAGCCCCAAACATCTTACAAATGGCTCAAAACAACCAAATAACCATTGGCGGAAATGTCCATACATTGACAAAATTGGCTAAACCACTGTCCATAATGACAAAAACATCTGAAAATGACTCATAAATGGTCCAAAATCACTCAACAGTCGTCCATAATAACAAAAAACTAGTCCCTGCTTATAAAAATGTGTCTTAGATCCCTCAACAATGATCTAACATGACTCATAAGTTGCCTGTAGTGACTAGAAATGTCCATATAACGTCCACAATCACAAAAACGTTGCTTGAAATTATACAGAATTTGTCCATAAGTGTGAAAAAATGCCCAAAATGCCTCATAAAGTGTAAAAAATGACAAAATATTTTCCAAAATGACTCAGATGTGGTCTCAAATTTTAAAAATGTGTCCAAGGTGACTCAACAAATGCCAACAACTTGTCTAACATGACTCACGTAGTTAAATTGTTGGTCATTCTGTGTGTTTAAACTCAATATTTATTTGGAATTAAGGGCGAAAAAAATCCAAAATGACTCCAAAAATGTCCATAATTAGAAAAAACACCCCAAATATCCTACAAATGGCTCAAAACGACCAAATAACCACTGACAGAAATGATCAAAATTGGCTCAGCAACTGTCCATAAAGACACAAAAATGGTCCAAAATCACTCAACAGTCGTCCATAATAACAAAAAACTAGTCCCTGCTTATAAAAATGTGTCTTAGATCACTCAACAATGATCTAACATGACTCATAGGTTGTCTGTAAATACTAAAAATGTCTATATAACGTCCAAAATCACAAAAACGTTGCTTGAAATTGCTCAAAATTTGTAAGTGCGATAAAATGCTAAAAGTGACTCATTAAGTGTCAAAAAAGACTTAAAGGCCGTCTCCACTTCCAGAAATGTGTCCAACGTTACTCAACAGTTTTCCAAAATGACTCTCGTGGTAACTTTTAGTAGCCTAGATATGAAATTAGGCCGGTGCAGGTTTGATTTAAAGACTTTGACCTGCCGTGTGTCTGATTCCATCCAGTTTCAGTTCGACTGTGTTCTTTGGAAGCGTGTCGGCAGCAGTTTATGGCTCGTTGAAACGAAGCTGCTGCAGGTTCGTCCTGAGCTGCTGAGAAATACGACCTGAGGCCATAAATAAAGAAAGGCTTCACTGATCTGCTGCAGACACGACTCTGATTGTTGGTCTTTAAACTCCACATCTAGAGATTTATTTTGATCTAGAAGGAAGGTTTATCAGCTCTGTTCGTCTCAGACTACCAGTCTAACCCTGTCCTCCTCCTCCTCCTCCTCTTCCTCCTCCTCCTCTTCTTCCTCCTCTTCCTCCTCCTCCTCCTCCTCCTCCTCCTCCTCCTCCTCTTCCTCCTCCTCCTCCTCCTCCTCCTCAGGCTCTTCTCCAGAGTGATGAATACCGGCTCCCAGTTCGTCATGGAGGGAGTGAAGAACCTGGTGCTCAAACAGCATGTGAGTGATTCTCTTGATGCTGCTGTTGAAATGTGTCTTCATGAGCAGCTCTAATCACAGATCTGCTGCTAGAAAACTCTGAACCAGCGATCTTCAGCCTCTTTAACACCTCAGACCAGCTTCAAGGAGGACGGTTTCTACAGACGATGACCGATCTGTGGAAAACTCTTCCTTGAAACGGGTCCGAATAATTCAACCAACTGAAAATATAAGGAAAAAGAAGAAGGTCGTGCATGTCAGTAATTATAGATCAGCTGTAGTACCTGGTTGTTCCACCAGGTGGAGCCTCTCACTCTTTAGTACTATAGAGGAGGCGTCACTCAGACTACAGGAAGTTGACCGGTCTGTAGAAAATTGTCTTGCTTCAAACAGGAGTCTTTGTCATGGTGCCCGTTGCTAGCTAAACTCCCACAATGCTCTCTGCTTCCAACATGAACTGTAGTCTGAGTGACGCCTCCTCTGGTCTCTACAGTGTTAAACAGTAAGAGGCTCCACCTGGTGGAACAACCAGGAACTACAGCTGGTCTATGATACGTTCACTGACATGCACGACCTTCTTCTTTTTGATTGACGAGTCAAGTGCGAGAAACGAGCACAGACGAAAGTGGCTGGAAGACGATCTACTCATTTTCAAAATAAAACACCCTGCAGACTCCACTTGAAATAAAATAAAACGTTTTTATTCTCTCTGGTTGGGAACTGCTGCTCTAAATGACTAATAGAATCATAATTCCACTCTGAAGTGCTGCGATTGATCGATTCAACCTTATTTTTTTATTATATTTAGCGTTGTAGTAAAACATCGACTAAGAAGTCACCACAGAAATCTGTGTTTCGTTTAAATTGTTGAAGCCAGCAGCAGTTACATCTGATCGAAGGGTTTGGAGGTGATCAGAACTTCGGCTCAGCTGCTGCAGAAAAAGAAAAGAAAGAAAATTATGGCGCTTTTAACTTTCCACACAAAAACTCCACAAGATGGTGAAAACCTGTGTCGTGAAGAAAACGTTTCCGAAATGACTCAAAAGATGTCAGAAGTTATTCAGATGTTCTTAAAAATGTCAGAAATAACTTAATAGCTGCGAAAGATTATTTAGAATTAGAAATTGTTAAAGGTTTACAAAAATAAACATCCAAAATCACAAAAACATATCCAGAAATTATCTGAAATGACTTAAAACTTGTCAAACATCATTCAGAAATGACATGAAACTGATCTAAAGTGAGTCAAAATACTTTAAAATGACTCCAATTAGCCCAAATCATCTACAGATGGACACGAGAAGCAGCTTTAAGAGAAATCCTTTAACTATTAAGCTTCAGCAGCAGTAAAGCAGAGACTGGTTCTATCAGAGTTAATGTTGGTTCTTCATGAAGCTGTGATCTTCGTCTCTCCTCGTCCTCTTCGCCATGATTGATGAGGCTTTTTGTTTTTCCTCGTCCAACTCGGCGACGCGTTTTCTCTCCAAACATTCCTCGACCGTTTGTCTTCACCTGAGACCAGAACTTTAGGGTCTGGCAGGTTGAATCAAACGTCTTGGTTCTGGACAGCGATGATGATGATGATGATGATGATGATGATGATGATGATGATGATGATGACAACGCGGGGATGTTGGCTGGTTCAGGCTGAAGCTGGCAGCGACTGCAGTCATTAGCGTCCATCAGACAGGAGCTGGGTTCTGTTTCCTTCATGCTGGAGCTGAACTGGGACCAGCTGGTCTCAGAGCCGAGTCGTCCTGATGCAGCTGCCGAGGTTCTGCTTGGGAGGACGTCTGAACGTTTCTTCATCTGCAGAGTTTAAAAATAGCAGCTCGCTGAATGTGAGAACATAAACAGATTAATGTGACTGTGTTTGGTGGAGACCAGAGTTCAGACTGACGGCAGAGGAGACGGTTCATCAGAGCTCTGCTCAGCAGAAAGGTGGAGGACAAATACTAGGGATGAACGATAATAGTGGTGTCCGATAATTATCGATCAGTATTGGTAATTATGACGTCATTCCGATAATATATAAATCGGCTGATAAAGTGAGCTGATAATAATGAAGACTATGAATCTTGGTTTCTGTCGTTGGTCTGTGTGTTGTGGTTTGTCCTCATGCCTGGCTCCTCAACCCCTCCCCTCCCCGACAGTACTGTCACATGTGTGTGATGTCATCAGACTGCGCCGGCAGAGAACAACAAGCAGCATGGCGTGGCACTCATAGACATATATACGTAGACGCCGCGTTGACTGCTGCTGCCGATTGGAGCCGACGTGCCTACGCGGCGGCCATCTTGGTACAGTGCCACTCGCCCCTACAGTGCATTACGTCTACAGAGGAATGACATGTCTGCACTATAAAAGTGATCATAAATCCATCAGTTGTCAACATATATTGTTTGTTACAAACGTCAGACATGGAGGACGGACAGGCAGACATAAATAGAACAAAAGCATCCAAGCATCCTGTGTCAAAGCTACATGTGTGACGTTTTTAACAAACCAAACCGTTTGGAAATCGGTCGAAAATTCAGTGAATAATTCTACTTTAAGATTGTGGAGTACCTCTTACCTCCATAGACTTACATTCACTCCCCCCTCTGCTAGCCCTGTACCAAGATGGCGGAGCTTTAGGCACGTCCCTCCACAGTCAATGCGGCGTCTACGTATATATGTCTATGGTGGCACTGACCAGTGTGGACTTTATTTACCGTGTCTGAAGAAGACATTTGACTAGGGCTGGTCCTGAATATTGGAATATCTGAATATTCGTTTGTTGTGGTGGTATTGGGATAATAATTTTGATATTTGAATAGTCGAGCGTGTGTCGCTGAGCGCTGCCGAGTGCTGCCGAGTGCTGCCGAGCGCTGCTGAGCGTTGCCAAGGCTCTAGTACACTGCTGATGCTCCAGAACACTGCCAGGTGTCATCTCCCGCTCCCCCCCTCCGGCCGACACCGCAGCATGAACCCAATCGGTTGACATTATCGGTCATCGGCTGTAGGAAGTATAAAATTATCGATTGTCGGACTCGGTTGAAATTAACTTTATCATGCATCCCTAAAAACTGCTGTCCACAGAAATCAACTCATTTATTTATTAATGAATTGATTTCCTTGTTGTCTTTCAGAACCTTCCCGTCACCCGGATCCTGGACAACCTGATGGAGATGAAGTCTCATCCTGTGAGTGTCTGAAAACCCAAACAGGGACTAGACAGCGAACAGCGTTCAGGAAACCCTGCAGGCTTCTTCTTTTAAATAGATCATTTGTTTATTTTCAATCCGACTGACAGGAAACACAGAACTGATCCTCCTGTAGCAGACATCTATCATTTATACCACTGAACGGATCCACTCAGACTCATTGATCCACTGGTTTGGTCTCTGTCTGTTAGAGATTTGTAGGAATTGCAGAAAAAACGAGTCATTTCAAACCTTGTATGTCTCGCTGTCAACCTGAAATGACCTGAGACTGTCCTCCACGGTCCTTCATCACTGTCAGCTGCTGAGTTTCCACATTCATGGAACCAAACCAGTGGATCAGTGAGTCGGTGATCAGGTCAGACAGAGTAGATCTCTGGTTCTGTTAAATAGATGTCTGCTCTGTTTTCTGTCCTGATATGAGCCGTTTAGTTTCTCTGAATCTGTGACTCTCGGCTCGCAGGTGTTCAGTTTTTATCAGACATCAGGGAATAGTGTTTTTGTTGGGACTACTTTCAGCGGCGGATGAACACCTGCAGACTTGTCTCCTTAATGAGAGGAAACTGGCCTCGGCTGTGATTGACAGCTGCGACACACACACCGGTGCACTCTGGGAAATCACATTAGCTCCATGTTAGCGCCGCGGTCTGAGCGCGTGCGGAGGGAAGTACAGATTACATCACTCACATGTGACCACACGTGAACCGCCGACACGCTTTAACACTCCGCAGGTTCTCTGGAATTCAGACTTATTTAGCCGAGAACACGGACGAGGTTCTAACAGGAACCCAGAGGCCGGATCAGAACCCCGGAACATTCAAAGTCCAAACGCCCCAGAACCGGTCCTCACAGGGATAGAAGGACCGGTTAAACACAGCGCCGGGTTCTCAGCGTCTGGAGTTACAGGAGACCAACAAAGATCCTGTTGTTGTGGAGGAGGAGGGTGAGGAGGGTGAGGAGGGTGAGGAGGGTGAGGAGGAGGCAGCTCTGGGACTCAGATGAAAGAGGAGGAGGAAGAACATTCTCCTTCTATCAGATCGTTGTTCTGTTGGGTTCTGGGTCCAGCTGAGTGTTGGAGGAATTTATAGACGCTGATTCAGGATCAACAGTTTGTTCTAAAACCTCCGTCCTCATGTGAACATCAACAGCAGGAAACACTGAGCCATGATTGTTCTTCATTTTAAACAGCCTCTGACTCCTCCTGGACAAGTTCAGTGTTTTTAACAACTTCAAGTCATTTTGGGTTCAAAGTTTTCGTCTTTAAACCTTTTTTGACTCATTCTGGATGTTTTTAAGTCATTTAAAGATGAATATATGTGGTTTTAGACGGTTTATTTAACTTTTCAGACTCCGTCTTCTTATCTTGGACAACGTTTGCGTCATCCCAGACACATTTTGAGCCATTCTGAACATGTTTAGAGGCTTTTCGAACAATTTTTAAATTTGATTAAACACCTTCTTGTCAGTTTGGGTCAATTTAGTCTCTTTAAACAAGTTTTTGAATCACTGTTAATAAGTTGAGAATCATTTTTCACAATTTTTAATCATTTCAGGCTCATACTTTTTATTCTGGATCAATTCTGCGACATTTCAGCCAACATTTGGACAAGTTTGGAGTCTTTCTGATCAGATTTCAAATCTTTTTGGACACTTCGGACAGATTTCTTTAGACCAGAGATCTGCAACCTGTTTTGCACCACGGACCGGTTTCAAGCAAGACAGTTTTCTATGAACCAGTCATCGATGACTTCAGAGAAAACTGTCTTGGTTGAAAGTGGAGCCTGCCAAGAAGCATCCCCACGTCATGATGCTGCCTCCACCGTGCTTTAATTCATCAGACCAGTCGGTAGAACATTGTCTTGCTTGAAACCGGTCCGTGGTGCAACAAAGGTTGCATTTTTCAATTAACATTTTTTTAATTACAAAAAGCATCCTAAATGAATAAAATGACTTTTTATTGCTTGAAACGAGCACAGACGGAAGTGATGGGAAGACGATCTAGTCATTTTTCAAAATAAAACATCCTGTGGACTCCACCGGATATAAAATGAAACATTTTTATTCTTTCTGTGTGGTCCGGTACCGGTCCACGGCCCGGTGGTTGGGTCCACTGCTTTAGACGATATTTGTCGTTGTCATCGTTTTGGAGAAGCTTTGAATCCTTTTTGAACTCAGATCTCTCCACATGTTGGTTACATGATGCCAAATCTGCTGAAACTTGTTCCTCAGATGTTCCTGTTTGGTTCATTTCCAGCCGTCGGTGTTTTTGTTCTACAGTTCAGTTATCAAACGTAAAGGTTGACATGCGAAGTATTGAAGAAATCAAAGAGTAGAACCTCAGCATGAACCAGACGTCTGCTCTACTGCAGGGCCTGAAGTCATGATACGTTAAATCCAAAGTGACATCAGAGCCGAGACTCTACTGTTCTGGTTAGAAGTAATCTGATTACTGTGTCTCATGTTGGACTTCAGTCTGAACTTTAACCTGAATAGAAACCAGTGAGTCGTCTGTAAATGAATAATTAAGCTCAGCTGTTGAACCGTCTGATGTTTTTTCTGTCTAATCTTCCAGGAAACAGACGACTATCGATACTTTGACCCAAAGATGCTGCGAGGCAGCGAGAGGTACGATCAATAATCAATAACTGATCATCAGTAAAAGCCAGACTGCTGCTGACCGACTCTCTTCATCTGCTGCTTTTCAGCTCCATTCCCAGGAACAAGAACCCGTTTCAGGAGGTGAGTTTGATTGATTAGATTCAGAGTCGACTCCAGAACAAACAGAGCTGAAAGGAAATCCAGGAAACAGGAAATGATGCAGCACATCAGAAACGCTGCTCCAGTCTGGGGGGAGGAAGAGCTTCAGGACACTTTATTAATCCTCACACATCGAAAATCACCTGCAGCTCAAGATCACAGCAGATAAGATGCAGAAGAGATGAACTGAACATTAACTAGCATTTAATAAAGGAGTCAGTGCACAAACACCAGTTAGACAACATTCAACAGGGAATCAGTTCAATCCAGAATCTAAAATCTCATCAGTGTCTCCAGAATGTGTGAAAAAAGGTTCTAACATTGTTTAAGAAAACTCTAAATCTGTCCAGACAAGATGGCAAAATTCAACGTAACAAGACAACAAGCAAGAAACCAGCACAGAAACTTATTTATAATATATTTAACAAACAAAATAAAATAAATATAAAACAGTAAAAACAGAATGACACGTTGTGAGACTGTTTTTTAAATAAATATAAAACACTGAATTATAACAACTAAAACACATGAAGGACATCGATGTTGACGTCAGACTGGAGTAAAGATGTACTATAGGAACGCAGTATCATTAAATACATGTAAATAAATAAATGTACTATTAAAAACACGTTCAGACTTTAATGTTTTCTTTTCCAGGCCATCGTGTTTGTGGTCGGAGGAGGAAACTACATCGAGTACCAGAACCTGGTGGATTACACAAAGGTACTGCAGTACTGCTGCTGTGGGTGGTTTAAGAAGTACTACGACCTCAGAGCTGTACTACAGTAAAAGTACTGTCTGTGTGTTTTCAGTCCAAACAGGGGAAGAAGGTTATTTACGGCTGCAGTGAACTTTTCAACGCTGCTCAGTTCATCAAACAGGTGAGAGAACTTACCTGTTTACCTGTTTGTTACCTGTTATTACCTGATATTACCTGCTGACCTGTTACCTGTTTATTACCTGTCTTTTAACTGCTGACCTGTTACCTGTTTATTACCTGTCTTTTAACTGCTGACCTGTTTACCTGTTTATTACCTGTCTGTTACTGTTTATCACATATTTATTGCCTGTTTATCGTCTGCTACCCATTTATTATCTGTCTATTACCTACCTTTTACCTGTTACCTGTCTGTTACCTGTTACCTGTGTGTTACCTGTTTATCACCTGTGTATTTCCTGTCCATTACCAATTACCTGTATATTGCCTATAAAATGTCTATTACCCATTTATTACCTATCACCTGTCTATTACTTGTTATTACCTGTTTATTATCTGTTTATCACCTGACTATTACTTATTACCCATCTGTTACCTGTTTAGCACCAGTTTATTACCCATTTATTACCTGCTGACCTGTTTATTACCTGTCTATTACATGTCTACCTGTTTATTACCTGTTTACCTGTGTTTTACCTGCTGACCTGTTTACCTGTCTATTACCTGCTGACCTGTTTACCTGTTTATTACCCATTTATTACCTGCTGACCTGTTTACCTGTGTATCACCTGTGTTTTACCTGCTGACCTGTCGTCCTATTTGTCCTCCTCAGCTCTCCCAGCTCGGCCAGAAGTGACCTGGACTCTGCTGATGTGAATCTCCTCACCTCTGACCTCTTTATTCCACTTTGTTTTATATCGACTAAACTCTCCGTCTTCTCTGTAACTTCTGTTCTTCCTCTCGCCGCTAATAAAACTCTCGACTCACCTTCGCCTCCGTCTGAGTTTGTTTGCTCACATTTCAGAGACATGGAGTCGCCGGGGAACGAGGAGGTGAGTGAATCTTCTACCTGATACCGAGGTCTTTGTTTGACTGTTCTAACTCGTTTCTCTGCAGTGAGTCTGTTGTGTTTGTTTACATGTGAATCAGCTGCTCATCGACCAGAACTAAAGTCTGAACGCTGAAATCCATTTATCATCCAGAGGTTTAACTTCTTCAGAGGTTAAAGCTCAGCTGAGGAGGCAGAACTGAAAACTCTCCAGGTAAATACAGTCTGTAGGTATTTAGACGGCGACACACTTCCATGTTGTTTTAAAATGAAGCTTGTCCAGACGTGACTGAAGTGAAGACTTCTCATTTTTCTTGAACCTCTATGGAAACAGAACAACCATGAAGAAGGAAAGAGGAGTTAAAAAATGAGATTTAAAACTTCTCTGAAGTCGCATAAAATCATCCAAAACAACTCAAACCCTAATTAGTTCAAAATGACTTCTAAGTTAGTTAAAAAGGACCTTTTCTGAGTCTAAACCGACTCAAGAATTGTCCAGAAGTGCTTGAAATGAGTTCAGTTACTCAGAATTTGTTCTGAATAATTGAATTTAATTGAAACTCGTCCAAAATAACTGAAAACTTGTTCAAAATTATTTCAAAATGACTCAAAACATGTTAAAAATGACCATTTTTATGATTAAACTTACTCAAGAACTGTCCAGAATCACTTAAAAACCATCCAAAGTTCTTTAAATCTGTTCAAAATGACGACTGTTGAGTCATTTTAAATGTCTAGTCCAGGTTTGAGGAAGATGTTCCACCATGCTGGACGTATCTCCAGCTACTAGACGTTCCTCCATGCTGGATGTATCTCCAGCTACTAGATGTTCCTCCATGCTGGATGTATCTCCAGCTACTAGACGTTCCTCCATGCTGGATGTATCTCCAGCTACTAGATGTTCCTCCATGCTGGATGTATCTCCAGCTACTAGATGTTCCTCCATGCTGGATGTATCTCCAGCTACTAGATGTTCCTCCATGCTGGATGTATCTCCAGCTACTAGATGTTCCTCCATGCTGGATGTATCTCCAGCTACTAGATGTTCCTCCATGCTGGATGTATCTCCAGCTACTAGATGTTCCACCATGCTGGATGTATCTCCAGCTACTAGATGTTCCTCCATGCTGGATGTATCTCCAGCTACTAGATATTCCTCCATGCTGGATGTATCTCCAGCTACTAGACGTTCCTCCATGCTGGATGTATCTCCAGCTACTAGATGTTCTACCATGCTGGATGTATCTCCAGCTACTAGATGTTCCACCATGCTGGATGTATCTCCAGCTACTAGATGTTCCTCCATGCTGGATGTATCTCCAGCTACTAGATGTTCCTCCATTCTGGATGTATCTCCAGCTACTAGATGTTCCACCATGCTGGATGTATCTCCAGCTACTAGATGTTCCTCCATGCTGGATGTATCTCCAGCTACTAGATGTTCCTCCATGCTGGATGTATCTCCAGCTACTAGATGTTCCTCCATGCTGGATGTATCTCCAGCTACTAGATGTTTTTTTAATGATGTCAGGAGGAACAAAGTTTGGGGCTCAGATGGTTGATCTCAGAGGTTTAACTAAAACTTTGCATTAACTATTAGGAATCACGGCTCCTGTTTTCACGGCTCAACAGTGATTGGACAGACGGATAAATTATGACCATATAAGGATTATTTCGAATAAAACAAACCGTTTGAAGTCCAGAGGTTTGGTTTGCATCTTGAGGTCAACAGTTTGTATTTGAGAAGCTTCTGTTGACTGTGGATTTAGTCATGTTGTGATCCATGTTCGTCCTCCAGGCGTTCTCGGTGTCGCTCTTCTCGTTAACGGACTCCTTGTTTTTTAGAATGTGTTGATCCGACCTCTCCTGAAGTTCTCCTGAAGTCTCTCTGGTAGCTTTGTTTTGTCTTCCAGCCTTGCTATCATCATCGATACGAGTTCTCATGAACAGAAACACTAACTCAACTCTTGGAGCTAAATCCAGACCTTCAGGCTCCTCATGTCGTCCTGAAACGACGAGGAAACACCTGGAAGAAGCAGCTCGTCGCTCAGACGTCCTGGTAGCTCAGGGACTCCGTGGAAACACTTCATGTGGTGTTTTAACAAATCTCCTAAATTAAAGCTGAAAGTCAACAGTTCAGTCACAGCGGGGTCACTACAGGTCACATCCACCGTGGACGGGTCTGAACAGGAAACCACGAAGACGTCCAAATGAGCAGAGATCGGACCGTTAAGGCTGCTGGAAGCAACGCTGGATATTCACTGAAATGGACTAATATCAAGCAAAACAGACAAAAGGGCAGAATCCAGAAGTTTGTTAAAGGTAGATTTAAGTTTTTGTGGCTTCAGATCAGCAATAAAAGGTCAGAAATTCAAGTAAAAGATGCTTCAGGCTGACGGATCAGTGAGAAACAGTCTAATAACTGACTGAGTTTGGGGATTATTTATGTTTTAAAGGTGAAATTCTCATTTTATCAACCATGACGGAACTTTTTTCAAATATTTTGGACCTTTAAAGCTGCAAACCGCATCTTTAAGATGTTAAAACTTCACCGTCTGATGGTTTTTAACGGCTAAATCTGCTTTAGTATCTTCATTTATGATTCAAGAAGAGTCAAATATGAGTCTGTAGCTTCATATGAGCCATGAAATGAGAAGTAATGGAAGTAAAGACGCTTCACGATGAAGAATCAGGAAGAAATCAGGAGAACAGACCTTTAACTGACGGATTTATGTGATTATTAGTTTGATGAGGACAAAATTAGGTTTAATTATCATTTGTTAATTTTGGCAGAACTTTTTTCAGACACTTTGCACCTTAAATGTGTTAAATCTTTATTATCTGATGTTTTTAACAGCTCAAACTGCTTTTATCTTTATTTATTTTTTTAAAACAGTCACATTTAAACCTGTGTAGCTTCATATCAACAATCAGATGTCAGTTTAATTTAATAAAGGATGATTCAGATAGAAGGATTAGTGAGAACTCAAGAGAAACAGTCTGATTATCTATGTCGTCGTAAGAAATATAAGATTTATTATCTCGGCCAAGGAGGTTATGTGATGGCTGGTGTTGGTTTGTTTGTTTGTTTATGTTCAAAATAACTTGAAAATTCATGGACGGATTTGGATGAAATGTTCAGGAAATGTGTGAAATGGAACAAATGATGACATTTTGGGACTGATCCGGATCACCGTCTGGATCCAGGATGTTTTTTAATCTAAGTGTAACCAGGTGGACAATTAAATGCGGTTTACTCTAAAAGCCACCAGAGGGCACTCTTGTTTTTGGGGTAACCCCCTCTGACCACATGACATTTTGGGTCTCCACGCGACAGACAGCGACGGTGACGGAGTTCTCTTTCCTTCCTGAGCGACATACGCACGGTTTGGCCGGCATTCTTATCTCCGGTTGTCTAAGAAGCTGGGAGGCTGTTAGGAGCTGCCGCGCTAGAGGCTGCGCCTGTTCATTAGGTCGGATGGGGTGAAGGCCGCATTGTTGGTAGGACATTTGAACTGTCTGTAATTACATTTGTATCTGTAACGTTCCATGTGTGTTGGGGGTGGACTGAAGCTCTGAGGGCTTTTCTAGTCTTTTATTTAATCAGCATTGGCAGAACTTGTTTGAGACACTCTGCACCTTTACAGCTTTAAGCTGCTTTCTTGACGATGTTGAAACTTTATTTTCTGACGTTTTTAACGACTAATGTCAGAAATTTAAGTTAGAGATGCTTAAGAGTGGAGAATAATGGTGATTTTAGCTAAAACAGTCTAAAACCTGAGTAAATTTGAGGAATATATAATACAAATAAAATAATAGTTTACGTCTTTTTAATGCAGCGAACTACAAACTGCACTTGAAGATGTAGAAACTTTATTATCAGTGTTTATTTTTTAGCTCTAACAGTTTTAATTTGTCTGATTCTGTTGTCAGTGTCTGTTTTAATAAGATGATCTGTGGTAGAGTGAAGGTTTTGCTCTGCAGGGTTTCGTTGTGGCTTCGTTTTCTAGTCTTTGTGTTACTCTGAGGTTTTTCTTCGCAGCGACAGAACCAGGTTTGTGTTCAAGCAGCAGCTTCGGAGGTAATTAACGGTGTTTTTGCAGCAGGTTGGAGGTTTTGGACTCGGAGGAGGAGCAGACGTCAGCCATCACGGCGGTCCGGCACAGTGTGGTACAGCTCCACGTTCAGCCAACGCCAGAAACAAAGAGCTCAAGCCGAGGATTATGTCAGCGAGGCATTTTAATCTGCCAGCGTTTGGCTATATTTGCGAGGACCCGGCTGAGGGCTGGAGGGACACTTCAGCAGGCTCAGAACCAGAACCAAGTCCAGGTCCAGTGAATGTTCTCACTAAGTAACTCACAGTTAAACCCAAATGACTCGTCGCAGATTTAAAATGCCATTTATGTTACTAACAGTCTGGAAGTGGCAAAGACAACAGGACTTTATGACATTTCAGTTTTTACCTGTTTACTGAAAAAAAATCCAAAATTATTTTTTATCCTTGAAATTTGATTTTCAAGAAAATGCAGATGTTGATGAACCGTTCTTTTCTTTAACTGCAGCTGATTTAGGAAAGACTGCAGTTGGTTCTGGGAAGCCGGAGACGTATAATACAAAACAAACATAGTCAGACGAAGCCAGATTAAAAATAACGACAAATGAAAAGATTTAAAAAGACAAAGCAAAAAAATAAAAGACGAAATGTTAAAATACAATTAAAAAAAACACTGGATAAAGTTAAAAGACAACACACAAAATTATTTTAAAATGACATCAAACTAAATTAAAGACAAAACATTAAAGTAACCACATTAAATTCATGAATTAAATTAAAATGCAACACATAAAACTACATTAAAATAATTTTAAAAATACATGTAATTGAAATTTAAGATATAAAAATACAAGAAAAATAATAACTACATAAAATTAAGTTAAAAGTCAACATAAAACTACTATAAAATTGATTTTTATTCAATGAAGCTACTTTAAATCTTATATTTAAATTTGTCTACTAAGAGATTAACGTTCAAATTAGCAGGTTTTTATTTGTAGATCCTGTTTTCTGCAGATCTCTATAATATTTAAATTCTTATTTTTTAGGTTTCGTACAAAGTCACTGATCATAATCAGAAGTGAAAAGCAGGAAGTTAAAGTTATATTGATCTATTGTCTAAATATCCTTCAGTTTCACTACAAACCTTCAATCCTCAAACACTTTTCTCAGTTTAGCTGCTGCTGTCGTCGCTGTGATCTGACTTTTCAGAGCAGAATATTTCCATGAAAATCAGAAATTAGGTAACGTCTGATTACATGTTCAGTGATTAGTGTCTTTTCCAGTTTGAGACATGAGCTCTGGTTCTGTGGTGGTTCAGTAGATGTCCTTTACGTTCCACCAGATTATTAATCCTCGAGTTCCTCCAGACCAGAACGAAACCAAACAGAAACATCTTGAACAAAATCATTTGTTCCATTTTCCCCAAAGAGGACAGAAACGTGACGGATCCACGTCTTCCAGCCTCGGGTTCAGCTCAGCGTGAAACTCCACGTGCTTCTGTTTTTATTATTTCTGCTGCTCGGACCACCCGCCTCACACACACACTCCGGTCCCGCTGTCTTTGTGGGGACCAGTGGTGATTTAATGGATTGTCGGGACCTTTAGACTAGATATTATTTATTTGTCCTTCAAGTTTCCATTCTGTCAATCAATCTGCATATATATGACTCATGAATGTCTTGTGTTATCAGTTCTACAAGTAAACTTTCCAAACATACCTAAAAAGGGAGGAAAGGCAAGATAAAACAAAAAATATGGGATGTTTCAACTAAGTTTTTTTGTCAATGTACTTCTAAAGTCATTTAAGATTTAATGTTTGCTAATACAGAGTCACAATCCGACTTCCCTACATAAAATAAACTTTAAGTACGTTCGTTATTAAAATCAATCCGGCGTATCTGCTTGACAACCAAACAGCTCTGCAGCACATTCAGAAGTTGTTCCTTAATGTTCTGTAGGTGTTCAGGAACCTTACTGTAAAGCTCCTGTAGGACACTGTCTGAAAATGTAGTTTTAGAGGGTAGAAAATGTCTCGTAGATCAGCTGTAGTTCCTGGTTGTTCCACCAGGGGGAGCCTCTTTGTTTAATCCTGTAGAGACCAGAGGAGGCGTCACTCAGACTACAGTTCATGTTGGAAGCAGAGAGCATTGTGGGAGTTTAGCTAGCAACGGGCACCATGACGGAGACTTCTGTGGTGGTTAATGACCTCCAACCAGAGCTGATGAGTCGAATGTCTACTGAGCTAAAACTATGTAGTCAATGAACTGATTATAAATTAATAATGGTGCTGATTATTGATTATTCAAGAGTAGCATTGTTAGCGTCCTGCTAGAAACTGCTCCTCCTGAGCAACACCTGTGTTATAGTGGATGCAAAGAAAGGATCAAGCTTAGGTTCATGTTCGTACTGATCAGTTTAATAAAATAAATAAATAACAGAGATGGTCCGTCCCTAACTTTAACCACCACTGCCCTCCACAACCTAAACCTGAACCACAAACTAGTCGGTCCTCACTTCACACATGTCCTCACAAGGTCGATAACTCACGCTGGTCCTCACAATGATAGCTGTACAGGAACGCTCACACACTGAGTTAATCCGAGCTCGGTGTCGGTGATGTCGACTCTGTTATGTTGACTTGTTGACCTCAGAGCTGAAATAATGAGGAGGAGAACAGTCAGGCTTTAGTTTAGTCGTCCACATTTATCTGCTGTGAAACTCTCGACTGTCTTAACTGACGTGAATTGTGGGTAAACTGAGACTTTTATGACTAAGCAACAACAATTTCAAACTGCTCAAATCCTTCACTGTAGCAAAAACGATATCTTAACTAAAAAACTATAGGATTAAACTTGTGTCTTAACTGAACAAGAATTATATAAACAACAAATGAACAAACCTAAAGCTGCAGTTCAGGACTTTTACATTGAAATTAAAGACAAACGCAAAGCTAATTTGTCTGATCAGCTCCAGATAAATCTCTATATTTCACAGCCTATCTGTCCTTCTGTTGAAACAATGCAGCAGTGATTAGTTTGTAACAGCTCTTAGCCTTAATTAGCCACATGCTAACTAAAGCTAACATGCAATTACCCTGACAATGTGATATTTTCAGATTAACAGCACGTTAGCTTTAATTAGCCTGCAGCTGGTTAACGTGAGTTGCCAATAAGTTGTTGAGGGGTTATAATTTACATTTTTAGTATTTGTTGCGCTTTGTGTCCATTTAATTATCAGTTCATATGGACTATTTTTACATTACATTAATTCACAAGGAAATTTTAGACCAGTCTAACATATTTTTGTGAAACTGTCCCCGAACTTAACACATTTCTCCTGCAGCCAACGCTACAAAAAACTAACGGCGACATTTGAAAATAGAGTTTAATACATTTGTCGGCTGAATCTGCAGCTCCTCTAAATCTTTACAGTGACTCTCAGTTGTCCGGCTACAACTTCTCTGTTTTATTTCACTGTCGTAGGTCGTTTCTGGTAGCAGCAGTGAAGCATGCAGCCCCTAATGAACCAGGCATCGTCTGAGCAGCTGGTGGAGACCAAAGATTGAGCAACAGCAGGAGGAACGCTGGACTTCAGTGGATCGTCATGTTGCTCTGGAGCCTGAAAACTGATGCGAACATGCAGGTTTAACATACAAACACATGCAGAGCGTTTACACTCTCAAACCTGCACGTGTTCATCCACACTCGGTTTAATCACCCACATTATCTGGGTTCCCCTCGTGACTGTCAGCAGCTGCCGTCAACGTGGGAGTTCAGTTTTTATCTTCGGTCTGAGGAAACGTCCAGAAACGGACTAATGATCTTATTCCAGCCTGCTGGAGCCGAACGTCAGCCTGAGGCCTCATTAAAAGCTCTTCAATGCTGCGTTAAGGCGACCGGCGCTCACATTCAATCAGGGTCCGGCTGTTATGTAAAAAGAGGTCTTCTCAGGGTGAGAGTGGATTAACAGCCTCAATGGCGCCGCCTTCAGGCTGCAGGCGTCATTACAACAAGCTCATCGTTTCATCATGTTTGTTCAATGTTTCTACTTTATGATGTTTTTACTTTGTTCTACTTGTAGAGCGAAGTTTAGGGTTTAATTATTCACCTCACAGTCTCAGTTTCCTAGTGGACATTAGAGGAACTGCAGCTTCGTACTTCGTCTTGTGCTCATTTGTTGTTTTGGTCTCATTTTGTGGTCTTTTTTTCGATTTCTACTCACTTATGATGTTTTTCTGTTCTTCTTTTTTACCATTTTGTGCTCACTTTTTAAATCTTTTTGTGCTATTTTTATTTGCCGTTACTCTGCCATTTTTAATTTTTGTACCATTTGATTCTATCTTTTTGTGCACGTTTTACTTTTTAGTATAATTTGTTTTCTTTCTGTGCTCGTTGTACATGTCTGCACATGTTTTCTGTTTGTCCTCAGTATTTAGCTCTTTGTGTTCTAACTTTATTTGTTCACTTTATATCTTTTTGAGCTTGTTTTTTTTCTTTTTTGTCTTCATTCTTTTTGCCTTTGTGCTCATTTTTCGATCTTTTTGTGCTCTCTTTGTACCGGATACTCGCCGGCGGGTCAGACATTTTGAGAGAACATTTCCCACGATGCTCCCTGTTCACAGCTTCATGAATGTCTGCAGGTCAGATCTGCTGATATCATCCATCACAGATCGTTGATCCCCGTCTTTTGTCCTACAGATCTGATTGGCCGCCGTCTCCTCCCTGCTCTGACCTCAGCTGACCATCAGATGTTTTATTTGGACCTTGTAAACGCTTGACTCTGTCTTTGCAGGACGGAGATAAGATGGAGGTTTGGACAAAGAGCTGTTTGTTCTCATTGGACTCTGGCACACATAGATCAGGTGTCTGCAGCTCTTTTACCTGCTGAAAGCGTCGTCTCAGGTGGAAACATGAGCTCAGTCTTTAAATCAGGTGAAAGTTATTTGGAGCATCCGTAGCGATGGAGGAGGACGACGGTCCACGTGTGAAAAAACAACCTGATGCATTCTGTGGAAGCTGAGTCTTTGTGTGGTGATGCTCTCTGGTGTTGTTGCGTTCAAGAACGTTCGTTATTTGACTGTTGAAGAACGTTGCATTCATGAGCTGCGTTACCAGAAATGTGGACGTTGTGTCTTTGAGTGCATTTTTGCTTTTTTTGCTCATTTTATTTGTCAGGTTTCTTCAACAAATGCCAAAAGTCAGACTCAGTAAAATGTTTTAATCACACAAATACGTTGTAAACAGACTGATGCTGCGTTCATGTTCATAACACAACTCCTGTAATTATCAGTTTCCCACATACAGCATAGAACAGCAGTGAGTAATAAGCACAGCTTCAAATAACAACATTATTTCTAGATTTAACACAAAGATCTGACCAACAAAAAATACTTTAGAAAGACTGTCTTGAAAATTCAGGCTCCAAAGTAGAAACTCAAGTCCAGCTGTGGTTCCATCAGTCCAAAGATGACCCTGGTTCTACTGAGCTGTGGACATCAGAACCTCCTCAGGTCTGGACCTATGGACTGGGTCTATCTATGGACCAGGTCTGGACCTATGGACTGGGTCTATCTATGAACCAGGTCTGGACCTATGGACTGGGTCTATCTATGGACCAGGTCTGGACCTATGGACTGGGTCTATCTATGGACCAGGTCTGGATCTATGGACTGGGTCTATCTATGGACCAGGTCTGGACCTGTGGACTGGGTCTATCTATGGACCAGGTCTGGACCTATGGACTGGATCTATCTATGGACCAGGTCTGGACCTATGGACTGGGTCTATCTATGGACCAGGTCTGGACCTATGGACTGGGTCTATCTATGGACCAGGTCTGGACCTATGGACTGGGTCTATCTATGGACCTGGTCTGGACCTGTGGACTGGGTCTATCTATGGACCTGGTCTGGACCTGTGGACTGGGTCTATCTATGGACCAGGTCTGGACCTGTGGACTGGGTCTATCTATGGACCTGGTCTGGACCTGTGGACTGGGTCTATCTATGGACCTGGTCTGGACCTGTGGACTGGGTCTATCTATGGACCAGGTCTGGACCTGTGGACTGGGTCTATCTATGGACCAGGTCTGGACCTGTGGACTGGGTCTATCTATGGACCAGGTCTGGACCTGTGGACTGGGTCTATCTATGGACCAGGTCTGGACCTATGGACTGGGTCTATCTATGGACCAGGTCTGGACCTGTGGACTGGGTCTATCTATGGACCAGGTCTGGACCTATGGACTGGGTCTATCTATGAACCAGGTCTGGACCTATCGACTGGGTCTATCTATGGACCAGGTCTGGACCTATGGACTGGGTCTATCTATGGACCAGGTCTGGATCTATGGACTGGGTCTATCTATGGACCAGGTCTGGACCTGTGGACTGGGTCTATCTATGGACCAGGTCTGGACCTATGGACTGGATCTATCTATGGACCAGGTCTGGACCTATGGACTGGGTCTATCTATGGACCAGGTCTGGACCTATGGACTGGGTCTATCTATGGACCAGGTCTGGACCTGTGGACTGGGTCTATCTATGGACCTGGTCTGGACCTGTGGACTGGGTCTATCTATGGACCTGGTCTGGACCTGTGGACTGGGTCTATCTATGGACCAGGTCTGGACCTGTGGACTGGGTCTATCTATGGACCTGGTCTGGACCTGTGGACTGGGTCTATCTATGGACCTGGTCTGGACCTGTGGACTGGGTCTATCTATGGACCAGGTCTGGACCTGTGGACTGGGTCTATCTATGGACCAGGTCTGGACCTGTGGACTGGGTCTATCTATGGACCAGGTCTGGACCTATGGACTGGGTCTATCTATGTCTGCATCATGGCTCCACATGGAGAAGAAGTGAACAGAGGAAGTGAACAATGTGACTGTGAGACTGGACAAAGATGGAAAAGGATCCAGGAAGACCAGTGATCCACTAAGAACCAGTGAAGCCCAGTGTCAGCAGGAACCAGGAGGTCTAGAAGGAGCCATAGTAGCACTGATCAGAGCTCCTACAATGACTCCACGGACAGGGAACTACTTTCACTATCTAGCTGTGGACAACAGACGGCAGCTGCTTCACACTTGGACCAGGGCTGATCAATGGAGACCAGAGTTAGTGTGGAGCTCAGACAGTGTGGAGGAGCCTGGAGAACATCAACCTCTATGGACGGAGGACCACAACTAAACCTGGCTGCTGCTCACAACTAAACTTCCAGATGGAGCTGAAGAAGATGAAGAGAAGCCTGATGGATGCTGGAGAACATTGTTTGGTCACATGAACATCAATGAGTTGGGCTCAGATGGAGTCCAGAACCTGACCAGGACCACCACAGTGGATCATAGTCCTGACAGTGAAGCACGGAGGTGGAGTGTGATGGTAGATAAAGGTGCTGATGACGTTTAGAGATGAAGGTCTGAGGAGGAACCAGAACACTGACCAGATGACTTCTACTCCTACTTCTGAGTTTTCTCCGTCTCTCCTTGTTTTTCAGGCAGCAGCTCTGCTGGAGACCAGCGTCTGAACACGGATCACATTCCTGCTCTGGACGCCCATCTGATAACTGAGAAGCTGAACATCTGCTTATGAAGCCTGAGCAGGTTATTTAAAGGTAATAACACCACGTCTACATCAGCTGGCCTCCTTTAAGCTGTGATAACTACAGGTGACCCTCCTGGGTGTTTTTGCTGCAGTTATTAAACCTGGAAGTCAGATTCTTTTAGTTTCTGCACATCAGAAACTTTTTAAATTTGTACAGAAAATCAGAAAATCCACTTTGCTGTTGGTTCATCTCAGGAAGTTGTATTTGTCATTCCAGTCTATAAGTTAAAACCTGGTGGTCATTTGAAGTATTGCAATTAAAAAGTCTCCACAATCTGCTCCATTATTAAATAACAGATAAATGAAGATCCCTTGTTTTATAGAAGCATGAAGTTTGGTTCACTTGTACAGTTTGTGGCTGTAAATGTTTCCAGAAATGAAGCACATCGGCGGCCATTTTACTTTCCACTAAATTAACCACATTTGATGTTTTTCCTTATTTCTCCTGAACATAACTGAAGGAAGACGATGTCGGCTTTAAGTTTATGTTTTACAGTGACGGAACATCATCAGCTGTTCAGGTGAAACTTTAACCCTTTGACTCCTCTGATTTCTTTAAAAAGTTCTACAAAGTGACAAAATTTATCAGGCAGAAACCAGAAAAACTGAACTTTTGGATTTCGGCTTTCAGGTGTTTCGTCTGTGACGTTCCAAAATCTCATTTTAAAATCGGGATATTTCATGAAAATCACTCCTCATTTAAAAAAACTGCCAGAAATAAAACATTTGCTTGAATCAGATTCTGCAAAAACACTAAACTTCTTTACTCTCCTGTTCAAACATGTGACCATCAGTTCTGTGACAAAAATAAGAGCTTTAAAGTCTTTTTCTTAAGTTTATTCACCCCATTATTGTTATTATTAATCAGTCACAGATTATTATTTTATTAATATAAGTAATTATTCTATAAGTAATATAAGCTATTTTCTGCCTTCGACACTTCAACACTGTTTACTTCATTAAATCTGAGTTTATTAGATAATTAGTGATTTAATGAACCTGTTCTTGAATTTAAACTAATTTATAG
Source organism: Dascyllus trimaculatus (assembly GCA_024666655.1). Taxonomy (NCBI): domain Eukaryota; kingdom Metazoa; phylum Chordata; class Actinopteri; family Pomacentridae; genus Dascyllus; species Dascyllus trimaculatus. The sequence goes on along the minus strand of CM045462.1, from coordinate 31,362,704 downwards.
ACGTTGATTTAATGCAGATGTTGAATAAATCTCCTCTTCATGACTCGTCTTTTGCGCTGTCTCAGTATTTTTGCTTTAACGTCGCAGCGTAGCTAACGGCTAACGGCTAACTCCTAACTCCTGGGTTGTTTATCGTTAACTTTCTTTCAAATAAACCTCCGTCCGTCGCCGTCGAGGTGAAATTTATGCGACAGAAGTAAAAACCACCCAGAGAGAGACTGAAGCTCAGAGTTCAGAAGTTTGACGATGAATTCTGAGATGTTGTCGGGAGAAAATCGCGCTTTATAAATCAGGTGGAGTTACAGAAGCTTCTGATCGCTGATGATGACGTGAGGTTGTTTTGTTGTTGAACATCGTCTTCACAGATCTGAGACTGTGTTTTCAAAATCCACAGCTTTAGACTTGATGGATGATTCAGCTCAACACAGAGTTTAGATCTGATCAGCTCCAGTCTGTTCAATGAACCAGGCTTCATGTTTTTATGGACGATCGAACTCGTCGCCTCAAAGCTCCTGAACAGCTGACAGGACGACTGTCTGTCCTCATGAGTTTTGAAGGTTCTGTGTTTATAAAACGCTCTCAGGGACACAAAAGTCTCTTTAGTTTTGTGGAACAAAACCAGAAGCAGTGAAGTTCAGATGCAGCGTCTTCATCCAGGAACAGCTTTAACTGCGTCTGACCTCATGACTCCCAGATGATCCACCACCAGAGGATGTTCTGAGCTCAGACTCGCTGCTCCGGAATAACAGACGTCTGCCTTCGTTACACAACAGAACCTGTGGGATCCTCAGAGCTGCTGCTGATCTGAAACCTGCCTCTGTTTGGACTGAAGCCTCCATCACACAGGACTCAGAATCCAAACAGGACCAGAGAGCAGGTCCTGGTGACCAGTCAGAACCTGAGACCAGGACCTGAACAGACCTGGGCTCAGCTCCTTCACATTCTGTACGTCTGAGTTCGGGTGAATTCCTCCCCGGATTTCTCCTTCGCCCTTCTCGTTTTACCGCCGGCATGCTGGGAGGCGGCCAGGCTGAATTCCTGACCGCTGCTGTCTGTTACCTGCTCAGGTAACCCGACCGACAACAGGCTCCGCCCACAGCCCCACAATAACCGGAGCCTCTCAGCTGATAGAAGGAGGCCAGCGTGACGAGTCCTCCGGCTGCCGGGCTCTGGAGTCCTCCAGCGTCTGAGAGGAAGCTGACTTTGTTCTGGAGTTAACTTCCCTCGTTATGAGACGAACCACCATCCCAACCAGAGCTGCAGCAGTTAATCGATCACTGAATTCAGCTGCAACTGTTTCGATCGTCAGTTGATCAGTTTAAATTCTCAGACTGCAGCTTCCTGAAGGCGTCTCTCTGTCATGTTTGATCTGAGTCTAAAGACGCCTCTGAGATCAGTGAAACTACAAACGCTGTGTTACAGAAGAAAAACGACTCGTCATGTGAAATAATAATAAGTCGTTAGTTAATTCTGGTCTGTATTTAATCAACTGATGAACCATTTATAAAAGAATCCTCATGAAAATCTCCCCTAAACTGAAACGAAGCCTTCAGATGTCTGGTCAAGAACTGCAGTGACTAATCGACTAATCGGTCAACCGTTAAATTAATCACAACCTGTTTTTGTCACTGATTTATTGATTTTAGTCGTATTTTTTGTAAAAACCATCTAAATTCTGTGACTAGAGCTTCTTGAATGTCTTAATAAAATTTAAAATGTGAGAGGAAGACCCATTTGAAACCAGTGTGGAGCACGGTCCGTGCACGTCGTGGCCATTCGTTTACTAACTTTGAGATTTCAAAATAAAAACGAAAAATAAACCGTTTCGTTAAATCGCTAGCTCCGCTAAATGGCGGAGCTAGCGATGTAGCACTAGCTCCGCCGCTAGCGCTAAATCGTTACTTTGCTTTCTGGCAAAGCTAAAGTAACAGAAAACCTCCAAACCTCCCAAAAAATGTCCTGAAGAGCAGCCGAACACTAGCGATTTAGCGCGGAACCAGACATACATCCATACATGCCATGGAGGAACATCTAGTAGCTGGAGATACATCCAGCATGGAGGAACATCTAGTAGCTGGAGATACATCCAGCATGGAGGAACATCTAGTAGCTGGAGATACATCCAGCATGGAGGAACATCTAGTAGATACATCCAGCATGGAGATACATCCAGCATGGAGGAACATCTTAGCTGGAGCATCCAGGGAGATACATCCAGCATGGAGGAACATCTAGTAGCTGGAGATACATCCAGCATGGTGGAACATCTAGTAGCTGGAGATACATCCAGCATGGAGGAACATCTAGTTTTCTTCGACTTTATGTCACTTTGGACATGTTTCAAATCAAAGAGTTCTGGTTGTTCTGGTCCCGTGGAGCTGCAGGTCTATAAGGATGAGACGGGAGACAGGAAGTCCTGGAAGCTCAAAGTTTAGAGTTGATTCTGCAGAACTTTATGACCTCATCCAGGTTAATCAGGTGAGTTTGATTAAAGTGTCACTAACAGGTAAAAAGCTCCAGACAGCAGAATGTGTTTTCATCCACTGTAAACTTTGACGTTTGTTTCTGCTGTGAGGTTTTAGCTGCTTCCTCTGCTGGAGCCTCTGGTGGACGGGTGGTGAACTGCAGCTTGTGTTTGTTTGGAGTCGGCTGATAAAATCCAGACCAGGCCTCGGGCTTCGCTCAGCGTCTCCACAAAGACCAGAGACTCGGTGGCAGCAGATGATCCGTGGGTCCAGTTTCAGCTCAGCTCAGGTCTCAGCTGCTCTTTGTCTTTTGGTTTCCTTCACAGCGATGATGCAGCCTGTTTACATCCACACCTGTCCATCATCCAGTGGACAGTAAAGACACGCTTGTTATCAGTTCAGATTCAATGAGCTGCTGATATATTAAACACGTTAAAACACGCTAAAGTTTGCTTTATATATCAATAAAAGATCAGCTGATGAATTCACTTCAGACCGGCTCTTTATGTTAAACCATGTTTCATCAGGACGTGTTTTAACAGACGTAAACCTCTAATATGACGAAACAAGGCAGCAATAAATTAGAAAAACAAATCATTTACTGTGTTGTTTTCGTCACTCACGTCTGATTTTCTGCTTTATTTCCAAATTATGATGTAATTAATGCAACAGTCTTTATGTAACTAGCAGCTTAGAGCCGTTCTGATCATGAAGACGAGCCGAGAGTAAAATAAAGATTAAAAACATCAGATATAAAGATTAAAAGGACAAAATGTGGAAATCAGATAACAGTGAGATGAAACTGGACTAAAAGACAAATCACAAAGAACTGTCACGGTTATTAAAAATTCATTAAAAGCTAAAAAATATTTTAAAAAACTGATTAAAAGACAAAACAACGATAGAATAAAAACAACTAGAAAAGCCCTCAGAGATCCAGACGTCCACCAAGCAGCTTCAGTCCACCTCCAACACCATCTCCTAATTAGAGAGGATCCTTAGAAACAGTTAATTATCCGCTAATCTCTCTCACATCGTAGCACTGCTGTGGTTGAGGCCGAGCGGCCGACACCCACCATATATGTGTAATACACTTTCCTACCACAAGGCGGCACTGAAGGCTTTCTAACACTCCCAATGTTAAAGAATCTGGATCCAGACGTTGATCCGGATCAGTCCTAAAATGTCATCATTTCTTCTTTGTCCCATTTCACACATTTCCTGAACATTTCATCCAAATCCGTCCATAACATTTAGAATTATTTTGAACACAAACAAACCAACAAACCAACGCCGGCAAAAACACAACCTCCTTGGTGGAGGAAATAATAATAATAATAATAATAAAAGATGTAAAAACTCAAGAAAAAGATAAAAAGGCAAAACCTGAAAATAAGAAGACCGGAAAAAGATTTAAAGACAAAGAAAAATTTACTAAAATAATAAAAAAAATTAGATTCAAAACTCTTTTAAAAAAGGTTGAAAAGGCAAAACATGAAAATTAAAAACTAGAAAAATGATTAGACGACAAAACTGAAACAAAAAATAATAGAAACTGACTCTTTATGTGATTCAGCTGGTTTTAAATCTGATATTAAAGATATTTGAGAAGTTATTTATATATATATATATGTTTGTTACAAACTTTTAACAGTTTCTGACCAGTTTACTGTAATTAAACGTTCATTGTTTGTTTTACTGACATGTTTTTGCTCATTTATATCTAATAAAACATTTCTATTCTGTTCTATTCTATAAATACTGAATTCTACTAACGGTTAGTAAATAAACAGCCGACCAACATGTTTATTTTGAAGCAGCAGATCCTCGTTTCCTCCTCCAGCTTCAGGGCTCCTTCCTGATGGTTCTCCTGGTTCTGGTTCGGGTCGGTTCTGGTTCTATTTAAGGCTCCAGGTTGGTTCTGTTGATTAACGTCACTGTGGACGTTTGTTTGGATGTTTACTGACTTGTTTACTTGTTTACTCAACATTTTAGTGGAAGAACAGAAAGTTTGTGACGAGTTTACTGAGAGAAACAGCTGCTGTAAACAAACCCTGTTGTTATTATGATGGATTGTTTTGTTTGTTTGTTTGTTTGTGGTTTTATTTCCTGTGTTTTGGTTCCTATTATTCATCAGTGGCTCTCATGTCCATGAAGCTTCATTATAAACTGACTGGAAGGTTTCAGCTCATTCCTCTCTCTCTCTCTCTCTCTGGTCGACCGAAGCTCCTCCCACCCTGTGATGTCACCACTGTAAGGTGTGTGTGTGTGTGTGTGTGTGTGTGTGTGTGAGAGAGCTTATTTAAAGGGCTGCCTCTCTCTCTCCGGGCGTTCGACACCAGCTCAGCATCAGCTGCTTCTTCCAGGAATAAAACCTGAAGCGTTTCCTCGGAGACCAACCAGTCAGTCAGACTAGTAAGTAACCAGCTAGTAAAGACCACTGACCTGCTGGTGACTGACTGGTTAACCAGCTTTAACACTGGTCTGGTAGCTTTAAACTCCTTAAACCTGCTGTAGATGCTGTTTACTGATGGAGGGGAACTAGTTTACTGACTAACTTCATTCCTCACCCTGCTAACTAGAGCACTGACTAGCTGTTTCATCTGTTTACAGACTGTTTACTACCTCACCTTATTGTCTGTTAATTGTTTTACTGACTGATTAGTGTTGAACAGTTTTAGTGGCTGAAGGATTTACTGGTGGTGGTTTAATGGATCTTTTAACTAGTTGCTGCTTGGTTTATCCACTGACTGACTGTTTATATCTAACTTACTAACCAGTCTTTACTAGTTCACCTGCTGATCCTGTTTTCACAGCTTACTGACTGGTTTATTGGACTGATTGCTGCATTGTTAACTAGTCTACTGAATCTCTGCTAGTTGACTGACCACTTTAACTAGTTACTGCCTGGTTTGCTCATTTGCTGACTTCTTTTTAACGAGTTTACCAGTCAGTCTTTACCAGCCTTGACTGACTGGTTTGCATGCTTAAGGCTGTTAAGGTTTATTGACTGACTGACCTTTTAACTAGTTACTGCCTGGTTTATCCACGGGTTGAACGTTTATTGCTGATTAACCAACCAGTTTTTACTAGTTGACCGGTCCTGTTTTACTGTTTACCGGCTGGTTTAAGTAACAGGTTTAGGTCTAACCCTTTTGACTAGTTACTGCCTGGTTACCCACTAACTGACAGTCTAGAGCTGGTTTACTTGTAAGTCTTTACTAATTTACTGACTGGTTTGTCTGTTGGTTGATCTGCAGGCTGTGGTTGGTTAACTGGTTGAATACTTTGGTGACTTCTTTCTAATGGTTTATGTTTATTTTGTGGTTATTAACTTACGACTAAAAGGCTGACTGGTTTTCTTACTGACTAGTAATTGGCTGACTGGTTTTCTTTAACTGGTTTACTGTTTACCGAACTGTTGTTAGTTAAATTAGTTAAATAATTGTTGACTTAACTAGTCCACTTTGCTGTTGACTGACCCTGTTCCTTGTTCACCTGCTCTGAAGACTAGTTGCTTTTACTAGTGTTCTGACTGGTTAACCAGGTGATCAGTTTGCTGATTGTTAACTAGTTCACTCAGTCTTGCTCGTTGACTGGCCTTGTTTAACTGTTTAACTGTTTACTCAACTAGTTTTCTGATCAGATTAACTTCCTTGCTGACTTGTTTGAGTCACACTTCATTATAATTGTGTTCTTGGTTACTGACTGGTTTATTGGTCAGACTAGTACTGTACAGTCTGTGTTTTATCATGACTGGTTGATCTGTTAAGGTTTAGTGACTGGTTTAGGTAACTAGTTTACTGCATTAGATAGTGATCTATCTGATCTACTCATTCGTCACTGACTCACTATGTTTAGTTTTTAACTGGCTGGTTACCAGACAGACTGGTAGTTGGTTACTGGCTGTTTGAGTGCCTGTTGTATCATGAATAGAACTGTTGGTTAACTTAGTGACTGCTGATAGTTTACATGTTATTTATTCACTTGTGCACTGATTTACAGACTAGCTTACCAACTGACTGACTGGTTTACTGACTGCTGGCTAGTTTACTGCCGTGGTTATTTGTTTCTGGTGCTTTATTCTCATTTTATTCTTGTTTACTGTATAAAATTAGTTTAATGTGTACAGACTGGTTTACGGACTGTTGTGTTAACTGTTGACTTAACTACTCATCCTTTACTAGTTGACTGACCTTGTTTGTTTGTTTACTGAACAGACTGTTTTTAGTGGTGGACTGGTTTAAATATTATTTGCTGATTGACTCTTTCCTTTTCCTGGTGTACTGACTGGTTTACCAGCTGATTATTTGTTTAAACTGACTTAACTAGTCTGCTCAGTCTTTGCTTACTGGCTGACTACTTTACTTTTGCTGCCTAGTTAACTGATCCAGGGCCTTTCTGTTGTCTAACTGAGTTGTCTGTTGGTCAAACCAGTCAACTCAGTCTGTACTAGTAGGTTAACTTGATCTAAATGCTTACTGACTGGTTTATTTCTGTACCGTGTTTGGACTTGTTTACTGACTGATTAAAATGCTTTTGTCTCACTGTTTGGATTACTGGCTGACCAATTATTAGTTAACTGGTTTGCTGTCTGTTTCATGTCTCATCTACATAAACTAGTTTACTGGTTGGCTGGTTAGTTGGTTTTCAAGCTAACTGGTATTTGGGTCACTTACTGACTGTTTCAGTGTCTTACCTACTGACTGTTGCTTTGCTGATGGATTTTGGTTAACTGGTTTACTGAGTTGACTTCACCATCATTTACTTACTGACTGATGTTAGTTACCAGGGTTGTGACTGGCTTGTTTTGGTAACTAATTTACTGACTTGGTTAACTGACTGACTGATCCATGACTGATGAGGCTGTCTGAGGACTAGTTTACTGCCTGTTTAGTTGCTTGTGTTTGTACGGAGCAGCCAGTCGGCCAAGAATAAGAAAGAACTACTATCACTAGTTAGGACTAGTTAGTTACACATCCAGAGGGTTGTAGAAGTTGTAGAGGGTTGATTAGTGACTGACTGGTTTACTGACTGGTTTCAGTCCATCATGATTAGCGTGTAAAACTTATAAAGTGAACATTTTATTGGCTCGTGTGTTTTTACTGTAATATAAACCAAACGTGATGTGAGGCCGAGTTTAGCTGGTTGTTTAACTGGCTTGTTAACTGGTTTACTGACTTGTTAGTTAGTTTACTGGCTTGTTAACTGGTTTACTGACTTGTTTACTGCTTCGTGACTTCTTAAGTAACTTGCTATTAGAAAAATGATTAGTTTTCTGGCTTGTTAACTGGTTTACAGGCCGGTTAACTGGTTTACTGACTTGTTAACTAGTTTACTGGCTTCTTAACTGGTTTACTGACTTGTTAATTAGTTTACTGGCTTGTTAACTGGTTTACTGACTTGTTAGTTAGTTTAAAAGCTTGTTAACTGGTTTACTGACTTGTTAATTAGTTTACTGGCTTGTTAACTGGTTTACTGACTTGTTAGTTAGTTTACTGGCTTGTTAACTGGATTACTGACTTGTTAGTTAGTTTACAAGCTTGTTAACTGGTTTACTGACTTGTTAATTAGTTTACAAGCTTGTTAACTGGTTTACTGACTTGTTAATTAGTTTACTGGCTTGTTAACTGGTTTACTGACTTGTTAGTTAGTTTACTGGCTTGTTAACTGGTTTACTGACTTGTTAATTAGTTTACTGGCTTGTTAACTGGTTTACTGACTTGTTAGTTAGTTTACAAGCTTGTTAACTGGTTTACTGACTTGTTAATTAGTTTACAAGCTTGTTAACTGGTTTACTGACTTGTTAATTAGTTTACTGGCTTGTTAACTGGTTTACTGACTTGTTTACTGCTTCGTGACTTCTTAAGTAACTTGCTATTAGAAAAATGATTAGTTTACTGGCTTGTTGATTGGTTTACTAACTTGTTAACTAGTTTACCAACTTACTAACTAGTTTTCTGGCTTGTTAACTGGTTTACAGGCTTTTTAACTGGTTTACTGACTTGTTAACTGGTTTACAGGCCGGTGAACTGGTTTACTGACTTGCTAACTAGTTTACAGGCTTGTTAACTGGTTTACAGGCTTGTTAACTGGTTTACTGACTTGTTAACTGGTTTATTGACTTTTTAACTAGTTTACAGGCTTCTTAACTGGTTTACTAACTTTTTAACTAGTTTACTGACTTGTTAACTGGTTTACTAACTTGTTAGCTGGTTTACTGACTTGTTAGCTGGTTTACAGTCTTGTTAGCTGGTTTACTAACTTTTTAACTGGTTTACTGACTTGTTAGCTGGTTTACTAACTTGTTAACTGGTTTACTGACTTGTTAGCTGGTTTACTGACCAGCTGCTAGAGCTCTGATTGGCTGGGCTGGTCGGTCCTCTACTCTCTGATTGGTTAAACCTCGTCATGGATGTTTCTGTTTCACTCTGATGTAAAAACTGGTTTTGTGTGTTTTCAGGTGCAGAAATGTCTCAGTGGTTCGTCCTCCTGCCTCTGACAGGTAGAAAACAAACTGGTTCCTCTCCTTCCTTCCTTCCTTCCTTCCGTCCTTCCTTCCTTCCTTCCTTCCTTCCTTCCTTCCTTCCTTCCTTCCTTCCTTCCTTCCTTCCTTCCTTCCTTCCTTCCTTCCTTCCTTCCCTCTATGTTTACTGGTCCTTTAACTCGTCACCATGTTCTCTCTTTCTTCAGGCCTTCTCCTCCTGATCTCTTCGGTGTTCGGCTCAACATCAGGTGAGTCCTGAAGGAGACCCACCTGTCTGTTTACCTGTCTGTCTGTCTGTAACCTGTCTGTCTACCTGTCCATCTGTCTGTCCATGTTATCCTGTCACATTCACTGTAAATGTAAACAGCATCGGTAACCATAGCAACAGCAGCGATGCTCTGTTCACTGACTGGTTAAACTAAACCTGATGGTCTGGTGTCAGTCACAGTGTCACATGATGTAAATATAGAATAAATATGCAGTAAAGCGGAGACGGACTGCAGACAGCTCCCCCTAGAGGCGACTCTGTTAGTGAAGAACAGCTGTGTCTCATGATGGAAGCCCAGCAGGATGAACTGAACCAGACTGACCCATTAAACTGTAGAGGGCTCATCCTGTGGAGAGCAGGAACACGATCAGGGAGGTCATGTAGCGTCCACAGTTTGTCTTTCTGTTTGTCACTGAAATAAAACAGCAAACACAAATAAAAACCTTCAACTCTGAACCGACACAGTCCTCCACACATGGATCCAGAGTGAGTTTATTCCACCAACAGGAGAATCCAGTAAAAACAGGCGACGGGAAAATAAAACCCATGAAGCTCAGGTCCCTGAAGGATCCAGCATCTTAGAAATAAGAACATAAATCAGCTCACAGCCACAAGTACAGGAAAATCCACGTGTGATCCTCCCTCCTCCTGTGATCAGTAATTAATAATATTCATGTCTGGACACTTTTGGGAGCAGAGAAGTGAGTGATGTGAGTTTCAGCATGACTCTGGAATAAAGCAGGAGGACAGGAGCTCTGCTGGATCCAGACTTTGAGGTGGACCTGAAGCCTCCCAGAGCGACTCTGCTGGTTCTGTTTGTTCTGAATCAGGCAGCAGCTCTGGTCCTGTTCAGCTGCTGGTTCAGACGCTTTATCCTCCTCCTCCAGCTGCTAACGCTAACGCTAACGCTAACCCTCCATCAGACGGGTGAAGCTGCTGATGACAGCGTTACCGTGGCAACACGACTGTTTATCCTCAGCTCAGGTTTCGGTGATTTTATACTGCGTTAAAACGTCACAGTCATTAGGTCTAAAATATCACAAGGATCATCTCCATGAGCAGAAAGAGAGAATCAGTGACCATTTGTTTTATTGTCCTTTTCTTTTTAATTATACTGTAATGTTTTTTTTTTACCTTCTTTAACCTTCATAACTTTTGTAGTTATTTTATCCTTTAACACAATTTTTAAAAATTAATTGTAAATATATATAATAATTATGATTATGTCATTTTTGGTTTGTTTCTTTTATTTCTATTTTTCCTTTTTTAAACTTTTGTTGTTTTCTTAGTTATCTATGCTTTTTGTTAGATCTTTTAGTGATATTAATTTTTAAATTGTTAATCAATGCTTTTTTCTATTTAATTATTCTTAGAATTTAGTTATTATTATATAGAATTTTATTTTTTACATTATTTTTCTTAGTTTTTTCTTTTAGTAATGTATGTTTTATTTTTGCTCTTTCTATTTCTCTATTTATATTTTTTAAATAATGTATTAATATGCCATAATTTTATATTTTAATTTTTTACATGTTTCATTTTTTAATATATTTTCTTTATCTAACTATTATTGTCTTTTTAATGTTAAAAACTTATATTTTAAATTGTATAATTTGTTTAATTCTTTAAGTTTCTTCCTTTTATCCTATGTTTTTTATTTTCCACATATTTATTTATTTATTTATTTATTTATTTTTAAACTATGATCCTTTTAATATATGTTTTTATATTTTTACTTATTGACAGTGATAATTATTATGAACGTTACATTGTCTTACCAGTTACCTGTCGTCTCATATAATAACAGGTTTTCTGCTTCATAAGTCTGTATTGTGATGTCATGTTGCTCCACTCAGTTCCTCACCCGATCACCTGCGCTACCCGGGGAGCCGACCTGACTCAGGACGGCGTCGTGGTTTTATGTCCTCAGGATTGTTCTCAGTGGAGAACGTCGGTGTTCGGGACGGGAATCTACGCCGCTGTGTCGTCCGTCTGTGGAGCTGCAGTTCACAGGTACAAACTTTAATAATAATAATAATATATTTAATAATATTATGATAATATATTTATTTGTTTTAATATTTTTAATGCGTTATTTAATTTTCTTTCTTTCCGTTTCTTACTGTTATTTCTGTATGCATTATTTATTTTGCAGTTTTTATTTAGTTAAAATTTATTTTTAGATTTGTATTCTAAATTTTCTTTTTTATTTTCTTACTTATTTAAAATATTTTCCTATTTCAGTCAAATTAATTTCTTTCCTTTTGTGTTTTTTAATTTAATTTAACTTTCATTTTCTTTAATTTTTTGACATTTTTGGAGATTTTTCCTTTTTAACAGTTATTTTTTTATTAATGTGTCTTTATGTTTCTGTAATAATGAAATGAACTGATTGTTTTTACTGTTTTCTGTTTTGCCTCCTATCAATTCCATTTCTATTTTATTTATTTTTCAATATATTTTTTATTGTTTTGTTCCTTTTATTTATCTTTATTCCTTTAAGCAGCTGTTGCTTATAGTATTTGTCATTTTCTTGCATTTTAATTTGATTAGAATGAACTCTTCCTGTTTTCATTCTGTTTCTCAGTTTATATATTATATTATTTATAATGCACATTTTAACTTCTTTATTTTTTGTTTCATTTCTTATATTTATTGTTCATTATGTTTTTATTTAAATTGAATACATGTGTTTTCTTCCATCCTCTGCTCTGTTTTCTCCTCCTGTTAGTCATTTTTATTTTAATCTGACAGCTTCCTGTTCCCACCTGGTTGCTGTGTTTTCTAGCTGTTTGTTGTTCGTCCTCCTGCTGCTGGTTTCAGGTCTCTGATGTAGTTTTGTTGTCGGTGCCGGTCGGCAGCAGAGGTTCTGGTTCTGGTGTCGGTTTTCAGACACGTGGATCAGACGGAGTTCTGCTACCGAGACGTGACACAGTAATGAGCTGCTGACCCTCAACCAAACACCGACAGCAGGAAGGAATGTGCAGCACTGAAGGATTAAGCTCTCAACCCTGACTGACCTCCTGCTTCCTCTGCAGGGGCCTCCAGGGGCCCGGCAGGAAAACCTCCTTTAATCCTCCACAGATACCAGCCTGATACCTCCGGTCCTGACGCTGGTCTTGAAAAGCCTCTGGGTCTCTGTGGGGACAGAGATCTGCATTAAACAGTCATTTAACCACGTTGTCGGGGTTCATGTTATTATTAATGTCCTGCAGGGGGATCCTGGGGAGGTCCGGTGGTCCCGTCAAGGTCCACAAGCTGCAGGGTCGACACAACTACATGAGCTCCTACGCTCACGGGATCCACTCCCAGGCCCTGTCTCACTGGACCGCCTCCTTCAGCCTCACCAGTAGGTGGCGCCGATACCAGTCATTGATTGGTTCGATATCGATCAGCTGACCTGAACGTTTTAAAGACCAGCAGGTTCATTAATCAGGTTTTACTGCAGACCTTTAACAGACTTTGGCTGAAGCTCTTTTCTGTTCTTTTAGCGTAAAGTCAGATAAATGTTCTGTCCTAATTCTGACCTTCACTTTAACATGAAACTTATTTACAAGTGAGAAACTGTTTTTATTATCTACAATATGACAAACAGGAACTTTGAAGGAGAAACTGGATTAGCTCCCAGAACTTCCATCTAAATGTCTTATAAATGGTAACAGCTGCTGAAATTTACATTAACTTGTTTTTATTTTTAAATTGATGTCAGCATATATCAATGATATGCAAACTGGTGACAACTTTAGCAACACAGCTAACGCCATAGAAGAACACCTAGCAACACAAATAGAGTCAAAGAAAGACGGCAACTACACAGCTAAAGACATATAAAGATGCTAAAGACATATAAAGATACTAACTACACAGCCAAAGACATATAAAAAATGTTAATTACATAGCTAAAGACATAGAATAAAACTAACTACACAGCTAAAGACATAGAATAAAGCTAACTACACAGCTAAAGACTTATAAAGATGCTAACTACACAGCTAAAGACATATAAAGATGCTAACTACACAGCTAAAGACATATAAAGATGCTAACTACACAGCTAAAGACATATAAAGAAGCTAACTACACAGCTAAAGACATAGAATAAAGCTAACTACACAGGTAAAGACATATAAAAATGCTAACTTCACAGCTAAAGACATATAAAGATGCTAACTACACAGCTAAAGTTATAGAATAAAGCTAACTACACAGGTAAAGACATACAAGCTAACTAAACAGCTAAAGCTAGAGTGCTAAATTGAGTAAATGCTAGCTTCTCAGATAGCCACAGCTAGCTTTAGCTTAAAACTAAAGCTATTTTAGTTATTTGTTTATTGTTTTTTATCAATAAAATAAATCTATTTTGATGAAGTGGCATTTTGATTGTTAGGTTTGTTATTTTTCCATATAATAAAATGAAATCCGTCCATCATGGTGGTTAAATAAAAAAACAGACAAACTCATGCTAAGGCTAGTTAGCTTAGCAGATCTCAGCTGATGATTTTTGATGCTGGAAGTTAAACATAGAAACACTTCAACTTAGATGACGTCATGTGAGATTGTGATGATGCTGGTTGTTTCCTGTTATTAACTTTACCTGTTCCCAGAACCAGTAAACGTTCCACTGGAGCTGACCAGTGAGACCAGTACAACCGCTCTACCAGCAGCTCAACCAGGTGACTGATCCACAGCAACATGAACCTAACCTGATCCCTACTGATGGTCCTTGTTTGGTTCAGTCCTGGGTTTATTAAGCTCAGCTGCACGTCTCGATTAGAGTCAGTCTGCCTGGTTTATATCTGATCACCACAGAGATAAAACTACAAATGTGTTTTGTTTTGTTTCAGCAAAGAAGCCGCTGAAGAAGCCGTCGGTGAAGAAAGCTCTTCCAGGTGGAAATAAAGGTGAACTAGTTCTGACTGGGGGACGATGTGGTTTGTTTGTTGTGTGTTGACAAAGTTACTGACATTTTCAATGAGCAGTTTTATTTCCTGACAAAATTTAAAATCTGAATTCTCCATGTGAATCGTCTTTATGTAATTATTCAGACATTTAATATTAATAAGATAAATAACGTGTAAAAGAGTTTGATCCACATTTTAATTAACCTGCTCAGCAAAGTTAAACCTCCAGTAAAACAAAGATAGTCAGCTTGTTCCGCTGAATGTTTCCTCCATCAGATAATCCACTTAAAGATGCTGATTTAGTTGGAAGAAACAAGATTCTGCTGTAATTTTCGATGTCAGTCATGTGTTCACCTGTTTGTGTGCAGACTGTCAGATGGACATCGCCATGGTGATCGACAGCAGCAACAACATCGGCCAGCGAAGGTTCAACCTGCAGAAGAACTTCGTGGCCAAACTGTCGGCCATGTTGAGAGTCGGGCCGACCGGGCCTCATGTAGGACTGATCCAGACCAGGTCAGACCGTTAGTCCTGCTTCATGAAGCCACAGAGCTCCAGGATGAGTGACGCTGCAGATAGATCCTTTAATTTACACTTAGTCTCTTCAATAGTTTTTCTTCAGGCTTCTTTTAAAGGCAGCTCACATCAACCACAACGAACTAAACACCAGGAGGGAGATCAGAGTCCAGAAACAGAGCAGAGGGTTTTTTTTTTTATAAAACTCTAACAGCAGCTCATCTGCTCAAATCAAAGCTACTGTTTGCCTGAATAATGTTCTAAACTAATAATCAGCAGCTTATCGGTTAATAACTGATTAATCATCAGCTTTGACTCATCTTCCCTGTGTGAGCTCTGGTTGGAGGTCATTAAGTGTCACATTAGTCTTTGTCATGGTGCCCGTTGCTAGCTAAACTCATAGACATATATACGTAGACGCCGCGTTGACTGCTGCTGCCGATTGGAGCTGACGTGCCTACGCGGCGGCCATCTTGGTACAGTGCCACTCGCCCCTACAGTGCATTACGTCTATAGAGGAATGACATGTCTGCACTATAAAAGTGATCATTAATCCATCAGTTGTCAACATATATTGTTTGTTACAAACGTCAGACATGGAGGACGGACAGGCAGACATAAATAGAACAAAAGCATCCAAGCATCCTGTGTCAAAGCTACATGTGTGACGTTTTTAACAAACCAAACCGTTTGGAAATCGGTCGAAAATTCAGTGAATAATTCTACTTTCAGATTGTGGAGTACCTCTTACCTCCATAGACTTACATTCACTCCCCCTCTGCTAGCCCTGTACCAAGATGGCGGAGCTTTAGGCACGTCCCTCCACAGTCAATGGGGCGTCTACGTATATATGTCTATGGCTAAACTCCCACAATGCTCTCTGCTGCCAACATGGTCTCTACAATATTAAACAGGAAGAAGCTCCACCTGGTGGAACAACCAGGTACTACAGATAATCTACAACACATTTACTGGCATACATCATCTGTGTCTTCTGCCTTATTGGTTAAATATTAACGGCAATTAATTGATTAACTGAATATCCTGCCCCCCCTGGTCTTAACAGACACAGGCGTGTTCATACTGATGTGTTTGTTTAACGTGTGTCTTAACAGTGATTCTCCCAGGACAGAGTTTCTTCTGACCAACTACACTCAGCCTAAAGAGCTGCTGTTTGCTATCAAGGAGTTAGCTTACCTGGGAGGAGACACCAACACAGGTAACACACACACACACACACACACACACACACACACACACACACTTGTTCAGTGATTGAAGCTATCAGGTGAATTTTCTCAGTAAAATATATTTAAGTAAATGTATTCGATCTGATTTTTAATCTGTTCAGTTGCAGCTTTTTTTGTTCTTCTAATAGTGACAGAAAACAACATTTATGGAGGTCAAACTAAACACACGGACAGATCTGTGATCACTGGTTTAACCTCTGACCACCTGTGCAGGTAAAGCCATCATGCACACAGCTGAGACCTTCTTCAACCAGGAGAACGGGGGCAGACGGGGTCATCCTCGGATCATGATGGTTCTGGTGGACGGTTGGCCGTCAGACGACCTGGAGCAGGCGGCCATGTTGGCCAGGGAGAGCGGCATCAACGTCTTCCTGGTGTCTGTGGCCAAACCGGCCCCCGAGGAGCTGGGAATGGTGAGGGACAAGGACTTCATGAAGAAGGTGAGAGGAAGCAGCTGATCTACACGGACAGACGTTCACAACTCTTTGGATCACTGAGGTTCTTCATGTTATATTAACCATAATTAATAACTTGGTCAGATCCATTTGTCTTGACTTGATATCAGTTTGCTTCTAAACCCTTGGTTGTAGTCCACAGAGCGACCTGATGGTGGCGCTGTTGTCAGCAGTGACCTGTTTCTTCTCCTCCTCCTCAGGCTGTTTGTAAAGACAACGGTTTCTTCACTTATTCCATTCCCAGCTGGTTCAGTACAACCAAACACATCCGAGCCCTGACCCAGAGACTGTGTTCCCTGGACAGCCTCCTCTGCAGTAAGACTCAACCCACCGACACACATACGTATAAATACATCCTAGATCAATACTGAAGACATCAAACCTCTGAAAGAACACATGTGGAACTATGCAGGAAACAGAAACGTGTTAAACCAGAACATGTTTTAGATTTTAGATTCTTTGCTCTGACGGCTGCTTTATACACTCCTGACGTTCCCTCAGTCGGCTTCATGAGGTCTTCTCCTGGAATGGTTCTCCAACAGTCTTGAAGGACCTTCCAGAGGTGCTGAGCTCTTGTTGGCTGCTTCTCATCCCAAACCATCTCAGTTGGGTTTAGGTGTTGTGATTGTAGAGGCCAGGTCACCAGACGCAGCACTCCTTCACCTTCCTGCCCTGACGTAGCCTGGAGGTGTGTTAAGAACAAACCAGATGTGATGGACGTGGCTGCAGGATGCTGTGGTCCTCATGGTTCAGTGTCACCAGCTGAGCTCCTCCACACCATCACACCTCCTCCATGTTAGAAGGAATTTTACAGCTGTGTTGTTTCATCAGCAGATCAATCAGTTTATTGCAGTGTTTTATTGATTAAATCAGGTTTCTAGATCATGTTTTCTGCTCTACATAACATCTGATCGATGTGTTTCAGGTAAGACCTGCTACAACTCTGTCAACATCGGCTTCCTCATCGACGGTTCTTCCAGCGTTGGTGATGCAAACTTCCGTCTGGTCCTGGACTTCTTGGCTGGAATCGCCAGGAGCTTTGACATCTCAGACGTTGGATCTAGAATTGGTCAGCTTCAGCATCCAATCGATCGATTAACAGATGTATTGATCGTCTGACCGACAGGCCGTCTTGGTTTCTGCAGGTGCTGTTCAGTTCACTTACGATCAGAGGCTGGAGTTCGGTCTGTTCGACTACCCGAACAAAGAGGAGGCCATCAACGCTCTGAGGAGGATCCCCTACATGGCTGGAGGGACGTCGACTGGGTCGGCCATCAGCTTCGCCACCCAGAAACTGTTCAGGTAAAACAGTTTTCATCTGAACAGACACCAGGCGGTGGTAGAGGTGTTCCAGAGACCGTCAGGTAAAAGGAAAAGTCTTTCTGAGGTTGTCAAAGTCTGATTCTCAGAGCAGAAGCATGAATGCAGCCGCTTCTACACTGAACACAAACTCAGGAGGTCATTTTGTACATTTAATAATAATAACTTTATTCACAGAGACAAAGCCAGTCAGGACAAACAGAAAAAAGAAGCAGTAAAAGATGCAAAATACTGAGTTTCAAGATGAGTAAATTATTCAAAGAAACACAAACTGATAGAAATAAAACAGTAGAAGCAGCAGAAATGTGGAAGCACTGCAGTGATGGATGGCAGCTTCATCTCCTCAGGTTGGTCAGAACACAGCCAATGGCAACAGCACAGGATTAGTTTTCCACACCAGACAAGAAATCCAACTTTCCAATCTCAAAAATGCTTCCAGAGAGAAATACATTAATCTTGTCGGTCTGTCCCTCCAACCTCTTGACTTTAAACCTCATTTAAACAAGAATGCATGAATACAGAATGAACAGGTCTGATTAAGTGACAACATGAGAGCTGACACTTCAGTTTGTGTTCACAGCATCAGGACACAGAGGTTCACCTGCAGCACGTTCAGACCTGAAGCTAACGATCCAGCAGGAGGATTTACTGCCTGATTTGAACGTTAAACTGTGTTTTTCTCTGACAGACAAGCAGGACGAGGTCGAAACTTCCTCATCGTGGTGACAGACGGCCAATCGTATGACGACGTTGCAGGTCCAGCGGTGGCTGCACAGAGACAAGGTGAAAAAATTAGAAAGGCTAAAAAGAAAACTCCATACAATGACTTCACAAACTAAACCATGACTCCATACAATAAACTATGACACGTTATATGTTACTGTGACTTTAAGCACGACACCATGACACGGGACGACATACTATAGTATGACGTTTTTTGACGTATTTCAGACGACATACTATAGTATGACGTTTTTTGACGTATTTCAGACGACATACTATACAATGACGTTTTTTTCACTTTTCGGACGACATACTATACTATGACGTTTTTTTCACTTTTCGGACGACATACTATACTATGACGTTTTTTTCACTTTTCGGACGACATACTATACTATGATGTTTTTTGATGCGTTTCGGACGACATACTATACTATGACATTTTTGACAATTTTCGGACGACTTACTATACTATGACGTTTTTTTCACGCGTTTTGGACGACATACTATAATATGAAGTTTTTGACACTTTTCGGACGACATACTATACTATGACGTTTTTTTCACATTTTGGACGACATACTATACTATGACGTTTTTGACACTTTTCGGACGACATACTATACTATGACGTTTTTTTCACGTTTAGGACGACATACTATACTATGACGTTTTTTTCACGTTTAGGACGACATACTATACTATGACATTTTTTTTAACTTTTTGGACGACATACTATACCATGACGTTTTTTTTAACTTTTTGGACGACATACTATACCATGACGTTTTTTGACGCGTTTCGGACGACATACTATACTATGACGTTTTTTGATGCATTTCGGACGACATACTATACTATGACGTTTTTTTCACATTTTGGACGACATACTATACTATGACTTTTTTTGACGCGTTTCGGACGACATACTATACTATGACGTTTTTTTCACATTTTGGACGACATACTATACTATGACGTTTTTTGACGCGTTCCGGACGACATACTATACTATGACGTTTTTTTCACATTTTGGACGACAGACTATACCATGACGTTTTTTTCACATTTTGGACGACATACTATACTATGACGTTTTTTTCACATTTTGGACGACAGACTATACCATGACGTTTTTTTCACATTTTGGACGACATACTATACTATGACGTTTTTTTCACATTTTGGACGACATACTATACCATGACGTTTTTTTCACATTTGGGACGACATACTATACTATGACATTTTTTTCACTTTTCGGACGACATACTATACTATGACGTTTTTTTCACGCGTTTTGGACGACATACTATACCATGACGTTTTTGACAATTTTCGGACGACATACTATACTATGACGTTTTTTTCACGCGTTTTGGACGACATACTATAATATGAAGTTTTTGACACTTTTCGGACGACATATTACACTATGACGTTTTTTTCACATTTCGGACGACATACTATACTATGACATTTTTCTTACTTTTTGGACAACATACTATACTATGACGTTTTTTGACGCGTTTCGGACGACATACTATACTATGACGTTTTTTTTCACATTTTGGACGACATACTATACTATGACGTTTTTTTCACTTTTCGGACGACATACTATAATATGAAGTTTTTGACACTTTTCGGACGACATACTATACTCTGACGTTTTTTGACTTGTTTCAGACGACATACTATACTATGACGTTTTTTTCACATTTCGGACGACATACTATGCTATGACTTTTTTCTTACTTTTTGGACGACATTCTATACTATGACGTTTTTTGACGCGTTTCGGACGACATACTATACTATGATGTTTTTTGATGCGTTTCGGATGACATACTATACTATGACGTTTTTTGACGCGTTTCGGACGACATACTATACTATGATGTTTTTTGATGCGTTTCGGATGACATACTATACTATGACGTTTTTTTTCACATTTTGGACGACATACTATACTATGACGTTTTTTTCACTTTTCGGACGACATACTATACTATGACGTTTTTTGACGCGTTTAGGACGACATACTATACTATGATGTTTTTTGACACATTTCGGACGACTTACTATACTATGACGTTTTATACTATGACATTTTTCTTACTTTTTGGACGACATACTATACTATGACGTTTTTTGACGCGTTTCGGACGACATACTATACTATGACGTTTTTTTTCACATTTTGGACGACATACTATACTATGACGTTTTTTTCACTTTTCGGACGACATACTATACTATGACGTTTTTTGATGCGTTTCGGACGACATACTATAATATGAAGTTTTTGACACTTTTCGGACGACATACTATACTCTGACGTTTTTTGACTTGTTTCAGACGACATACTACACTATGACGTTTTTTTCACATTTCGGACGACATACTATGCTATGACTTTTTTCTTACTTTTTGGACGACATACTATACTATGACGTTTTTTGACGCGTTTCGGACGACATACTATACTATGATGTTTTTTGATGCGTTTCGGATGACATACTATACTATGACTTTTTTTTCACTTTTTGGACGACAGACTACACTATGATGTTTTTTGACACATTTCGGACGACATACTATACTATGACGTTTTTTGACGCGTTTCGGACGACATACTATACTATGACGTTTTTGACAATTTTCGGACGACTTACTATACTATGACGTTTTTTTCACGCGTTTCGGACGACATACTATACCATGACGTTTTTTTCACTTTTCGGACGACATACTATACTATGACGTTTTTTGATGCGTTTCGGACGACATACTATACTATGACTTTTTTCATACTTTTTGGACGACATACTATACTATGACGTTTTTTGATGCGTTTCGGACGACATACTATACTATGACTTTTTTCATACTTTTTGGACGACATACTATAATATGACGTTTTTTGATGCGTTTCGGACGACATGCTATACTATGACGTTTTTGTCCCATTTCGGACGTTTTTTTCACTTTTTGGACGACAGACTATAATATGACGTTTATTTCACAATTTGGACGACATACTATACTATGACGTTTTTGACAAATTTCAGACTACATACTATACTATGACGTTCTACACACGTTTCGGACGACATACTATACTATGACGTTTCCTACACTTTTCGGACGACATACTATACTATGAAGTTTTTGACAAATTTCAGACTACATACTATACTATGACGTTTTTGACACTTTTCGGACGACATACTATACTATGACGTTTTTTTCACATTTCGGACGACATACTATACTAAGAAATGTTTTACACGTTTCGGACGACATACTATACTATGACGTTTTTTGACGCATTTCGTCAAAGTCAAAGTCATAGGATAGTATGTCATCCGAAAAGTGATAAAAATGTAATCGCATAGTATGTCGTCCGAAAAGTGATAAAACGTCACAATATAGCATGTCGTCCGAAACGTGAAAAAAATGTCATTGTATAGTACGTCGTCCGAAAAGTGATCAAAACGTCATAGTATAGTATGTCGTTCGAAACGCGTTAAAAATGTCATTGTATAGTACGTCGTCCGAAAAGTGATAAAAATGTCATAGTATAGTATGACGTCCGAAACAAGTCAAAAAACGTCATGGTATAGTATGTCGTCGGAAATGTGTCAAAAACGTCATAGTATAGTATGTCGTCCGAAATACGTCAAAAAACGTCATAGTATAGTATGTCGTTCAAAAAGTGAAAAAAATGTCATAGTATAGTACGTCGTCCAAAACGTGAAAAAAACGTCATAGTATAGTATGTCGTCCGAAATGTGAAAAAAACGTCATAGTATAGTATGTCGTCCGAAATGTGAAAAAAAACGTCATAGTATAGTATGTCGTCCGAAATGTGAAAAAAACGTCATAGTATAGTATGTCGTCCAAAATGTGTCAAAAACGTCATAGTATAGTATGTCATCCAAAATGTGTCAAAAACGTCATAGTATAGTATGTCGTCCAAAATGTGATAAAAACGTCATAGTATAGCTTGTCGTCAAAAATGTGTCAAAAACGCCATAGCATAGTATGTCGTCCAAAATTAGTCAAAAACGTCATAGTATAGTATGTCGTCAAAAATCACTCAAAAACGTCATAGTATAGTATGTCGTCAAAAATGAGTCAAAAACGCCATAGTATAGCATGTCGTCAAAAATGTGATAAAAACGTCATAGTATAGCATGTCGTCAAAAATGAGTCAAAAACGTCATAGTATAGCATGTCGTCAAAAATGTCACCGAAAACGTCATAGTATAGCATGTCGTCCAAAATGAGTCAAAAACGTCATAGTATAGTATGTCGTCCACAATGTGTCAAAAACGCCATAGTATAGTATGTCGTCCACAATGTGTCAAAAACGTCATAGTATAGTATGTCGTCCAAAATGAGTCAAAAACGTCATAGTATAGTATGTCGTCCACAATGTGTCAAAAACGCCATAGTATAGTATGTCGTCCACAATGTGTCAAAAACGTCATAGTATAGTATGTCGTCCAAAATGAGTCAAAAACGTCATAGTATAGTATGTCGTCCACAATGTGTCAAAAACGCCATAGTATAGTATGTCGTCCACAATGTGTCAAAAACG